>JAZDUH010000011.1:13787500-14232500 GCA_036419115.1 Scarus forsteni | reverse complement strand
GGAAAACACCTTGATCCTGCCCTTTCCACGCTCTTTTTGATATTTAGATGTGGACTGAATTTAATGTTACGTAAACTAGGAAAATCATTGTATTCTTTTTATATTTGTTTTACACAATGTCTCCAATTTAATTAATAACTTTATGAAAATTGAATAAATACTTTTAAAAACTGATAATGTACAAAGTCTGACTTATAAATAAGTATATTATCTTGTTAAATTATCAACTGCAGAAAAAAGGGAAAGGTCCGCTCTTGAGCTGAACCACTTATCACCACTTATAGTATTTGTGTTACATGATAGTGACTTAATGTCTATTAAAATAATCCTGATTATGATTTTGCCATCATCAAGCATCACACTGTTCAGCTACCGGTGCAAGACTTTACTTAATCTAAAAAGATTTTGCAGATTGAAAGTTTTTCTTGCACTGAAAAGCGACTGCTCCTATGTGTCAGTGGTGCAGTCTGATAGTGTGCGTGGTTGGAAGGTTGCAGGTTTCAAGCCCAGCTCTGGCTGTCAGATGGGGATGTGTCCTTTGGCATGACACTAAACCCCAAGTTTCTCCCACTGCTGTCAGTGTTTTGTCAATGGGTATGAAAGGACATGAATGTGTTACTTGATACTGATGGAAAATTAAAAAAGCAGCTTTTACCATCAGTGGGTGAACGTGAGAGCATTTTGGGTGTGAATGGGAACATATGACCTTTGTGTAAAGCTGCTTTGAGTAGTCAATGACTATAAAGCACTATATAAGCTCAGTCCATTTAGCATTTCCCATGAACAGAGTGTGAGTCCTTTCCCTTTAGTCTGTGGTTGATGATTCCTTTTTCTGCTCCTGTAAAGATTTTTTACTTAATGTGTGCACAGACTTCTTTTAAGCTTGTAAAAGTAAACATCGCTCTTTCAGTAAATATTTAAAATGATAAATATTAATGCGTCATATTATTATGCCTTTTTTGCATATTAGTGAAAAATGTAAATATCTAAGCTGACTTTTTAAAAAGTTTTGAATATGTAGCCCACTGGCAGTTACAACAGAATTAATGTGGCCATACTGAAAGGTAAACTTGTCTATCCATGAACTATGATTACCAAAAATAATGCTCACTAATGTACAGAAATAACTATAGTGAGGGTGGGGTAAGATGAGCCATTTTTTACTTATGTTGTCAGTGAGGCAAGAAAAAATGCAACAGAGGGAAAATGAAAACATCAACTCTTATTTAAGAATGTTTGCTATGAACTGAAACTGTATGGACGTATCAATGACTAAGAGCCTGGTAACTGCGGCCTTTCAAAATAAAGTGCTCCTGTGGCTCAATTTGCTCCAGGTCAGGGGTAAGTTAAGCCAAGTCTGTGGATAAGTTGACCATGTCACTTCATAACTTTAAATCTGAAAATTATTAAAAGATAATGTATTGTTGTCAGAAGAGTCAATTCACAAGAGATTGTTCACTTCACAAATAATCACATTTAGTTTCTTAAACCTACTTAAACAACCTAGAAAAAAAAATCAGCAATTTAAATTTTTTTATTCCATAAATTGACACATTTTGCAACTTTTGGGGAAAATTAGATACTAATATAAAGTAAAATGAGAGCCAGCAAAGCTTTGAACAACAAACAAAAACAAAATCAGTTCTTGGCAGAAAGAAAACTATTATTCCTTCTAAAAAAAAGTTACATTTACTCGTATGCTTCAAAGTTTTTACAAGTTTGTACTTGCTAAAATAAGCAAGTTAAAACATCCCTCTTCTTCATTTAACTTTGCAGGGTTGACCTGTCAGTATTTCACTCCTTTGCAACGGATCTGATCGACTTTTCACTCAAAACTTTCTTCATTACTTTCTTTTTTTTTTTAAATGTATTTTTGGGCATTTTGTGCCTTTATTGATAGGAGAGAGACAGTGGATAGGCTTGTGAAAGGGGGTGAGAGAGTAGGGGAAGACACTCTGCAAACTGGTCACAGACGGGTTTTCAACCTGGACCGGCAGAAGCAAGTATGTGGGGTGCCTAGTTGCTAACCACTCCGCCAAACCAGCACCCCCTTCATTACAAAACAACATTAAAAAGTATTTTATGATTCAGCATATTAATATAACTTTCAACTTTTGGTGGTATAAAAGAAACAAATGGCTCAATTTACCTCACTACATGTGGCTCACTTTGCCCCATAGCCAACACTTTGGAAATATGCTTTGCTCTTCAGGCTAATCTTTAGCCAAATGACTCACATAGTTTTATACATTGGTAAATAACAAATATGTATAACATGCCATTTTTAGACCTGGATAATTTGATTTGATAAAAAGCTCAATATACCTGATATGCTGACAATTTACTCTGACACATGAAAAGGAGTTTTTAGTGTTAAAAAGTACCAACCGTTTGTGCCAGTTGCTCCTCGTCAACAGAGGCAGGGAGAAATGATAAGAGCTTTCTGAATTTAGGCCACATGACAAGAACTGTTGACTGTTTCCCAGAAACAGGGGGTAGGTCAACTTACCCACTGGCTCAGTTTACCCCACTCTCCCCTAATTGCTTTTAAACTATATTCTTACATCAATCTATAGCGAAACTGGTAGCTAGTAATTACAAATCAGATGTAGAAAATTTCTTTAAAAACAACTCATAACTTTCAGATAATATATGATAACAAATGTGGCTTACCTTATATCTCCCACCAAGGTAAACAGTTTACTTTATTATGTTCTGTGTTCTGTAATTTTTCTCTCAAATACGTTTTGTAATTCTGTACAATTTTCATATCCCCCGGTGATTTTATAGTTGTTGTGCTAATTACACAAACTGACACAGCTGGTAAGCTAGCTCGACGAAGACGGGGTTTCCCAGGCGGCTCTACAGGAGCATGTCACCTCAAGATGGCTGCCACGATGTTACAGGTAACTGAGCAGAGTTGACTGGAAACTTTCATGTCCTTAACAATTTACAAAGAAGGCACACTCTTATTCAATCGACTGCTACGCCTGACAACAGCAAAGTAGAATTTCAGCAGCAATTCTATCAGATGCAGTTAAAACAATTTAATGTGTTACTTTGAAGGACTTGTCTTAGGATTAAATTTTTTTTTTTTGGTAGTTTGTTGTTGGCTGTGGAAATAGAAGTATACCTTTATTTTTAATTTTAGTGCAGGGTTGCTGCCAGAAATTTTGGGTCCCGTGAAAAAATATCAGACTGGGCCCTATTACAAACCAGCTGTGCACAGTGTCTAAAACCAAGCATCTGTAAGGCAAATACATTTTCTAATGGAACAAATGGCCTCAAACTGTAGAAAAGTTGTCTTCAGCTAAAGAATAAAATTGTGAATTAAACTTTGAACTATAAATAACTTTCTGGCATTAAGACCATTTTAAGCATTTTTAAAAAATATATGTACCTTACAGTCAGTCCAATTGAATCGCTTGTCTTTTTTGCCCTTTGAAAAATTTAAAATAGCACAGATTGTACTTTTGTTTTTCTGTAAAACCTGTTTTCAATAGGAGCACAACATTTTAACATACAATTTGGCAACAGCAAAATGCATTTATGCCTTTTGGTGTGGCCAAATTGTATGTTTGATTTATAAATGGAAAAAAATAACCTCTTATAATTTTCAAAAAGGCTTCTTTTTTCATATAAATGTAATTGTATGGTGGTTATTTTTATTAGTAAAGGGTTCATGCTGAAACTCACTCCATCTCACAGACCCTGCAGCAGTGTTAATTGAAGTTACAGAGAATAAATCATCACTTCTGTCGTTAATGGTCTTGTTTGCCTGCATTGAGGCAATTAAATCAATTACAGATTGTTTTGCAACCTGCTTTAAAGTCCTTGGGGTGAAATACACATGTTGTGAAATTTTGATTCAGTGGCCTATAAGACATGTATGCTGAAAGTTTTTTTCTAAAGAAGCTCATGAGCTCAAGTCCATAGAAGTGCTCTGCAGTAGAAATGATTGGATCACTCCAAACAACATAAAACTAAAGATTTACTTCATGAGGAACCTTGTGCCTCTCCAGTCCTATTTTTGTTTGTCTCAAAATATTATCATAAACATAAAAAGTTTACTCTATCTATGATGCTCTCCATATATTTTCTGTGTGGTGAATGAACCTTTATACTGTCATCTATCCTGCTATTCTTGAGATTTAGATGTGGATTAAATTTAAGTTCACATGAACAGTACTGGTGTCTCAGCTGTTACATACAGACTTCACTTATATGGCTCTTGGAAGTAGAAATAAAAGCAAAGTGCATGAATGAAACTAATACCCTCTAAAAAATGTTAAGGGCTTCTTCTTTCATATGAATGTTATTCTATTGTGGTTAACTCATGCAAAGTATGCTTGGATATTACTTGCAATTGTTAAAAAAGCCCATGTTTTTTGTATGTGAAAAGAAAGGGGATCTTTAATGCCCTATGGCATAATCTAAACTAATATCTAAACTAAACTAAAGTGGTGATTGCTAATAATGTGCTTAATTGATTTGATTAATTTGGTAATAAAGGGTTGACAATACTACATCAGGATAAATCGAGGTACCATAAAAATGTGATATATAATCACAGTATAGTATTTTTATTACCAAAGCCTCTGATACAGGACTTGCTTTTTTATGATTTGTATAGAATACCAGAGTCCAGTGTGTCATCAAGCATCCTTGAATTTTTTATTTGTGTTTATTTGTTTGTTTGTTTTTTATGGTGGAGTTCTTCCGACACCATAAATGATTGTCTACAGCCCTCCCACTTTACATCCAGTTTCTGAGCATCCTCAAAAACTCAACTGCTGATACTGGAAAAACAAAAAACATCTTAGGACTTCAAAGATCAGTCCTAATATTTTAGATAATTTTTGCAGTATTTTTTGTATGAATGGATTTGTTGTTTTGTGTTCCCAGGGGCTGTATGAACCACAACATTTTTATTTATTAAAAACAATATTCCCAACCAGTGTTTTCTTTTAGAGCATAGTCCCTGCATCATGGTTAAACTTCGTAATGGTCATGGCTGTTAAAAGAACTGGAGAAAGTCATGAGATGTCAATTGTTTGATTATTATGTGATACTTTGGAACGTTGTTGATACATATCTGTTGATGCTACCATTCTGTACATTTAATCTAAACCCAACTTTAGACTAACCTACACACAGACGATGATGTCAGGACCCAAGCTGGTCAGACCGACTCTCTGTGGACTTGATGCTTTGTCAATTAGTGTCAAATTTCTGAGACCTGAAATCAAGAAGTGGAGTTTAAAGCAGAATTTCAGGAGCAGGACCACACCTCAACCACGCCTCTTCCTGTGTTCCTACAAGTTCTAACCTTACCATTTCCTCCCTTTGTTTCGCCCACTGGACACACCCATCCCTTTCTTTAAATTTTCTTCCTTCCTTCTTACCTTAAGGCCCTATAAAGGGGATCATCACGGTTTTCCCCAAACCGTTATCGGCTTCACATATCTGCTACTTTGCTTATCCTCCACTATACATTATAAATAATTGTCAAATTCTTCTTGTTGATGGTGTGGTCCTTACTCATGAACCAGAGTACTTGGATATAAATTTTGGCAATGTTGTTGCTCATAGTGTATTATTCGGCCACGCCACAGACTTGATATTTGAATGCTGTTGTAGACCTACCTAAATGAAATGTTGTGATTCATTTTTCTTATCAGCACATGGCATTTTGCTATCTACGATAACAAGGAAGTAGTTGAATACTTAAAAACCCATTCAGATGTGTTAAAGTAACCCAGACCAGAGTTTTATCTACCGTGTGCATGCACTGGAAATCTCATCTGCACTCATGTTTGTGTTGTATCTGTGTTTCTGTCCTAACTGCTGACAGATGAGTTTAATTCTGTGCTGTCTGCCACAGAAAGAGCTGGAGGGCAGCAGCTGTTTTGTTTACCACCTTTAGTTACCTTGCTTGTGTCAGACCATGCTCACAAACAAAGAGCAGCAAAATATACCTTGCACCACCAAATAATGTGCTTTCTGCAGCTAAACACAGAGTGTGATATCTGCCAAGTTTTATTAGCTTATGCATTTCTTGGCATGTTCCTCCTGTTTTCAGCCCTGGCAGAGCTGTAAGCGTACCCTGTGGCTGTGAATCTGTCTGTTTCTGAAGCTTCTCTTGTTTGAACCCATCCCAGCTCCAGGCTTTGAATGGTTGTGTGTGTGTGTGTGTGTGTGTGTGTGTGTGTGTGTGTGTGTGTGTGTGTGTGTGTGTGTGCAGGTGTGTGCGTCCTGGCTGGAAGGCAACATAAAGAGCCCATCCTCATCCCCCTCTCACTATATAAAGGGTTGTCAGGCAGAATTCAAACAACAGGCGTCCGGATCTCAGTCATCTCTTTTCTCCTCCTCAGCTCACTAACGGATTCTGCTCCTCTGTAACCATGGCGGTTCTTCCAAAGGTGCTAGGAGTCATGCTATGCATCTTCACGGTTTCCTCCGAGATTGTACCCCAGGCAGACTTCAACGCACAGGGGGTAAGACAACGAATCTGGTCCACTAAAGATACCACATATATGTTTGTAACAACAAAAATCTGTAATTTTAATGACCAATTGTATTTCTGGGTACTGCAGCTTTAAGAAAAACGGTCTTACATGCTGTCGAGCAACATCTTTGTGCAACTGAACAATGTACCTGCTTTTGTATGCAACAAAAATGCTTAATTTGGTCTTTTCTTTTTAATTGTAAAAATGCATCCTAGCTCTTTCTCACTGTTTCAGTTTCCCCAAATAAATCTCTTTGTTTTTTTATCTTCTCATTGCTTAATTACTGGCAAGAAACTACCACACCCCCCTTATTGTTGTTGTGTTATCAGAGCACATCAGTACTTGGGATGCACAGTACTGGATTTTTGCCTTTACCCTATATACAGATATTTTTATGGTGCACTTTATCAAAATGTACCTGTTCCTTTCATGGTGATTTGTGTTAAAACAGATGTGAAACATTTTACTCCATAAATGACACTGAGGATTAATGGTGGACGTTCAGTGATGAGGTAAACTGTCAGCCAAAACTTGAATGTCTTCCAGTGCTATAATCGATTGTTATGGCAATTTTATGCTTATACCGTTGTTGTCCTGTTAATATTGTGCATCCCTTATCCATACCTTTTTTTTTTAACATTACTTCAATTCTCAAAAATCTGTTAGGACTATAACCCATTTGTTAACCACATTGATGATATTAATTTATCTGTATGTTTAAAGGAGATCCTGCAAAATCTGGAAAGTGCTAACTGTTCGGCCAAATTACATCATTCAATTCAACGTCAGTTCAGTTAAACTTCATTTTACAAGAAACTATTCATAAGTACATAGAGTTGAAAAAAGCAGATGAACAGCAAAGTGCAAAGAAAAAAGATTAAAGTGATTGTAAGTCTAAATAAGAATTGGTCATACAGTTGACCTTTGGCTCTCATCCTGTGGTCTTGGACCCTTTTGGGCTGTAAAATTAGGTTTTCATAGATTAACTTAAACAACGATAACAGGCTTTCTTCATACTGTCTTTTATACAACTATAAATGTTTCCATACTATCTTGCTTAAAAATGTTAATTCGGCCAGAAAGGTGGGTTTTGGGGAAGACTATGAATATAAGTGGACCAGGATCAGACAAACTAAAGGATGTGAATATAAACAAAGCTTTATAAAACATGTGACATGCCTGAGGCCACTCTCAAAACAAAACAAAAAATTAAAAGTAAAAAAACAAATCGGGAATTATTAAGTTATTTATGAGTAGATAGACTAATGGTTTTGAGTTTCATTTGAAAAAAAATATTTTGAGTTTATAGATTTTAAGCCACACAATATCTTCTTTTGTGGGCGAATACGATCCCTGCAGTTAAGAGCCTGATCATAACTTGCATGAGTAATAAGGAAGAATAATCTTTTTCTCTTTGGCATCCATAACAAGAAGAGACACTCTCATTAATTTAGGTTTACAGAAGAAAGTAACACAACTACTGTCAGGCAAGATGGCATTTCCATGTTATCCATGTTATGGTACATTTATTATCCTAATAAATGTACCACGAAAAAGTTGGAATCTCGGCTTCCTGTAAATTCATGTCTTTATGATTATAAAAATTTGAGTTTCTCAGGGAGCAACTGATAGACTTTCTGTTTCATATTATTATTTTAATAGTGGTCCGTATATGTTCTTGTTGGAAGCAGACCAGTTGTGAATGTGAGTAGTAATCCCAGTTTAATAAATACAGAGTGATATGAGACAGCAGTACTCAACAATGTGATAGGACATCACAGAACAAATATCTGCAAAGCATTGGCTTAAATAACTGAGATAAAGTATTTCATTTGTTTACTCATATTTCCAAGTGAAAACATGCTTTTGTCTGATTGTGTCAAAAATGTGAGTCAGATATGTGCAAAGACAGAGGTAGCATTTAAGTAAGCAGGTGAGCAGTGTTGATTTCTGAGCTCACCGTCAGATTCCTGTTTATTTTGGACAGTTATGAGTAAAAACAGAAACTTCTTTCTCTATGCTAAAATTTTGGATTGAATAACAAAGCCCATCAAGCTAAATGGGTGAAGGGGTCTCATTAGATGAGGTTTGTATCCACGTTTTAGTTTTGCTGACAGTGATGAAGCACCTCTGCCTTGTTTGTGTCCACAGATGGCGGGGAAGTGGTATCTTGTTGGATTCGCCACAAATGCCGAGTGGTTTTTGAGTCACAAAGACAACATGAAGATGGGCACGGCCATGTTCAACCCAACTGCAGACGGGGACATGGAGATTTCATATGCCAGTCTCAAGTGAGTGTGACAGTGTGTGAAGAGGGAGTAAACCATACATAATGCTGGGACAGTTTATAATCATGTGATGTTTATTGCAGCCCTGATGGTTCCTGCTGGAGGATGAACAACTTTGCCAAAAAAACTGATGTGCCTGGGAAGTTCACGTACACAAGTAAAGCTGCATTAAACTAAACACACACACATAATATCAGTTACAATGGTGTTTCTTAATAAGTCATTTCTGCTCGATCAGGCCGTGGGAATCACAACGACATGCGCATGTTCGAGGTGAAATATGACGAGTATGCTCTGACTCACACCATGAAGTCCAAGGCTGGCGATAACACCGTCGTCAGCAAACTATACGGTAACTCCCATAATCATTTACGATTTCTTAAAATCTTCTTCTTTAAGAATGTAAAGCCTGATGCATTATTTTATGTCATGCTTTGTCAGGTCGTGCAGCTGACCTCAGCAACGAGCTGGTGAATAAGTTCAAACAGTTTTCTATGGAGAATGGCATCCTGTCTGAAAATGTCGCCATCCTTCCCAAAAACGGTAATTTGCTTCTCAAACAAGCACTTTGAGCAAAACATTTCTTGATTTAAACTGATCTTGAGGAAGTAAACCCTGTTTTGTTTCTGTTTTCAGGGGAGTGCTCGGCTTCCTAATGTCCCGGATCATCATGTTACACAGGCCCCGTTTAAAGATTTCAAAGCTTGTCGTGAATTTTCAGTGAGGCCACTTTCTGCTGAGTTTGACTTCCTTCTTTTTTAAGTGTTGAATTGAAATTTCACTGGTGTAAACCTTGTTTTCACTTTACAGTATAAAGATTTTTACTTCTGTCTTGTCTGTTTTAAGACTTCATAAATGATTTGCTGTTAATAAAATTTGACCTGATACCCTTAGGGTTTATTCATTGTTCCTATGATTGTACCACAGCGGCTTACAGACCAGCGCTTGAATAGAAGGGAGTTTATTATCCATCAGGTGAACATTTTAATGCACCGAATTACAAAAAGAGGTTAATTAAAGGATTTGACGTGTCATTAGAATCATTCTCACACCCTTTTTTAATTTACAGGTTGAGTGAATATACATGTTTTCTGATTTATGGTTTTAGTTTTTGCTGATCTCTCAGGGTAGGAGAGGGTGACACGAGAATTACAGTCTACATATGATCTACTTTTGGTTATTAATTAATTTAGTTATTAAAGCATCCTCACTTTCCCTCATATAAGGTATAGTGTCACTGATAACAATGATATGGTTGAAATACTGTTTACTGGGAGGTTGTTAGACTGTGATGTTTTACAGTGGAAGTTCTCATCTGGTTTGGTTTTGGGACCCACAGTCAGCCCTTAATGACCAGCTGTGAACCCAAATCAAGAAAAATGTTCTAATCTTCAAATTCATTTAACAAACAGACTGAACGTCTTGAGACAGCATAGAATATCACAGTATGCTGACACACAATAATAAGTTCATGATAAATCAAAATGAGTAAGAAATACCCTTTAACATATAATTACCTGCATTTTAATTCAAACCAAAAAGTGAATCTCAGGAACACAAGATTTAAAGAGTAGAAATGTAACTGTAGCTTAGATATCCCTGCATCAGTGGATACATTCTGAGCAGCTGTGTATTAAAAATATTTAATCAGCAGCACTAAATAAGCCAATAAGCCTTTTTAACAGACACAACAGAGCTTTCATGCACAAAAGTTAAATTAAAAGGTCCAACTACTGAGGAGTGATTTAAAAAAATCTTTAAAATATGTTGCTTTAGGGGGTGCAGGTTTGGCGGAGTGGTTAGCAACCATGCATGTCCCTTATACAAACTTCTGCCTGCCTGGGTTTGAATCCAGCCTGTGACCAGTTTGCAGAGTGTCTTCCCATACTCTCTCACCCCCTTTCATAAGCCTAACCACTGTCTCTCTCTGATCAATAAAGGCACAAAATGCCTAAAAAATACATTAAAAAAATATGTTGCTTTAGCTGAGTATCCACTCACTGAATACCTTAAAAACAATATTCTGTTAAAATGTGTGTTTATCAGCATGACAGGGTAATATCATCTATTGTGAAAGATTGTAAAAAGATGGCACTCCACTGCATAAAAAAAATCTTCTTCAAATAAAAGCACAGGATTTTTTTTACATAATATTCATTTCTGCCCAGGCAAAGGCTCGTGACCATCTGGAAAAGGGTCTGTGAGCCAGTTTTGGGTCAACTGGTTGAGAATCACTGATTTAGATCATATTTGAAACTAGTTGATTGAGGAATAAATTAGGGCAGAAGGATATATATCGTTATCGTATCTATATCTAGAAATGAAAATTCAAGATGTTAATATCGAAAAAGCAACAATATAAACTTATTATAAATAAAAATAAACTTTTCATTGTCTTTTGCATTATGTTTTCATTTTTCTGGAAATGCTTGTTTTCACCACACCTGTAATCATATCATATCGATATTGAGATATCTGGCATGAATATCAAGGTATAAAATTTTGTCCATATCGATCAGCCCTACAATAAATCTAACATTTGAGCTGCATTCACACTTTCGGCCAAAGAGACCCAAATCAGTTTTTTTCACTTAGTGTGAAAACAAAGGTCAAGTGGATCTCCTTAAATCAGAGCATTCTCCATATGACTTCTTTTTCAAAAGCGAAGTTCGAAGGGGGTGGATCATTCACTTTCAAGCCTCCACTAAGGCGCCTCTGACATTAGCAGCCACGACTAATGCAGAAAACCGACCTATCACGCAGTTTTATCCAAGATTTAAAATTCCTTGATCTGCATCTGTCTGTGGATTACCACCAAAATCTAGTAAGTCCTCATTGTGCAACAGTCCTTTAAAATAAAAATCTGTTTGGAAAAGCAAGTCTGGAGTTATTGAACATTTTAGGGCTCTCAGAAATGTAACTGAAAGTAGTAAATTGGGCCTGTTTATACAGAATATGTTCACATCTCAAAGCATTGCTTTGTTTAACTGCTGGTGCAGAAAGACTTCTGATTATTAAACAAAATATAGCAGTGATCATAACCTGACAGCCTCAGGGCAACAGAATGATTATGGGAAAATGTGAGTCAGATTATTGTGGCCGAGGGGGCCGTCCACAGAGAGATGAGCTCTTGGAAGTATCCACAAGTTTTCTATGCCACCACCAAGGAGGATGTGCTTTTGACAGCCTTTGTTTGTAAGATTACCCAAAAACTACTGGAAAGATTTTGCTGAAAGGACCTCTTTCACAATACAGGTAATTTTGCCCACAGCCCAATTTTTTGTTTATTGTGTGGTATTTGTAGTACACCCAGAGACTCCCAAGAATATACCTTTAGAAAATCCAAAAGTCATCCAGGGCCTGTACTATGACCTATTTTATGATCATTGCCAAAGGTGTGAGCCAGGGTGCACACTTTACCCCAAAACTTACTCAAACACAAATAATAAATCATCAAATTGGGTCAAATCACCTTCACTGAAGTCTGGTGCATCTTTTGAAATCAAATGTAAAGGTAAGTATTACAATTGAAAGAAGTTATTGAATTTTAACGGGAAAAAAAAAAGTTTTTTTTTATGATTTTTTCAACAAATTCAATTCTTTAGAGATGTGTCTGACCAACTTACAGTTGCTGTACAACTAAAATACTTACAAATTATTTGGCCACATATATATTCTCAAAGTGGGAAAAAAATCATCAAATTCTGAGACCGGTAAAGTTGTTCAATTAACAGGTTGGGTTACTGTGGAAGAATCAGGATACTGTTCCATGCAGGGGTGTTAAAATGACCATGCTTACTAATCTTTCCCAAGCTACACTGTCAAGATATTTTCATACAATTGCAGATATTTTGAACACAATAGTTGTTCCCAAATACCTTGGCACAAATCATATTTCACGCCACGATGCCATAACTCACAACACTGTCTTTACTAAAGCTTTTTATGGTGACCAGGTCACTCTTATCTTAGATGGTACATATATCTACCTCAACAAATGCAGTGATCATCAGTTTCAAAGGGCATCTTACGGAGGACAGAAAAAACAAAATTACCTAAAATTCATGTCAGTTGTAATGCCTGATGGATATGTTTTAGACACTATTGGCCCCTACCATGGTAACGTAAATGATGCAACAATAACTCAGCTCATCGTGGAAAAAACTGAAATATTGAAATCTTGGTTAGAAGCAAATGACAATATGATTGTAGATCGCTGTTTCAGGGATGCCTTAGATCTTCTTGCTAAGTTGGGGTATGATGCTAAAATGCTGTCATTTTTACCAACTGGTAAATCCCAATTGGATTCCTCAACAGCCAATAGTGATCGTTGCTGTACCAAAACAAGATGGATAGTAGAGTCCTACCACGGGCGTTTAAAGAAGTGGATGTTGTTTAAGGAACAACTTACCTCAAATTATTTCGTTGAGGTCATTGGCAAATTAGTGCGCATAGTAACTGCATGTCTCAATCCCACCAGAGGACCAATATATGTTTCAGATCCAGATCGAGAGGAACGAGATACTAAGATGGCTCAGCGTATGCTTTCACTTTTAAAAAAAGACAATGTTTTGGCAAAACGAGTTGCAGAAGACCCAAATATGTCACGTAGAGCTCGTAGTGAATGGCAGAAGCTTGAAGCATCTGATATCTCGTTCCCTCATGTGGATCTGGAATACCTTGAGACCATAACATGCGATACATACCAAATCAAACAGTTCCCTGGCTACATTGCTGAGCATCAAAAAAATGATGGTGACTATGAGATTTGGGTTTACCAGCATGATGCTGATCTCATTAGGGGACAGATTCATTCTCGTCACAGATCTCAAATAAAATGCAATGTTTGGATTCAATTTGACAAGAATGCATCAGATGATCCTGTGAAGGCATATTATTGTCTCTGTCCTGCTGGAAAGAGAACCTCTGGCATGTGTGCACATGTTGCATCTGTAATCTATTATTTGGGATATTATAAACATTTTCAAAATCAGAAACCCCTCCAACCATACACAAGCAAATTCAAAGACTCCATTCTATGAAATAACCAGCCAATCATACATCTTATGGATTTCTCAGATTCCCTTTCCCTCACTATAGTTCCAGTCTACAAATTAAAATTGTCCAAGCCGTTGCTATGCAAAAAGACACGAAGGCCATAAAACAGATTACATGTATATATAAGTACTAGAAACAGAAATTGACAGAAGTAATGTTTATGTATTGCTGTCATTGTAGATATATACAATCTGATTACAACAATCCAAAACTGCATCGGTTTTTACTTGTATCAATGGCTCATTATTATCTCATCACAAAGGCAGAATATACAGGCCCTTTGTGGCTGTTCAATATTATAATGAATAACACTTCATGTGAAATGTTTGTTTTGAATCTAGCATTCAGATTCTAAAAGAAATCATACTTAAAGGAAGAATTCTGAACAAATCTTTAAAGGTTCCCTGATATACAAGACATGGAACAGTATCCTGATTCTTCCACAGTAACCCAACCTGTTAATTGAACAACTTTACCGGTCTCAGAATTTGATGATTTTTTTCCCACTTTGAGAATATATATGTGGCCAAATAATTTGTAAGTATTTTAGTTGTACAGCAACTGTAAGTTGGTCAGACACATCTCTAAAGAATTGAATTTGTTGAAAAAATCATAAAAAAAAAACTTTTTTTATTCACGTTAAAATTCAATAACTTCTTTCAATTGTAATACTTAGCTTTACATTTGATTTCAAAAGATGCACCAGACTTCAGTGAAGGTGATTTGACCCAATTTGATGATTTATTATTTGTGTTTGAGTAAGTTTTGGGGTAAAGTGTGCACCCTGGCTCACACCTTTGGCAATGATCATAAAATAGGTCATAGTACAGGCCCTGGATGACTTTTGGATTTTCTAAAGGTATATTCTTGGGAGTCTCTGGGTGTACTACAAATACCACACAATAAACAAAAAATTGGGCTGTGGGCAAAATTACATGTACTGTGAAAGAGGTCCTTTTCAGGAAATGTCCATATTGGAACAAGGAACAAATTATTTCGGTTTTGGGAGTGATCCAGATCAGCGTAAAACCGCCATGACGAAAAATGCAACTTTCGTGAATAACTTGAGCTAAAATAGACATTATGAATCAAATTGCTAACAGTATGTTTTCATGGTCAAGGAATCTAAATATTTAGATGAAATAAAGGTAGAACTAATATTTACGGTAAAAATCACAATATGGGTGAGGACTGTGATGCTGGCGGAGATCTGCTCTCTCCAAGTGTGCGTTTCCAGCTTTATCATGGCACTTTTGCTTCCCTTTGTAACAGCGAGATGTGAGCTACCTTGACGGAGGTTTGTGCTCTCAAAGTGCTTTGTAGGTGTTTGTGTTTTGTCCACAGAGATTGAATATGCACATTTTTAAAACCAGACCCAGAATGAATAAATCACTTAACTTTCCTCAAGTTTGACTTTCACTTATCAGGAGGGAGGTGGGTAAGACCAAAAACATAGCAAAGAGAACATGAACATTCGGGAAGACCCTAATGTATAAAAACACAAGACAGCCAACTAAAATACTTTGCTTTTATTATCTTTTTTAACAAATACGCTGAAGTACATCCATAACAACACAGTTCAGATTTCCTTTTATCAAGTGTTTACATCTACTCGCTTTGTACAGATTGTATACAAAACAATAATTTACGTCCCATAGAAGTCTAGTTACACTTAACTATACAACAACTTGTAAATGAAATAAATATAAAAACAGAAATAATCACAGGTGATAACAAAAAAAATGTAAAAAGCCTTAGTACAAGTACACCACCAGCACCTGTCCTCTGAAGTTGCATCTAAGAAGATTTACATACATTTTCCCTTTCTACTGATCGTAGCACATCTGAGGGGGGGTGTGGAGCTCAGGCTGTGGTTTGTAAACAGCAGCACTGAAAAAAGGATTCCTATTCAGCACAGACGAGGATAATTGTACACTGAATTTGTGACCAAGCCAAATGTTAGTGTTGTACGGTGATTAAACGTCAATTCATGTGGAAATAAGTTTGTTCATAATCATCAATAATGTTGTGAAGACAAAATTCTCATCAAATGAAGAAAATTGGCCTCATTAGGTAGCATTTACTGATTTCTGTCAGTCAGGGCTCGACTCTCCTGCTTCAGGCACCACTTCTGAACGAATACAGAACATTTACTGACAGGAAACGGATTTATCTAACAGGCATTTGATGATCAAGCAATCAGGGAGGATGGTGACAGTGGCAGGTGAATGAACTTACTACCATGACTCGTCCACTATGCCACCGTGCGTCTGTGTGAATTCATGATCATAACACCCTGTGCACAAAGCTGATTGTGGGGTCTGAGCACCAGGAAGCACAACTCATGGTTTTTTTGTCACTCACTCTTCATTCACACACTCACCCGCTCTCTCTAAAACACACACACACACGTTCATCATGGTCGTCACCGGGGGTGGTAGGTGCTACAGTGAACAGGTTGCTAATCCATACTGCTGTGCGTACGTTTCTACAAAAAGGATTCAAACACTTTTCAAATGACATGTCAGTTTTTCAGATGAATGATTAGGACCATTGTGACTGACAGCTGATCGCCGCCTGCAAACGTAAAGATGTTTTATCTACAGAGAGACACCTGAACAATCTGCCATGCACACTGTCACCAGCAAGGGACATGCAGTTCAAAGTGCAAGTCTACGGAGGGGCTTGGTAGCTAATTCTGACAGAGCGTTAATGTTATGTACATGTTTTTACACTTCTGAACAAACATTAGGCTGAGGATTGAAAGAGAGCAAAACAACAGAACGGACTAAGTGCAGCACACACACACACATCACATTGTTTAAATGCGAGCGTGTGGGGCTGAGGGTGCAGTGATTGGGGTGTAATGGTTGCTTTTACATTGTTCGTTGTTGTGGCACAGTTTTTAGCTCAGTCACTCTGCCTGCACCACGTCTTTGTGGTGACGCATGATATGCTGGTTCTTCTCCGAAGGTCGTCGGAAGCCTTTCGAGCAGATCTCGCAGCGGTGCGGGTAGTCTTTTGTGTGAATAGATATCACGTGTCGCTTGAAACCAGAAGCGTCCCCGGTGCTGTAATCGCAGTACTGGCACTGGTAGATCCTCCGCTCTTTCTGTCCTTTACCGATAACTACAGTCACACTGCTGGCTAAGCTAGCTGCACTGACTCTGCCAGTTGCTCCCGAGCTGCCGGACCCGCTCGGTGCCGACTTTTTAGGAGAAGCAACAGGAATGTGTGTCTCTGTCCTCTTGGCCTCGCTCTTTTCGGGAGAGGCCTGCTGCTCTTTTGTGTGGACAGACAAGATGTGACGACTGAGAACAAAAGGGTCTGCGATCTTAAAGTTGCAGTGTCGGCACTGGTGGAGTTTCTTCGTGCGGTGGGAAACCGAGTGCTTCTTTAGTTCAGACGGCCGGTGGAAGCCTTTACCACAGATGGCACATTTGTGTGGATAGTCCTTAGTGTGAACCGATATGATATGGCGTTTCAGGTCACTGGAGTTGGAGCTTTTGTGGTCACAGTGGGCACAATGGTGGGTCTTATTCTCCTCGTGTGTCAGTCCGTGCTGCATGAGCTCCTCCTCCTCTGCAAAGGTCTGGAAGCAGCGCTCACATTTGTACGGCATCTCCTTGCTATGCTTCGTCTTGATGTGCGTCTTCAGGTTGGAAGAATCAGCCGACTTGTAGTCGCAGTACAGGCAGGAGTACGGCTTCTCGCCCGTGTGCGTGCGCATGTGTTTCTTAAGCTCTGAGGGGTGTCTGAAGCCTTTTCCACACTCCACACAGATGTGAGGGAAACTTTTACTGTGTACAGCCAGCAAGTGCCGATTGAGCAGTCCCTGCTCGGCCGTTTCATAGTCACAGAATTTGCATTTGTGCATCTTAGTAGGCTGTGGAGGCGGCTGGCTCTTGGGCTCTCTGTGGTGGTGCTGCAGTCTGTGAGCGAACAGCGCCGCCTGCTGGTGGAACTCCTTGCCACACATTTCACACTCGAAAGGGGCCTTGCTGCTGAGAGCATGCACCTCCATGTGGTTGTGCAGGCTGGCTTTCTTGTTGGTGGTGAAGTCACAGTCGGTGCACTGGTACTTTTTCCTCGTGAGGACGTCCTGGTGATGGTTCTTTGTGTGGCGTTTAAGGAAGCCTCTTGACTTGAACTTCTTACCACAGAGCATGCAGGGGTAGACAGTCAGAGGCTGACCGTACGGGCCGATGATGATGGCTGAGGAGGAAAGTTTAGACAGGGAGAGAAAAATCAATGCATGTAGATGATAACCTTATATTTTGTACTCTGCGTTTTCTGTTTTGCAAACAACTCTAAATTAAATAACTATAATTTGCAGTTTATCTCAACCTACTTCCTTCATTACTTTCGTTTTAATACAGAAACAAAATTTAGATACCAATGAATGAGCAAAACAACTGTAATGTTTCATACGTTTTGTTACAACTCCAGCCAACAAATGTCCCATGTACTCACAATTGTAGTCATTAATTAAAGAACACAGTTATTTTAAGCCTGTTGTATCATATTTGAGACAAACTTTTATGATACCTCTATCTAATCAATATGATCAACAAATTACTTAAAAAAAACATCTGAATACAATCCAATAAATGATAAAGATGTCCTCAAGTGGGTTATCAGTTGCCAAAAACACCTATTGTATCAAATTAGAAAAAAATATATAGAAATGTTAAATTTTATGGAAATATTTTTTTGGAATTTAGAAGAAAATGAAACAAACATTTCGGCTCCAAAAAGTAAGAATTTTCTGGCTATAACTTGTGTTTTCAGGCTTTAAAGGGTTAGGGAAGTCTAATTCAGTCTGGACATAAAATTGTACAGATTTGTATGATTTTACACTCTACATATGAAAGCAACACCTTTGTGCACCAAAGCACCTGTAAGAGCTGATTAAAGCACATCTTCGCCACAGCACCCATGACCTAAATTATTTCTTTATTGTGGAATAAAATAAAAAGAAAGTAGCTTATGAGGACAACTTTCAAAACAGTGAACTTTGTGCTGCTCTTACCTGTCTGTACCTGGCGTGGTTCTGACCGCCTTTTGCTCTTACTGCGTTGTCGATTGATTTCGTCGACCCCATCAGACTCGTCTATGTGCAGCAGAGCGCTGGCTGCACCGTTTCTGTTCTCGCAGCCCTCACTGTCATCCATACCTGTGAGACGGACAACCACAACAGGAGGTTAAAAAACAGTATTTGTAGAGCTTGATCCAAGACACCCAGAAATATAAAGGAGTCACATATTTCAAAGGCAGAAGCCCAGACCACAGGCACAAGGTTAAGTATTACCACCGACTCCACAAAAACCTTTTTTATCCTCTTAGACCCTGCAGCAAATAACCCCATCATGGACGTTACATAAGGCTGCTGATATTCGGCTTGTACACGGTTTTACCTTTCGCTGTATTGACCTGTCTTACCGTGGTTTCCTTGACTGTGATGAGAATCTCCAACAGACATGTAGACCATCTTCTCTCTCAGCGTTTGGCCTGACTCTGTTAACGCCATGCTCTCCGTGTCTCCATCGCTGATGTCAACAGACTCTCCTGCAAATCAAAAACACCATTCTTAAAGCCATGTTTGCTCGGTGTAGTCACTTTGTTCATTAGTTCTGTGTTCAGGCTTTTATGCCTTAACCTTTTACCAATCCGCATAGTTATAAAGAAAATGTCTGCGACCATGTAATTTCTCGAACATATTCAATACTGGGCTGCATGGTAGTGAGGGAGGCTGGTGTTCGTGTCTCACAGCTCATTCAAGCCAGTTGAGGCGTTTCTATGGAGTTTACATGTTCTCTTGGTTTTCTCTGGGTACTCTGGTTTCTTCCAACACACCAAAACAAGCTCTTTAGGTCACTTGGTGTTTTTAGGTCTTAGTGTATGAATGGTTGTCTGTCTCTACGTTTGCTCTGGAGCATGGTCTAGCGCAGGGGTGGGCAAGTGGCGGCCCCGGGGCCAAGTGCGGCCCTCCACATCACTACATGTGTCCCGCCGTTCATTCCCAAACAGCAGCTGTAAATATGAAGAAAACTCAGATAGCCAGTAGAAAAAATTCTGTATAATCTGGACTGATATTTAATTGGCCTATGCAAGTTGTTTATGACCTTACTTTGTTATAATAGTGTCTCTAAATCTCTTTTATGAAGCATTTGAACATTATATCAAGTATTACTCAATACTATTTTTTTTTAAATGGCAGCAGCAAAATATTTGAGCTTCAAAAACACATTTTACTGATTTGAAAATAGCTTCATTGGCTTCAATTCCATCTATGTGAGCTAAATTTGCTTGCATTCTATGTTAAGTTCATTTGATTATACATAATAACTTGTATTTGTGTTGTAATATATGAATACTGGTATGCTAACTTAAAGACAAATTTATGTTATAGTATGTTGTTTATCCAACATTCTTTCTCCTTATCAAGAGTTTCTGAAAATTTGTAACAATGTGGCCCTCAGGCTGGGAAAAACAGTTTACTGTAATGTGGCCCTCTTGGACGTTAAAGTTGCCCACCCCTGGTCTAGCATGTCAAACACTGAAAATGCTGTTTTTGTAACAGTTGTCCTTTCCTTTACAGATGTAAAAACCTAACTGATACTCACCCATGTCATCCTCTCCAGAATCAGCCTTGAAGATGTACACCTTTATCACCTCCTGCCCATCCTCATCCTTCTCCACCTCCTGGTCCTCCACGGCCCCCTCAACAGTCACCTCTGTCCCATCCTCAGACACCATTTTACCGGCCTCATCCACTGGTGAAGGGAAAACACGTTAGTTTTAACAACAGCTATCAAAAAGCTCAGTGTCTGTCACTATAAACTGCAGAGAGTGTAAATCTGAGAGGCAACTGCACCACTGTCAGAGAAAAATCTGTTTTATATGTAAGTTTATCCAAATTTTTGGCCGTTTTTATCTAAACAGATCACAAACTTTGAAGATGCACTGTTGTGTCATGAGTCACAGCAGTCATTAATCTAGACCAGAAATGTAAAAACACTCGAATCAAAAATCAACAAAAGTCAGCAGAATTTCCTCTAACAGCATATGTGGTCGAAGTACTTTTATGAGGGGTGCTGGTTTGGCGAGGTTGTTAGCAACCATGCACGTCCCATGTAGATGATTCTGCCGGTCCAGGTTCGAATTCAGCCTGTGACCAGGTTGCAGAGTGTCTTCCCCTACTCTCTCACTACCTTTCACAAGCCTATCCACTGTCTCTCTCCTATCAATAAATAAAGAGGACTGAGTGTATAAACTATGTTAATACATCTAAAACATAATCATTCATGTTTACATCCTGCCAAACAGTTATTCATATTAAAAAAAATTTTAATCCAACATTTTCTTCTACAATTGAGCTTCTTTGATTAATTTTTCTGCTATTTGATACTGTTCTAAGGAGACACTAGTAACTCTGATAATGAAACACAAAGCTTTAACATCTTGAGGATTTGTTTTTTTGTTTTGCTTTAACTCAAAGTCAAGAACTGCCCCTATAATTCTCATGATGCTTCTCAGGACAAAAAAACGGCTCATCTTAAGACCAGTAAACTCACAGGATATCATCAGATAATCTCCACAGCCATCTTGGTCATCGTCCTGCTGCTCTGGGTCCAGCCCATCTTCAGGGATGTCTCCCATGGCAACACCTTCCTCCTCACCCTCCAGGGCCATCACGCATGTTTCCACAGCGACGTCTTCGTCCTCGTCACAGTGCACATACTCAGAAACCACATCCTCCACCGCATCCTGAATGACAAGCTCATCCGGGGCGAACCTGTGAACTGCCATGCCTTCTCCTTCACCCTCTGACACCAACACTGTCTCTTGAAGCTCCACGACAAACTCCTGTCCACCAGCACCACCCTCATCTGAAAGAAGAGGGATCAGTCAACCTGACAGCAGTACACAACAGTAGTTTGTTTTATGTGTATTGTATGGTACAACTTATTTCTGAATAACATCACTATTTGGACAACCCTTAACGTGTCCAGGCAACTACAAACACATACCCATAAAAAGAAAAGCTCGGCTAATTACCCGATCCGTGCAGTATTATTTTTGGCTCCTCTGAGTGTATGGCAAGCCTGGTGACATCCTCATCCATTGTCCTCGCACTGCATTTGTTACTGGAGAGCTGAAAGCAAATGGTAAGAGTTTTCATTTTCAGTGATTCAAACGCCTCACAAATCCATGCATCCACAAAAAGTTCTGAATTTGTCACATCGTCTTCATTAAAACCCATTAAAAATGTATGTCCCAACATCACAGGGCTGGGCGGTATGGACAAAAACATCACCTAAATCTCTTCAATTGTATAAAAAAATAAATACTTATTATGGATTCTTTTCTTTTTTTTATGTACTTAAATACAATTCTAAATGCTATTAGTTCTTATATGGTAGCACAAAAATGATGCTTTAAGCCCTTGACTCAGTTTTGCCCATTTATTGTGTTTTCTTATCAAATACTTCAGATAAACTCTTTCATTATGTCTTAGTTACAGAAGAACCAGTAATGTGTCTTAAAATTGAGACTGTCAAAATATTAACTGTATACTGATATCTTAAAAACTTGATATATTGCACATTTTTACAACAACCTAAAAGTTTTCCACATATTTGATCGGTGCCTTGTTGACTGTTTGAATGAGCTAAAAACCTTGTCAGTACTGCTCATCTTGTAATACACCACTGTGCAATAACATGCAAAGGCTGTTTTGGGAAGAAGTATTTTTTCTTATGCTGCGGAGTCATGGGACTGTATAGCAACAGAACGTCAAGGCAAAGAAATGTGTGAGTTATTGGTCATTTAGTTATTTATACCTGCTATGCTTTCACAAGACTAATTAGATTATGCCACATATAAAGCACGGTTTTGAATGCCATAAAGTCAAACTGAAACACCAAATTGAGTCTTCTCTGCAGCAGTGTTTAGAGGAGCGACAACAAGCTTTTCATCCCGTCCCTGTTGAAGCAGAGGCTTGGCGTGTGTTGTTAATTTGACATTATAATGTGATTCACATGGTAGAGAGACTGCTGGCCTTGTGCTGCACAACTACTACAGCGCGAGTTTGCCCAGCAGCTTACACACATATCCATGATAGAAAGCCTTCAGTTCAGTTCTTTTCAGTAAATCAGGGTCTGTTATGAAACTCTTCTCCATCTATGTGGCCTAAGAACTGAAACCTGTGATAAACCCAAAGCTGGCATCAAAAGATGAAGTACTAAAGGATTCTTTGCTGAGCTTTTTCATGTCAGGAGGGACACATACAAAACTAGAATGTTACATTTTTTCAAGAGTAAAACAGTCTACATCATCACTCAAGAATAGGGCTGGACAATAAAGAGTTGAAATTCATTCTTAAGTACAAAAACATTGGCCCTTAACATCAATATTTGGTAAAATATTGTTTTTAATTCTACAAGATTGCAGGTAAACATGTAGTCACTGCCTGGATTGCACTTACACATTAAACACATTCAGAAAAATGAGTGGAAATGGCTACTGGAAAGAGGGAAACATCCACAAATGTCCCCAATTCTACAACACAGACTGCACTCCCTCATATTTGGTTGAAAACGTACATCTGGAAGCACCAGTTGTCTCTTATGGCTGTCCATTCCGTGTATAAAAAGGGTTATCTTCCAATCAAACTGAACTTAAACTCTGTGACCTCTTTACCACATGCCATTCCTAGCCACCCAGTTCCCGACTGACATGCTGTCAGTTCTGTCCTTCAGTGTAATGAAACTAAGGCCCATATAATAATGTCAAGAAAATACATCATATATGACCAAAGATCAAAAGTTTGATACTTTGCGATTAGACAGGTCATTGAAATTATGGTCGGGTCAAGTATTCTGTAGTCACCTTTTTTTATACAGCAATTTGCAAAGGTAATTATACTCAATGTATGCTGGTGAATAAAGAAATCCTGAATCTATACTTTTAATTTAAAAAATTAGTATAATGCTTCCAATTGTCAACGCAATGTGAGAATGCTTGTTCTGCTTATAATTTCTTCATAACTGTTAAATGCATTATATCAAGGACTTTGTATCAGGGGATGATACTGGATAGGAAGCCATGCTGAAAATACCCTGTTTTAGTTTGTGCAAGTATCACATTAGTAGCCACTTTTGACACCTATCCTTAAATAAGAGGTTATCTTAAAACACTTTATAAAATGATCACATGGTACGCTTCTTTTCAGTTTTTCATGCCCCCTATGTATTTTACATATCTCCTACGCTTGCTTGAGTGCATCAACGTAACAACATTACAACAAAACCTTTCTAAGCTCGTTCCCTCAGCTCCCCTGAACAGACCCACTGGTGTGCCTTCCTTTCATTGTTTCATCAGCATTTCAGGCTCATTGGCTTGGGCTAAATGCAGAGCGATGCAAGATCATTGCAACATGGCGCCAGGCAGCACTGGTCTGACCATTACCACAAAGTAGGCCAGTTCGCCAATTGGAGTAGACTGGGTCCTGGAGTAGAAGAAACTCTAAAGCCCCGATTTCACCAGAGGGTTTAGTGCGGTTCATCTAGGTACGGCTCGCTTTCTGGGGCGTTTTCATAGCCTAAAACAGGGACAGGACCCCTTACAAGCGAACCGTACCGTCCTACTTTTTGGGCTCCTTCTGTTGGGGTGCCAAGCATACCAATCCGACCCCAGAAGGTGGAGCTAGAACTACAGCAGTCCGTTGATGGTCGAAGGAGACATCACTTCCCGTGTGACAGCGGAACAACCCATAACCCCACCCTGTTTAAATCTCCACTCATCTTCGTGAAGCAAAAACAAAGCTTGGGTGCAATTCCTAACAAAAACCCACATGCTGATCACATAAAAGTAGAATTGCTAGATATCCTCCATCGCTGCTCTTTATTTAGTGTGTTGCGTTTTCTTCTTCGTTGTACTTGATAGCTGGGTACATGGTGTCACGCTGCTATGACGTCATGGTATCTGCATCCAGCTTATACGCCGCCTACCAAGTAGGGTTCGGTTGGCTGTGGAAACGCAAACAGGATCAGGCTCTACCGATTCTGGCCTAAACCAAACTGTGCCGATCTATACCGGACCACTTGGTGGACACAGGGCTTAACAGAGAGTATCAGATAGACTGAGAATACAGCAGGATCAAAAAAATTCTATATATGAAGGCTAGAAGGTTCTTGGAACATTAAATACTGGGGATGCAACACCAGTGTTGACATAGTAGTCTGAATTTGATGAGATATATTGTCAGTGACAGATACAATTGTCAAACAGCTGTTTATTGGGACAGACATTACACATTTTTCTGGATTGGTATTTCCTGTTGAGTAAGTCATTTCACTCTATGTACTATCTTTGTTGAGAGCAATGTCAGCAATCAGAATCCACCAGGAAAGAAGCATAGTGCCACAGCAGTAGCAGCTATGGCTGTGACAACACCATATCCTAAAACTTCATTTCTCTTGGAGTACTCCATCCTATACACTGAAAATGAAGGTGTTCAACAGCCTTGTTTCAGTCTCTATTGCTGTCAGGCTTAAGATGTGGCTACCAGTAATTTAAGGTGTATTTCCATCATTGTAACATCCTGCAGCAATCAGCAAAGCTATCATCAGTTCTAGTAAGCTATCATCAGTTCTAGTAACAGTAGCTGTAATAGTATGTTGTATTACTTGATACATAATAATAAGATTACAAAGTAGTGAAAGAGCCATTAAATAATAGGGAAAAAAAACAGTCAACTTACCGAGCCAGTTGACAAGGACTAATCAAAAATAGGAACAGCCACTACTTGCAGCCATGTTGTATCACAAACCAGAATTAAGGAAAAACAAGGGCTCTTTAATAAACTAATTCTAAAGACATGCTATCAACGTTTTGTGGGGCTTGGGCAATGTGTACTTGATAATCAGGTCATTTGTATCATTTAAAGCAGTAAATTGGCCAGTACTGGCCTAATGCTGCGTCCTGTATCCTGGTAGGGATGTGAGCAAGCATCAGTGACAACATCAGACTAATAACACTGAATCATATGAGTGTACCAACTCTCAGTGAGCTACACAGTGCTGTGTGATGTTTTCACCTGTTCACTCTAGTCTCACCCGCCAACACAGATGTGGGGTGAAAGACAGAGATTCAGAATGTTTCCTCATTTATCTTAGCAGAGATGTTGGGGCATTTATTTATCGGTGAGTGAAATGATTTACTTTCACTTTCAAGGAATTAGAAAAGAGAGAGATTGAGGAGGAGCAGGAGGTTTTGTTATTTTTCTTTTATTCCCATTTATCTTAGTTGAGATAGTGGAGCATATATTTTTTTGGGTGAAATGATTTACTTTCACTTTCAACACTGATGGAGGAACTTTTGTCTGGCTCCTGTCGTGCTGTGTACTGATGCGCCTTTGAGACCACCCCTCTTAAGTACAAAACACTTCACACCTGTTTCTCTGGCTACTCAGTAAGAGCAGTTGGAGTACTGTTTAGACAGGGGGAAAACAGGGCATGGAAATACATTTTTATGGATAGTGTCGACAGCAGGAGTGCAGTGCCACACAGGATCTGATGCTTGCACTCAGACAGGACAGTGTTTGAGTCTTACCACTCCAATGGTTTAAAAAATGGACGCATGATATAAATAGTTAAGTATCAGTATCGGCTGACATTGAAATTTTTGCAGGTATCATTACCTGATATATCAGCCACACATATCAGCTGGAATATCGACAAATTATACAAAAGTTCAAAATTGATGCACCTTCTCATCACTGCATGGGTACATTTAAATATCAAGGGCTTAATTTTTAGAGTTAAAAGCTGCTTTTCTTGTTTTATATCTGTTCATGTGATAATATGCTCCATTTTTAATTCCATCTTTATTAAGCACAAGCTTGTGCTCTTGACCTGATATATTGGTATCGATACCGGCGATAATGAAAAAAAAAACTGGCATATCGGATATCAGTAAAAATCCAATATCGTGCATCCCTAGTTTAAAATAAAATAGGTATCAAATAGGCCTGTGCTCACAATACCTATACGGCAAACTATTGTCACACACTCCTTAGGGGATTCATACATCAATATGGATTTTAAAGAACTGACATGGCCTCAATGTCATGACAGTTGGAGTCAATACCCTTTGAGTAATGTTAACAACGGCACACTTCGAAGTAGAAGCCAAGCTAATGATGAAGCACATGTTCCATATCTGACCTTGGGTCTACAATCTTTTGAGGACCTGAATGCAAGTTTCTTAAGTTGGTGAATAATGTAAAAGTTATCTGTGTTCTTTAATCAGAACATGTAAGGAGTTCTATTGAAAGTTTAGTCAATGTTCAAAATGTATGTGTATCAGAATACATATATCGTGGGCTCAGTGTCAGGGTATATAGATTTCTGATGCAACAACATACAACTAGGTATTTATTGACTGAATAAAAAACATTACCTTAAATATCTAATGTCACAAGTGTGCAAAGGATTGTAGAGTTGGGACATTTGGTCTCCATCACCTTGCCCTTCTTCAGCATTTCAGTTTTGCAGCATCTTGTGTCCAATGCAAAGTACACTAAATGAAATGCAATGGCATTATTACATTAACTGCATCAGTGCTTCAGCTACCAAAACGTATACACGTGTTGGCACATCCCTTATTGTGGCGATGGAGGTGAGACGATATGCGGCAAGTCACCCCTTTTTCACACAAACACTATGACGGCGGGCTGCAGAGATGTAAACAGTGTTGTGGACGATGTTATCGGGATGCCATTTATTTTCTACTACGTGTACCATCCCCCACCTCCAGGTAGACAACAATATGCTGTTGTGGCGCCCACCTAAGCACATCAGTGTGCAAAAAGATACATGCAGCACGTTAAACACAGGCGAAAGATGAGAGCACCGGAGCTCATCATTCATGCAGGATAAGCCTAAAGTCAACCCGTCCAGACGATTAGCGGTAATGTCTTCAACTGACCACTGGAGCACCGTTAGCACTCATAACACTCGGAAAGTCCCACTGCCGGGGCTACTACACCAGAAAAAGGACAGCTGTTAGCGCCAGGGTGCTTACTTTTTGACCAATTTGAAGCCTGAAGGTTAAATGTTACGTAAGGTTCACTTTGGTGTCGCTAACTAGCAAATGGGAGCTAACACACTACCACAAATTCTCTACAACCGTTTTCATAACGACAGCGTCCGCCATTTTGTTAGCTTCATGTCTGGGCAGATGCTAACATTAACAGTGACTTAATATTTACACTGTGTTGAGAAATAATCAATTCCGCCTATATAAAAAATGTCAATGTCGCATTGACTCATAAATAAGCACAAATACACCCCTTCGTAAGCAAAGAACGGCCCGCAATGGCAAAATCCCGCTTTTTTTCTCATGAGGCTGGCTAGCTAACAGGATAGGCCTGACATATCAATTACGGCCTCCATAAAGGGCCCGGGCCTGAGAAGAAAAGGCCCAACCCTCTGCGGCCTCTCGGCGAGAATAAAGAAATATATCAAATACAACATGCATGCACAAACAAAGACCAACCAAGACCCTCAAATACAGGTACAGCTCTGCAAACAGGCGCAACACATGCAGAAAATGATCACCGTACCAGATATATGCTGCAGGGATGGCCTCTGTCCGCGCCTCGGCGTCCCAGGCCGCCTGGTTCCCCCAGTCTCGGGCTGGATTCAGTCGGGAATTTTGTGTTATTTGGGCGGGCCGGAGAGGAGCAGAGAAGGAGGGGTTAGGGGTTGTTTCTGGAGCTCTGCAGAAAGCAAAGCAGGACGTCTGGAGCCAGATCTTGTCATGCTACAGCCCCCCGCTCCTCCAGCTCCGAGGCCGCCGTCAGCACGACACGTCACAGCCCGAGAGCAGCAGGAAAATGCGGAAGGGTTGTGGTGGAAATCACACCGGCAGCACCAAACAGGCCATGATCTGAGCACCGCTGCTCCAACGCGGCATGTCGAAACGGGCGCTGAAGTGTTCAGTTTAATTAGTTAATGCCCCAAGGTTGTATTGAAGGCCGATGATGGCCTGAACACTTCTTTCTCATAATCAGATCCAAAACAGAAGTCTGGTAAGAAGAAAAGATTATTTGACCCATAACTGAAAACAGCCAATATTTTTCAATCCACCAAGCTGGCCTCTGAAACACAACAGGCCAAGACTTTGGATTGGGGCAAGTTTTTAAAAATACATTAATTTCTTCAAATGAGATAAAGTGGGAAAAACTTTTTAGTTCATGGTCATTTTAAGTCACATATTTTCTAAAGTGCCTCCTTTTTTGAAGAAGAAGAAAATATGAGTTTATGACCCGTATGGTCACCCTATATTAGAAAGTAACCGTTTTACTCTTTTACCTGGTCCATATTTTAGAAAATGTGTGCATAAAAAGTTAGTATGAAAATGTACCTGTAATGATGTCATTAAGGGATGTACCACCTCCCCAGACTAAAGACGTTTCACAAGTGGCGATGGAAATTAAGCCCCATTTCCACCAGAGGGTTCAGTTCCGTTTGTCTGAGACCCCATCCACACGAAGCCAAACCGAGGTCTAAATGCATACGTTTATTGCCGAATCTGCGTATCATCCATACGAAGACGGCGTTTTGGGGGTCTGTAAACGATCATTTCTGAAACCAGGTTCCAGAGTGGAAAGATTTTGAAATGCCGTATACGCAGCTCTGTGATTACTGGCTCTCCGCAAGTTTTCAGATACGCTTACGTCATAGTTTCATATGTTCATTGACACGCATGCGCCATACACGTCAACAACAATGGCGGCGTACGTGAAGAATATGTGCTGATGAAGCTAGTGACCCTACTATCCCTGTTGCAGCAAAATCTCCTTCTCAATCACCACCGAGTTGAACAAACAATTATCGAGGACACATTACGGCACTTTATGATCACTTTATCACAATCTCTGTTTACAACTTTTGCTGCAAGTGCGTATGCTCACTGTTTTTTCGTTTGTTTCCGCTTGTTTCCATCATATCGTTACAGTGGCCCTAGAGATTTGGCGTGTGTTTTACAGCGTCTTCATGTGTATCGATCGTCTATTCATATAGACGCACACATTTTCTGAGACGCTTTCGTCTTTATGCCGATCGTTTTGAAAACTGTTAAGTGTTTTGTCTTCGTGTGGATGGGGCCTTAGCATGGCTCACTTTTGGAACATTTCCATAGCCTAAAAATGGGACAGGACCCCTGACAAGCGAACCTTACTGTCCCTACTTTTTGGGACCCTTCTGTTGGGGTGCCAAGCATACTGATCCGACCCCCAGAAGGTGGAGCTAGAAACATTGCAGTCCGTTGATTGGTCAAAGGAGATGTCTCTTCCCGTGTGACAGCGGAACAACCCATAACCCCACCATGTTTAAATCTCCACTCGTCTTTGTGAAGATAACTTAAAGAATTGCTGGATGTCTTCCATTGCTGTTCTTTGTTTACTGTGTCGCATTTTCTTCTTTGTTGTATTTAACAGCTTAGTACACTGTGCCGCGCTACTATGACATCATGCTATCGGCATCTGGCTTATACACCGCCTACCAAGTAGGGTTCAGTTGGCTGTGGAAACGCAAACAGGATCAGGCTCTACTGATTCTGGCCTGAACCAAACCGTGCCGATCCATACCAGACCACTTGGCGGAAACAGGGCTAATAAACCACGACTGTTTTTGAAAATGCTTTTTACACTAGCAGATATCAGCAGTTTGGCCGTCATACTACATGGCACTTCAGGCATGCACAGTTGTGGCATGCTTTATGTGACCATTTGGATTTATGAAACTCAAATGTGTTATGACAATGATTAAAAGCAGGATGCTTGATTATGGAAAAAAAAAATCACAAACACAGTTGTATAGATTGATTTTAATACCACAGTAGATTAGATTACGCACTGATTTTGAAGCATGTTCAGTACATGTGTTTATGTATATGTATTTATCTAACACTCTTAACACTGTAATATTCCTAAACACTTTGAACAGATGAGATGGGATTTATTTAAAATACTTAAAATGAAAACACAATTGTGTAAATCATATGTGCTTTTAAGGTGGTGATGTACTCTTGCAGGTAAATCATACCAGTGATCACGGAGTTCAATATTTATTACTGCAGTATTATTTATTCTGTTTTTAATATTAGAAGAACCATTGTGACTGAAATTCAACTGTGATTATCAGCCCAGCACCACCTGAAATATTTTTGATTAATTTCGCTGAGCCAGGTGAAAAAGGAAGATTTATATAATTGGGTAACATTAAACCAAGCAATAAAATAAGAGTAGATCTGCACGTTCCATTAACATTGGTTCAGCACTGTCATACTTTTACATTCATCTTGTGGTTGTTTGATTTTTTTTACAATGCATGAAAATCTTACCTATGTTTAACACAATATCACATGTTATAATGCTTTAGAGCAAACTTTTGGTGTTTTGAATGGTTAGAATTGTTTTCACTTTATTTCATACAAACGTGTTAGTCCAACATTTAAAGAAAAATGGCCCATTTTTCATTCTTACAGCTATATATAGGCCAAATCAAAACATGCCAAATACACATGAAGACTTCACTAAAAGAACAACCAAATATCATTTCCTTTGTGCCTCAAATTTTCAGCATTTGTTTTGAAAGTTATTATGAAAATACAAAATAAGACAGTCTTCTTGTGGATTGGGAGACCTGTGTTTCAAACTTGATTACAAGGGCCCGATAAAGTGTCACAAAAGATTAAAGAAAATCCAACACAACAAGTTGCATTTATTTTTTTATTACTTTTTAAAAGTTTTTTTTAAAGAGTTTTCCAACAACAGGTACAAATGAGATTTTAACAACAGCCATATAGATAATGATGTACTTCCTAACATCAATATTAATCTTTTATCAGCAGAGTTCTACCTGAGTATCAATTTAATTGGCTTCATTATCAAAGGTCACAGTTGATTATTCAATGCAGAACTCCAGACTGTCTGATCACAAGCATAAAACAATCAAGTGGCTTTCGCCTACAGTACAGGCATGTTTACAGTAAACTTTATTTTCGAGTCATTTTCAGTAGATCTTCCTTCTCAATCTCAAAGAGACGCCAGCCCTCCTCTAAGGAAAGATCAGCCGCTCCCCTTCGCTTGTAAAACTCGATGGACTTTGTGTTGTTCTCTGCTACGATGAAGTGCATGCTGCTGCAGCGAGTCTTCACTGCCGTCTAAGGTCAGGAAAAAGCAAACAAAGCATAAAACACAAAGACTCGGCTTGTATGGAATGAAGCTGAAATAGATAAACATAGGACACTGTACCTCGCTCAGGACCTTCAAGATTTGTGAGCCAATGCCAAAACCTGGTTAAAGATCAATTCAAGGGACAACCATTAGTGTATGGACAGCTGTATACATATTTTTGTGTAACTCATTAACCTTTATTGCTATCATATATGAACAACAAACTCACCGCGAAACTCCTCCATCACATAGAAGTCTTCGAGGTAGAGGAGCTTCCCGATCCAAGGGTCATATGTGAAGTAGTACATGGCAAAGGCAATCACAGTGTAACCTGGGGGAAAACAAAACAAGTTAAAGGTCAAAAATAATAACATTTTTTAAAGAAAGATGTCCCTTAGAACTCCAATAAGGACATTTTAACTGATTAAGAAACAGATTAAATAATAATGCTTTTGTCTCTTTACGAGTTACAATGTCCGATCAGGCTGTTTGTGTAAAAACTGAACATTTCTCTGGTGTTGATTTTGATGTTTGGAGGCACTACTACAGGGTGGACAAAAGCAACACCACTGCAAAGCTGCTTTGAAATATTTTACACAATAAAGAACACTGAAAATTATGATTTTGACAGTTTCAAAAATATGAGGAAACTTTTTTTGTTGATATACAATATAGGTGCAGGCATGGCATAATTAACTAAGCCTACAACTTTGTTTATTTAAATGGGTTTTTGGAGTTTTGCTGATAATAAGTGCACTGGTAAAACAAAAGGTTTAGTATTGTGTACCCAGATAATCCTAATAAATTAACACTGCTTTCATAGTTTGGGTTGTATAAATCTAATTGACAAGAGTAAATAACTAGTGTATAGCTATTGTGGAACTACAACATGGCGGACAAGCTGCTATGTTGTCACTTTGTAAGCTCCAAACTTTAAAGGTCACATGTCCTGCAAAATCCGTTTATTTACTGCTAATGTTGTCAGACAGGGCTTGGACAGCAAAAGAACGTAACAACGTTAACCAGTTCACAGAGAAAAATGCTCTACCTCTATAAAGAAAATGCCTCTTACAACAGTTTTCTACTTCCTGGGGGTTAATTAATCAAAGTTATACAGCCTCTGCCTACATGTGTGTTTTATGCTCGTCACAGGCAGACACCATGACTGATTTGATACATTTTTAAATGCACAGGCCAAAATACAATATCAATCTTGATATGTGGAAATTTTACACACTGATCACCTCTTACAGAATATTTTGTAATAACAACAACAGCAAAGACAATGCATTTGGTGTCATATCAACTCTGTAAGATTTGTATTGATACATGCATTGACAAGGGTTAAGTGATGATACTGTGTCATATTGATATTTTATGCACAGGCTTACTATCTGCATAGTTTTCATACATACATAGAGTCCTTGAGGTGGCCAACCTTATTTGACAGATTTTTATATTCACGTTAGATAGACTAATTATCTTTCTCATTCATATCAGCTACTCAAATGGCCCCAACATACACCTTGAACATAATTATTGACTAAAATTCATTGTAGCCTATTGGCCATAACTGTGCTTCTGCCGGTCAGTCTTGTCGTTGTAGTCATGTATTTGCATCTGGTCTACGGCTAAAAGACTTTGTCTAATGTGTGACCTCATTAAGTTAGGGATCATGGGTCAGTTATGTGTCTGTCTTTGTATTAAAAGATTATATAACATAATGGCCCTTTCCTAGCAACTTGTTTGCTTACATCCTTTGTAAGACAGGATAATGTTTTTAAATTCACCAGTTGTATTCATGTTGCAGAAAAAAATGTTAAAAACCTCTTCAGTTTGTGTTGATCACAAACTTTATTTTGAGTAAGTAACAGAAATCTAATCCAAAAGTCCCAAAGACTTTGTGATGACGGACTGTGATTAGGACTTAATGTAGTATAAGTATATGTGGTATATAAGTAAAAGTATATGTGGGTGCAGGTTGACAAGTTCTTATGTCTGTGCACCAAGTACAAAGACTGTTGTCCTTAAAGCAGGCAACTCAGGCTTGTCCCACTCACTCTCTCATAAAAAAGCCCCAAAAATAATTATACTAAAAATATAGAAGTGAAAAAGAAAAAGCAAACATGTACAGGGCACAAAAATCTACAGAAACCAGAAGTTCCTCACAAAGTCAGAGCTGAATAAAAGAGGAAGCTTTTACCTTCTGAGCTCTGCTCTTTCGGAACTTCAGCAACCAGACAGTGATAGAATGGATGATCCCCAAAGCCATCTTCAAGTAGATCTACAAGAGAGACATCCATTTTATGAGGATACGTGAACTCTCAACACTTATTGCTCTAATAAGCACACATTATAGTTCTGACACATAAATAGAAAAGTTGAGGCACCTTTCTCCGTCAACATCACTTTCTCCTCCATTTCTTCAAATTTAGCAAGTTCCTAAAAGGCAAAAATAAAGACACAAAGTCAATGAAATGTACATTTATTTTGTAATAACTTACAACATATCCAGCTAAGATGGCCCAGTTATTTAGATTACCAAAAAGTGGGTCATGGCTTTGGCCTTCAATCTAGTAGTCTGAAAACCATCCACACATTTTTATCTGACTCTATTTTGTCATGTTAATAAATACATTTTCTTGTTGTTCTCATGATCTTGCTAACTGCTTCTTGTTATTTGAAGATCACAAATGTGTTCATCTCATGATCTATTTGTAAACATCTCTAGAAATCTACAGAATTGAGATGGTATGACAGGAAAGTGAGTTAAATGAAGATTGTTGGTGTCTTGGGGTGGGACCAGTTGAGAATTGCTGTTTAAGACAGTAATTTAAAAAAACATCTTACCTTTATGAGTCGCAGGATATCGGACACGTCTTTGGGTTCAGCCTTCCGTAATATGAAATTGGCCATTTTCTCTTTTTTCCTTTTTTCCCTTTGCTCACTATTCCTCTGAATGTGAAGAAAAGCAAAATGTGTTTCGTCATTCGCTCCTCAGGAGTTCACCCCCCCGACAAAGAAGAAGAAACCAGTTAGACACTTGCATTAGATGTCTCGCTCACAATGAAGCAGCAGCTTCTGTAGTTTCCCTTTTTATGCATCCATGGGGGAAGTTCAAGGTTCCATATATGGTCAAACAGACCTTTGCATCCTCTTTCTTTTTCTCTTGACATCTTATCTTTGTGTGGATCGCTGTGCCTTATTGACATAAACATTAACCAGACCTGGAAAAGAACAACCAGTGGACACAATGTTTGGAATCACAGTTAAAATTAACCTGCCTGGAGTGATAAGTGTGTTTTTATGTCACCACTGTGCTTCTCTTTTCCTAAGAAACGTCATGTATCAAGGTTGTCAGACACCTTCACGCAGTGTTCAAATTGAGCTTTAATTGGTGGGTTGATAAAAACAATTCAACCCAATAACTTTTATTTTTGTGTCACATGCATACACTCACTGACCATTTTATTAAGGATACTCATGCATTTGCTCCCTAAGGCAAATTGTGTTTTTGTGTTTTATGCATACACTCACTTGACAGACATTGACTGAAATAAGCAACCAGGTCGATAAAAACAACCACAAAACAAGCGACATCCAACTATTTCTTTTTCTAATGAGATATATTATTGTTTAATTTTTTATTTTTATAAAGAGAAATCTACATCATGTGTGTTTTAATTTTCATCTGCATTACATTTCAGCTTTGCAGTGCCCTTTTAACTATTTGGCTCTTAACTTACTTCAACATAGTTTGTTTGGAGGGGGAATATCCTTTTCTTTATACAGAAGTGAAGGGAGGAGCTACTGTTATTTATAACGCTGTGATCACTGTTCATTATGCTTTATTATGGTGAAAACAGTAATAGGTACAATAGAAATAAGCATTAATTCTGGCTATATGGAGTTCTTTTTGGTGGAAACATATTTTTGCCCCCTATATAAAATTCGCATTTGTGTTTGCAGTGGGACAAAATGGTTTGTGTAACTTCTGAATTGAGTTTATATTGGTGGTAGAGTGCATCTGATCCTGCAGAGCCTGGGAGCACAACAAGCCGATATAACAAACTGCATGTGAAGAAACAAGCCCAAAAAACAGCAACATGTGACTCACAAGATCTGTAAGAGACATTCAAGAGAAAAAAAAGTCTAAAGCCGCTTATAGTAAGCAGACTTGGCAACACTGTCACCGGCCATTTGTTGTGCTTATTAAATAGCTTGTTAAGGCAAGTAGCTAGTCAGCCAATCACATGGCAGCATTTTAATTTCATTTCAGTAAGTAAGTAAACATGGTCAAGACCACCTGCTGAATTTCAAACCAGGTATCAGAATGGGGATTTAAGTGACTTTGAACAGGGCATGTTTGTTGGTGCTAGATAGGCTGGCCTGAGTATTTTAGGACTTGTTGATCTACTTGGATTTTTACACACAATCATCTAGGATCTTCAGAGAATGGTCTGAAAGAGATCACAACTCCAGAGGTCAGAGTAGAGAGGCAAGAGGTTTTTCATATATGTAAAAGTACCAATAATTCAAATACACACTCACTACAACCAGTGAATGCAGAAGATCATGTCTGAATCCACTCTGAAAGCAGCTGGCTTACAGCAGCAGAAGACCACACCTGGTGCCACACAGCATTCTGGGGCCAGGAGGAGTCATGGAGAGGGTTGGAAGGAAGGCAAAGAAATATTTAACATACCTCACTGAACTCATGATGTAAACATTTATTTTTCTGTTGCCTGTTTGAAAATGTGACCCTCCTCCTTTTAAAGTATGGGGCCTTGTTTTTGAGCTGTTGTTGTTGGGGGGTTAGGGAATCAGATTCAGACAATTTACTCTTGCTATGGTGTTAGCAATGTACCAAATGATGTAGTAATTAAGTTAAAAATAGCAGACAGGGGTACAGTATGTTAGAGACAATAAATAAATGTTTCATACATTGACAAAGATTCTTATTCACACTCATGAATCTTCCTTTGGTAATGAAAACTAAAAAACCTGGTATATATAATGCAACAGAGTAGAAGTTAGATTTTATCTGTAATGTGTGCAGATGTGCTAGAAACATGAACAGGTTGTTTAGGGGTCCAGCCATGTTTTTGGGATGCTCTTATCAAGTCAGAATCTGTCGCTCATCCTCACTGCTTTTGATTAAGAATAGCACCAACTCAGAGCTGAGTACTTTTGACCAAAAGGGCACAGACGTCTTTATTATAAGACATTGAAAAATACTGAAACTGAAGTACTGAGGAATGTAACCAGCCTGATCTTGACCTGCTCATGTGTTTAAAAGATCTTCCTGGAAAGCTGCCTGACCTGACACTTAACACTAGAAATGAAAGCAGTCAGTTCACCAGCATCTCTCTCTCTGTTCCTTACCGACTTGTGGACAAAGTCAAACCCTAAACTGCATCAGAGAATTAAAATGGGGTTGACCTTTTAATGATATTTTATAAAATATAATTAACACCAGGATGTACCTGTGTAGAAAGTAAACATTCAGTGAGTCACTGTTTCAGGTAAACAGTCAATAGTGATTGATTAACTCTTTAAGAGGTCACAGATAGCCTGGGACAATACAACATTTGTTATTTTAATGATTAACCTGGAAAGTGTTTTTAGACTTTTGTGATTTTTTTTCCTGATCTGAATTATCCAGTGTTAGTTAGAGAGGGACACAGTATCGTAGCTCCCTCTGAACACACTGATCATTCACTGTTCATGTGTTGAAATGTCAGGGTGTTCATACAGGGACTTTATGTTTCGATGAAGCTTTCCATTTCCTCTCTTCTTTTCAGTCTTCTAAACAGGTTTGACGCAGTTGAATTTGACTGAATAGGGCATGCAAACCGCCATCCAGACTCACATGACGTTCATGACTCCGGAGTTTCTGCTGAATGTGCAGCAAGAAATGAGGAAGTAGTTCATTTAAAAGTTTCCATAGTTAGTCTGAAAGGCCACTGGGCCTGAATGTTCAAAGATGTTTCACCTCATTTCTAATAGGCCTCTTAAGCTACAACTTTATTTGTGCTTTTTTATGTTTAAGTTTTGTTAGGTGTAAACTATACCAATAATTTAAAATGGTGAAAATCAATTAGCAACTTCCCATCATGACCCTAAGATATTTTAAGATTAAAAAAATATGAGGACACAAAATAAATTCAAGTTTTCAGTGAACCCTTTTTGGATTTTTTGTTAAAACTCTAAAGCCATTAAGAAACTGCAAAGAATGGAACCGTTTCATCTTAACAACAAAATGTTTGATGTATTTTACAGACATTCAGTCATCATAAGTGAATATTCACTCACAACTCTGTTATAATACTTTCAAACTCAACTATGGACAACATGACCGCTCCAGAAATAAAAAAAACAAACAGAATATCTCAGTTGCCCTCGTGTGGCCAGCAGCAGTACTGCAGATGAGCCTAAAATCAACACACATTTTGGAATATTAGTAAAATATCCTAACACACTAGTATTTTAATAAGACTATAACACAAACAGGACTTTACAAATATATATTAGACCACCACCCAATAAATGGGTTGATGCCACTGCTGCCCTAAATTAACAGCACTGGTACTTGCAAAATTCATTTATTGCTCTGTAATGGTTAATACACCAAAATAATTTTAATGCTAAATATTGTGAATTTTCAAATTGACTTTGATACAAAAATGACAAAAAATGTAAAGAACGTTATTTCTTGATTATGATGCCAGAGTAAAGTTGCGTACTTACAACCTAAACAGAAAGAATAGTTTTAGTGGTTGAATATTATGTTTAATACATTTCTGAAATCTCAGAGAGGCCCAAGTTGAAATTCATCTCTGCTCAAAATTTGTCCGATAACAAGATGATTTTCAGCTTGAACAAGTTTTTAAGTTCAAAAAAAAATTTATGCTTTCTCATGAAAATGATAAATATATTAATCATAATACATTTAAGCACTGTGCATTACCAGTATTTTAACTTCTTCCAAAGTCTCAGGCCACTTTCCTTCATCACTTAGAATCTGCTGTTTTAGGTTTCATATAGGACAAACTGGTAAAACAGATCACGATGGATAGTTCTGTCATATTTTTTGGCTCTTTTTAATCTCTTCTCTCTATGGTGCATCTGCTGTGACTGGGTGAATTCACATCACAAACAGCTGCTCCCTCAGAGGGAGTCAGGCACTTACACTAAATTCAGATTTTTTTTTCACAAGAGACAAACAGTTTTTTGGAAAACACCTTTATTTGATCTTTCATTTTGTTTGGATTTACAGATTTGGATGATGGATCAGTTTGATTTATCAAAATACTTCAGCTTGCCTGAAGGGTCAGGAATGATCTGTGGTGAAGAAACAAAGTAATTAGTGCAAAATATAACACAAGACAAAAATACAATAGAATATTCTATAAACTAGGCCAGTTTGACCCCGATAAGGTTATTCTACTTAAAACTTCAGAGTACAAACTAAGAAAATATAATAACATTTTGCCCAACACCGCTCAAGAGCAGCAGTTTTGGAGATGCTCTGACCCAGTCCTCAAACCAATCCTATTTGGCCCTTGTCAAACTCGCTTAAGTCCTCACTATTGTCCTTTTTGCTGCTTCTTACATCAACTTTGTGGACATAATGTTTACTTGCTGCCTGACATATCCAACCAACAGGCGCCATGATGAAGAGATAATCAGTGTCACTCACTTCACCTGCCAGAGGTCATGCTGTTAAAGCAGACTCACTTTTGATCACTTCCTGTCTATTTTAGCATGCAGCTTAAAGAAAAAGTAAGGGTGTCATGAGACCTGGCGTTCACACTGGCACTCTGAAAGCACTTGTTTAGCTTCCAGAAACAAAAATAAGTTCATTTTGTAGCCAAAACTGTGCAAGTTTGAAACTTGTGTTTTCAGGTGTGCATGTGTGAAGGGGCTTGTGGTTTAGACATCTTTATTTTTAATACTACAGCTGCTGCAACATATAAAAATAATACCCAAGACAAAAGTATGACTTACAGTGTCACTGCCTGGCTTCCATCCTGCTGGACATACTGAAAAATAAAAGACATGAATTCAATCAGTACAAGAATTTTACAGATAATCAATTTTCAGCTTCAGTAAGACACTGTTAAAAATCTAATGAAAATGATAACTGTTTTGGTACCATGATACCATAAATATAACTCAAAGCCATTGTAGGGAGCTTTGCTTTCATTGAGCAAAATTTACAAGGAGGCTTCGCAACATTGTAAATTATTTTGACATATATTCCAATAAAACACAATGAAATGTTTAATGTTAGAAGTTACAAATATTGAGCGTTGTCAAAAGAAAAGGTGGTGTAACAAAGTGGTAAAGTCCTTATTTCTTTGCAGGCACCAAATTCAAAATGAATGAATATTTTCAGTTTGAATATTAAATATCTTATAGGTCAAAAAAGGTGTTGTTTCATGTATGTTTTACAGAACGTCCCACCTTCATTGGAATTGGGGTTTGTACATAAGATGTACTTTTTTTTTGGGTTATTGTAATTTTTCCGTACCATTGTTCCCCAAAACAAGAGTGTGACCATTAAAGAGTTTTAAAAGTATCAACATATTGTGCGGTATTAATGTTGCAAACTGAGGTGTGGGAGATCGGTGAAGCTTTCGAAACATTATCAGCAACAGATTTTTGGTAATCCCTCTCCCCAGGGCCTATATAGATAAGAAATCTGTTTACCTGTACCATGTCATACTGGCGTGTCTATTGTTGCCAAGCTTTGATTTTAACCTTTGTTAAATAACTTATTGCTTTGTTCTTTTTCCTTTTTGTTTATTTAAGTCTTATTTTTTCTTTTTTCTTTTCCCTTTCTTTACTAGTTTTTGGCATATATTTTCTTTCTTTTATTTGGTGTAAAATTGCTAAATAATTGATAAAATAATTGTACTGGATGTAACAAAATGTCAATAAAATGATCATCATAAAAAAAAGTATCAACATATTGTAATTTCTCACCACCCCTATTTCAGTGTAGCTGTGTCTAACAGTGTGATTTCCAGTTTACTATGAAGGACCTGCACACTGGCACGCAGCACAGGAGACTTCTATCATCCACCTGATGCAGTTGTTATTTCAACACCCAGCACCAAGTACTTTGAATAGCAAATCATCGTGCACCCCCTTAAGTTCCCATGGGTATGGTTGTCTTGTTGTGAGGTAATGATCATACACTAAACGGTTGTGTTTCCTTCCTAAGGACAAAAATAGTTTAAAGTCTATGGCAAAGAGTTGTCCTAATATTGAGGGCATACATTAGAAATACACATGAGAAATGTTAAGAACCAATCCACTGAGCTTAAAGGAGCACTTCATCCAAAGAATGACATGCCTTCATTTTCTACTCACCCTCATGCTGAGCAGCACTCTGGAGCACTTTTTTGATGTCTCAAATGCAGCCGGAGATCCGGGGGGATTTTCGCTGTCAACAAACTTCCATCTAACAGGGGACAATAGCGCCCAAAAGAAAAAGGTCCATAAAAGTTGCGCGCTTGTGATTGTCCACAGCTCGGTCACTCACAGCAGAGTGTAAACAGCGGAACTTCTTCTTCCACGCTTGCAATTTAGCACAGTAGTCCCTGAAAGCGCCCAAGTGTCTGGCTTGGTCTGCCGCGGCTTCCATAGTTCGGGGAGCGCGCGTAGACGTGCACTGCGGAAGTACGCTATAGCACTGTTTAGGCTCGAAAAATGTACTAAATGACCTCGTTTCCAATTAATTATGGATTTTACCCGCTCAGGACACTTGGATTACAGCGGACGAGCAGTATGAAGGAAAGTGGGCACGTTTTTGTGGACTTTTATGGACCTTTTTCTTCGGGCGCCATTGTCCCCTGTTAGATGGAAGTTTGTTGACAGCGAAAATCCCCCCGGATCTCCGGCTGCATTTGAGACATCAAAAAAGTGCTCCAGAGTGTTGCTCAGCATGAGGGTGAGTAGAAAATGAAGGCATATCATTCTTTGGATGAAGTACTCCTTTAATCTACACGAACAGGATGCAGAACAGCACATCCTCTTCACAGTTTATCGTCAGTTCTTTTATTGATAAATTAAAATGAAGTTTAAATGGGACTAGGGGCTAAGAAGCTGCATGCCAAGCTTCCCCATGTGCCTTCAGCCAAATAATGAAACACAGTCAAAGGCTCTCAAGCAACAGGTCATATTTTTAACATTTCCATACATAATCAGGAGTAACACTGACAATTGTGCTATTATGAGTGAGTGCAGGCTGTTCACTGTGTTTTGCACTGTTTTGTTGCTTCTACCTGGATATAAACTGTGCTTAACACAAGTATTAGACCACCTGTCATAAAAACAAGAGTACACACATATATTGGAAACCTTTCAAAAACTTGTTAAAAACTAAAAATGTTATTGTGATTAAGTGTTACCATTTTAAACAGAGATGGGGAATTTCAGATTGAATACAAACATGGGAGTAACTCACTGGGCTTCTCTGAGAGTCAGAAATGAATCAAACAAAGTTAGGTTAATAATTGTAATTTGACATGTTAATCCAGAAATAATAATGTGCTCTAAAATGTGTTTTTGTATTACAGTAAATTTGAAAAGTCATGGATAAAAATACTAACTATATTGTAACATTAAAAATATAATTTCAAGCTTCTACATGCTCCATTACAGGGACATAAATATTGATTTTGCAAATTACCAGTGCTGTAAATTTAGGGCAGCTGTGGAATAAGCCTTACATTGAGTGGTGGTTGAATACATTTTAAGCACTGTATATTTATAATTTTTGGACATTCTTCTGCCTTTATTTTACAGTGGGAAGAGACAGTGGACAGATTTTTAAACCAGTACCCCCTTCTCCCCCCTCATCTGTATATTTAATGAATTAACGAGGTTTCCCTTTTGAGCCTGAATGCAGAGGTGACCAGACCATTTTCTGACTGTTTGTGATGCTGTGGTCATGCTTCAGTGAAATGTAACTTCAATCTGAGCATCAGCACATAAAGTGGCCTGTGAGTTTAATGTCACAATAGAAGAAAATCTGTATAATTAGCTGACTCAAGGTATGAATGAGACAATACAATCTGCAGTGTTAGTAAAAAACAGCAGATGACAAGCATACACAGCTATATAAGAGAATTAGATATAACACACTGGTTGGTTTGATCCATTTTCCACCCACATTATCCTGCCATCTTTGAGCTCCGTCCCCAGTTTTCTGTAACTGGGGCTTTCTCGGTAGGTTACTGTACGTGGACACAACTCAAACTTGTGTGTGCTTCCACACAATCAAAACAGAGTCCTGGGCCCTATTCTACGAAGCAAGTTCAGCCTAGCGAGAAAGCCTTGGAGCTACCTCGCTGAACTGAGCGCGGCAGCCGGCGGTCTCGCTAAACGGTTTGAGGACGCTGGTTATCAACCTCATAAGTGGATCCAGCTTTGCAATGAGTGTGTGCACGCATCTAAGGCGGAGCCCGCCCATCTGACCAATCGCGAACATGGACTAGTCTGGAGCATCAGAACAGGCTGGAGAGCGAAGGACCGCATACTTCACACACGAGGAGCAGGAGGCCATCATGACAAAGTATGAAGAATTAACACATTTAATAAACAGCAAAAGCAACACCGTCGCTGCTGCAAAAGCACGGAAGGAGTGCTGGCAGAAAACTGCTAACAGTCTCAATGCATAAGTAAAGCGCGCAAAAATCTTTGGTGCCATTATCATCCTGAAATAGCACTGTTCAACATGCACTTTTACTGTAACACGCACCAGACATGTCTAATTCATTTCCAAGATGAATTCATTCATTTGTTCATTCCTATCTTGTTTACATTTTTTGTGTGATATGTAGGCCACATGAGCCCTACATGAATTCCTGTCACAATTTTAAGATGGGCAATAAAATATTGTCATGGAGCAGAAGTGTTGGCATTGAAGATCTTGTTACGGCAATGAGAGTCCTCCCCAGATTCTACTCCTGCAGAGGAGCTGGCCGAGAGAGCTCATTGGTCAGTGGGTGGGGATTTTACAGTCCGCGAGTTCAATCTGGAGCAGGTTAGCCGTTCAGCGTACGTTGCCATGGAGACTCGCCTCGCTAAGAAGTGAACCCGTCTCTTAGAACAGGGAACCCGGAACCTACCCTCAAAGTTACCTAGCTAGGCAGTAATCCTGCTTCGTAGAACAGGCCCCTGAATGCCAGTTTGACTTTGTTTACCTTCTCCATGTTTGTCAGTGTACTGGAAGGCCTGCACCAGTCGCAGAGTCTCGTCCACAGATCGTCCCACTGGGAGATCGTTCATGGTGATCTGCCGAAGGACGCCTTTGTCATCGATGATAAAAAGTCCCCTGAAGAAGAGAGACGGTGTTATTACCATTAACTTCTGTTTAGATGCAACATGACACAGTCTGATACACGATTGTAGAAAAATCATGTGTCATAAAAGATTCAGGACACAGTTCAAGTCTTCATAGATATCCTTTTAGCATTTTTCCATCATAAAGCACTGAACATGTGCCTCTTTGTCCACCTATAAACCTTTGAAAGTGCCATAAATGCAGAATGAAATTATACCTCAGAGTGTGACCCTGATCCTCCAGGTAGACTCCATAGTCTTTAGAAATCTGGTGAGTCAGATCAGACAGTAGGGGGATTTTCATTGGTCCAAGTCCGCCCTGCTTTCTGGGTGTATTTATCCTGTTTATGACAAAGAGGAAATCAGGTTGAGAAATGAATCAAGCTTTTAACAAAGACTCAATTACTGCAAAGTCAAAAACAATCATCTCCTTTCAAAAAGCTCAACATCATCACATCATGGTTTCTGCGTTATCAGATGTCTGTTAGTAGGTGGGTTATTGTTAAGGGTAAAGTGAGCTTACCAGGCCAGATGTGTGAACTGCGAGTCCACAGAGCAGGCGACCACCTCCGTATTTATGGCTTTAAACTCGTGCACGCGATCACTGAATGCAATGATCTCAGTGGGACAAACAAAGGTGCTGAAAACAGCAAAACAAACAGGTTTTAAAAGAAGACACTCTGATGTGCAATAATACGAGCACAGTAAATCTAAAGATGTAAAGTATGTCTGAGACGTTACTCACAAGTCAAGGGGGTAGAAGAAGAAGACCAGATATTTGCCCACGTAGTCCGACAACTTCAGTTCCTTGAATTCACCATTGATGACGGCTGTTCCCTCAAACTGTGGGGCTGGCTTTGAAACTGAAGAGAGAGGAAAACTTGGTGTGATAAAAGAGTTCATTTTTAATATGCAAACAATGTTTTCTGCTGCTAAGACTGAAAGTAACAAATGTGTTAAAGTGAAAAAAGCCTGTAAGTGCTTGCAGTTAAGGTTATCACGACTAACAAAAAGTTGGAACAGCATGTTTACGTATTTATTGTGCTTTTTTACCTTTCCTCTTATGATCCGCCCAAACAATCACTCTAGCAACTGTATGCAGCACTTTGTGAGCATCTGGGGCCTGAGGAAAATAACTTAAAGAGGACATATCATGCTTGTTTCTCCTTTTCACTATGCCAGACTAGGATGCCTGTAAAGCATTTCTGCCCTCAGTACAAGTCATTTAGTTCCTTCATTGCCCCACAATAGCATTCTCAAAATCCTCATTTTAGGCCATTATCAAGCTCTTGCTGAAACGCTTCGTCTCAAGGATGACCTAAAGTTACCTTGCAATGTCACAGCTCTTTGTGCTCTGATTGGTCAGTTCTATCGGGGGTAGAGCCAGCCTGTCCTTCTTCTTCTACTGTGTTTTCCGGCAGGCTCAAAGCAGCAACCGCACATTGAGTCCCCCTACAGGCCAGATCTGGTAATGAGGGAGAGTGAGCGAGGGAGCTTTATACCCCTGCTGGTGGATGTGTTCCTCGGTGAGGGTTTGGGGCTAACAGACATCACAGAGGAGGAAGTGTTTTATCAGATTACTCCAATAAAAAGAAAGGTACCTCGTGTCGTCACGACGTTTGAAAACTTGCGGACATCTCGCAATGACCTATTTTCAGAGGCATCAAATCTCGTTCTAGGATATCAGAAAAAATACAATATCTCATTTTTTGAAAATTAAGGGGGTGTAAGGTCTTGTTTTCAAATTTATTATATTATATGTACGTATTAAATCATGCATCAGCATGATATGTCCTCTTTAAAGGTCTGACAGTAGAATTATTTCCTGTTCATGTTTAGGGATGAACACCAATTCCAGTTGAGAAATGATGACAATATGTAATATATTCGTTTTGATTAACAATTCTGTTAACAACATCACACTCTCATCAGAGGCAGTAAGTAGCAATTTCAAACATTCAATTTTAATTTGTAAAGCGCCAGTTATGTTATTGCAATGCACTTTACAACAGAGCAGGCTGAAGCCAAACTCTTCATTTATTAGATACACATATATGCATATATACAAATACTAGGGCTGGGCAAAACAAATTAATTCATACTATACTAAAAATCTATATTTTTCCCCCCCTACTTACTCCAACCATAAACTGTTGCAATGTTTGAAAATACAAATACTGAAGATGTACATATTTCCTGATGATAGGCCTTGTCAGGTTTTAAGCGAGCATGTGTTTAAGCTTTTTAGATTAAATATTGATTAGATGGTTGCATGTTACTATATTGTGAAAATAGCTCATCTTTCAGTGTTTGTGTAGACAGGCCTCCCCATGTTTGAGCTACATAATCAACATTTTATGACACAATAACAATATTTATTTGAACAATGAGGGAAAGCGTTTAGTTCAGGAACATATTTTAATAACACAAAAGGCAAGACTTCATAAATACTATTTTTGTGTCACTTGGATGGTATTATTTTATCAGAGGAATAAATTGAGTTTGTGCGAAAAAAATCTGGAATCTTATTTTTAGGTCATACCAGCCAGCCCTACACACACACACACACACACACACATAAACATAATTGTGTATATGCATATATTAATCTAGAGATGTATCCATCCAGGCAGAGACGAAGGGACTAAAAATAAAAATTAATAATAGTGACAAACCCATGGACGCCCAGATCTTAAATCTGTCCTCATCACATCTGTCTCTGCTGAATCTACAGTCAATCAATCCATCTTTATTTCTATAACAACAAAGAAGTCAAAAATCATGGCAGACAGGGGGCTGAAGTTGTCAAAATCATGGCTTAATTCTTCAAAAGATGTTTACTAGGCAGCTTGCAGAGGCATTTATCTATGCAGCAAGCACTGAATATCAGGAGTGACATGTGTTTGACATTGTTGTCACTGAAAACCTCTGTAGGCCAACTTTTTCCCACACAGAAATTCAGAAATCGACAAATTGAACTGCTAAGCACGATCATTAATGGCAATGGTATTAATATAATCTTACCACAGCTATCCCTGTCTGGTGTATCTCTTAAACTGCTGCTGTCACACTCTGCATCTTAAATAATATTCATAATCTTATTTCCTGTTCATAAGTTGAAAAAACAAGAGTATGTATGCAGGCCTGACTCAGTTTTCTGTCTGTGTCTGTCTGACACTAATACCTGCACAGTTGTCTGATCATAATAAACGTGTTATTCCTGTTGATTAGCTCAACCCCGCGTAGTGTTATTGTAATCTGGGACTATCCTGTCATGTGTCAAAGGGGCGGAGGGATACCAGCATGGATCCAACAGAATGACGTGTCCTACATGCACCACCTGAATTAAAGTTTATTGACCTCTTGGGCCACACATAGATAAATAAAGTGATATTATAAATGCACACTGAAGCTGCGGATAGATGGAGGTTTCTATTGTCCTGTAGACCTGTCACCGTGCAGCAGCTGTCAGCTCTATGAGGAAACGCAGATCCCTGCGCACCAGCTCACGCATGAACGTGCGGGTGACGCCGCAGGTAAGACTCACTCAGGGCTTTGCTGAGGTGCAGAGAGTGGTCGGACACGGGCACACGGGTCGCCTCTCCGGGGTAGACGTGTCCTCCCGCGTAGTTGTGACACTGGGAGTTCTTTCCGCCTTCCTCTGCAGACAGGACACAGGAGGTGAGGAAGAGGAGGAGGACGGAGGCACTCAGGAGCTCCTTCATGACTGTGAGGCTCTCAAACTTGACTCGGCTGCAGGCTGGTGGAGGCACAGGACGGGGCTCCAGGCGGGCAGAGGGCTTCAGGTTGTTGGCAGGGTTTTGAAGACGCCTCTTCCTCCTCCTCCTCTTCTTCGTCCTGCAGGTTTAAGCAGCGGCTGTGGTCCGCCTTAAAGCTGCACCGCCATCTTCTGGAGATAATTAGCTCATAACTGTATCACACATCAGCTCGTGCCCACCACCGTCCATTTAGGCTCCTGTTTTTGATTTAGCACCAGTGATGTGACAAAAATATGAATTAGCTGAAGCCATAATTTGGACATTTTTACCCTCTTTTATTGTGTTCAACTTTTAGCCAAAGGAAAATCTTTGAGCAGAGCCCGGGAGGAGTCAGAATGGAATGAGAAAAATATAAGATACAGATTATTGCATGCTCTACAAGATCTTACAAAAGTCTGTACCTTAATTTTTTCAACAAGTTATCACAACTTTTTCTCATATTTCATTTTCTGCAAAAGCCTGGGGAGATAAAAGGGGAAACAAATAGTCATAAGAAAATAAACAACAAGGTACAGACTTTTTCAGAATCTTGCAGTTATGCAATATCCAGCAACGCTCTGCAAGATCTTGCAAGAGTTTGCATCTTACCTTTTATAATCTGCCTGACCCTGGTTACTGGAAGGGTCTGTTGAAGGCTGCTGTGTATCGATGTGCTCTGTGTCATGTACTGACTTTTATTTTATTTATATTTTTTTAATTGTTGTCTCTTTTTGCTGTTTGTAGATGTATGTGTAGCCTAGGTGGACTGCAAAATCAGAATTGCCCATTGGGATAAATAAAGTTGTCTAAACTAAACTAAACTAATAGCTATCTTTTTTTTGTTGTCATATTTGCTTTACCGTAAAGGCCAGAGAAGAAAATAAGGGGGGAAGGGGGAATAATCATATGTAAAAATCAAAAGGTTCAGAATTTGCAAAATCAAGATCTTATAAGTGTTTCCCTCTTTTTTTCTCACGTTTGCTTTACTACTGAACCCTTGAGGAGATAAAAAGGAAAAGACAGTCACTGGAAAATATATAAAAATGTACAGACTTTTTCAAGATCTTGCACAGTTTTGTACCTTCTAGCAAAAGTCCAAGATTTTTGAAAAGTCTGTACCTTTATTTATTTTTTTTAAATAACTATTTTTTCCGTCATACATCCTTTAATTCAAAGGCCTGGTATAGATAGGGGTAGTTACAGGAAAATAAATATAAAGGTACAGAATTCTGCAAGATCTAGCATCATTATGTGAGATCTTGCAAGAGTCTGTACCTTTATTTTTTTAATAACTCTTTTTTTCCTCATATTTCCTTTACTTTGAAGGCCTAGATAGATACATGGGGGAGGGGTAGTTATAGTAAAATAAACTGGTAGGGACCTTTTAAAAGATCTTGCAGTTATGTGGCATCTTACAGAACTGTGAGATCTTTTTTTTTTTTTTTTTTAAATATATATTTTTTGGGCATTTTGTGCCTCTATTGATAGGAGAGGGACAGTGGATAGGCCTGTGAAAGGGGGAGAGAGAGTAGGGGAAGACACTCCGCAAACCGGTCACAGGCAGGACCCGAACCCGGACCGGCAGAAGCATGTACATGGGGTGCTAACCACTACGCCAAACCAGCAACCCAACTCTGTGAGATCTTGAAAAATGCTGTAACTTTTTCATAACTACTCATTTTCTCACATTTCATTTACCATAAAGACCTGGAGGGGATATACAGAAAGAAAAATAGTCCAAATCAAAGGAACATTTTATTCCTTTGCCATGAATGCCTATAGAAGATATGAAGTAGGAAAAAAATAGAGGAACAAAATCAAAAGGTTCAGACTTTTGCAAGATTTTACAGTTATGTGAGATACTTTGCAATATCTTGCAAAATCCTGTCCCTTTTTATAATCATACCACTGTTATAATGGATAACAATATAAGAAATGATTATCCACAGGCTTCTATCTTTTTAGGAAATGTTTGTACTTTGCATTTTTAGGAACTTCATGGGTGGTGATACAAGGAAAGAGTCGACAAATGGAGCACCTTACAGTCTTTTTATTACAACAACGCACACATCAAACATAAAATGTTTCCATGGAGCGTTTCTTTGCTTCATCCGCCTACCTCAATGTAACAGTTCACTACAATGAAAACATCCTCTGTAGCCTTTCCAGTTTGTATAATACAGCCATTGACATTTTCGAAGCTTTAGTCCTCTTTTTGCCCAAAACTTCACACGCTGGTGAAGAAAGACATTAATGTTTCCAACTTCTATTTGTTACTCGAGCTGTAGTTAAAATGGCAGCTTGCTTGTAGCAGTACATTCTGATGTGAAGGCTTTGTGCTACCTGAGATGTCAGAGGTAACGTCTTTACAGTGTCAGAGTACTTGGAAGGAACAGACAGACTGAAACTGGAAAAAGTCCACATCCCTGCGAGTTTGCCCTCATAATGCACCAGCGTTGATGTATTTAAATAACAGAGCATCTGTCACAAAAAGCTACAGACGCTCACTTTGCTGCACCGACAAAGCTTATACTTGATGTGAAAGTTAATGAAATGAGAAGCTGAGCTGATAAATGCATTCACTTAAAGTCTTCCTGTTGTTATGCACCCTTGTTGAAGGGAAAGATGAGTTATTATGAGTTCACTGTGACAGTACATAATGAGGATGGTTAACATCCTCGCGCACCTGTTAAATCGATTCAACAGAAGAAATGAGCTTCAGTGATGAAACTTTAAGAAGGCACCTGAGCACCTGAGAGTCTGCGAAGGTGGAGTGTGAACTCTAGCTCAACACATCTACACATAAAACCATCTGACTTTAGATGAAGCAGCTCGGAGTGTGATACAAACACGAAACTACACATTCATCCTCATGAGATCTGCCAGGCACAGGTTTGGTTTGGCAAGATAAACTAAAACATTTCTAACATCTCTTTCTTAGGTTTTTTTATAACCCTCTCTTCCACACAAACAAAAGGAAAAAAAAGATATGGAGACAAAATGAGAGTCTTGGTTGCTTCAGCAGTCTTTACCTTGAAGCCTTTATATGATGTTTTCATACAAAGGGGTTAAAATGAACAAAAAAAAAAAAAACAGAAAAAGGTAACTAAACTGATGGTTCATTGTGTTCACTTTAGTGTGAGGGGTACACTTATGTTTATTCCTACTATGAAATGTTGAACAGATGGACATTTGCTGTATCACACCTCAAGCATGACCAGAGAAAATCATCGAATGTGGAAATTATTCAAAGTAAGGAGGCCAGAGTAACAAAATCCTCTGAGGATAAAGCAGAGCAAGTACTTAATGTTCCAAAACTTAATATTGAATTAGGAAATCCCTTTTAAATAAGAATTGTTATTTTCTCTGTTTTACTCTCTGAACGTGTTCGTTAATCTGGCCCCTGTTGTTTAAATGTACGGCACTGATTTGATTTAGTTGATGATTAAAGCTCTGGGTCTGAGGTTACTTTGTGGGATATTTTGTGACGTGTGCGTGTTTAAATATAAATGAGGGGCAGGGCCGATTATTATACATCAAGAGGGTCAGTGTGGTAATGAAAAAACTTTAGCTGATGGACTTCAGCTTGGTCCACGGGTTCGTGCCGCGCACCTCCAGCGGTGGGTCGTTGTAAAAGATGTGGTTGCACAGGTCATCCAGCGGGGGCTCGGGGTCTGTGGTGGCAAACTGAGCTGCATCCTCGATCTCCTTCCTCACCTCCACGTCGATCTCCTGCACGAACAAGAAAATCACAACTGTAAGAATCTTTTTAGTTTTGCTCACAGCTGCAAGAAATCAATCAGGGACGTCATAGGAAGCTAACCGCTAGCTAGATTCAGCTTCAACTCCTCCAGATGTTGTGCCCCATGTTTGTTGACTAATACCCCTTTTAGAATGGCCAAAAAACAACAATCGGCTCCTGTTGGCAGTTTGAAAGGGTTTCATCAGCATTTCGACCCAGGTCGACTGACCCTGTGAGGGGCACAGGTTTTTATCGGCTTGCCTCCGATCAGCTTCAGTGGGAACATCACACCGACCCACTAATTTAAGGATGATGCTGGCGTAACGTCCCCACAGCATAACATCCCGCCCATTCCCTCTGTCTGTAACTTACATGAGTCTTTGCTGTCTCAGCAACAAATTCCATCTGCCTCTGTATCATCAGAGCTGAGTTTGTACATTTTAAAAGAGGGACAAAAGTACAAAGCAAAGAAAACCGTGCCAACGTCTTCCATGCTCCTTTCCATTGTTGATGATCAACATGATGACATCAGCTTGAAGCACCAGAGAAAAAAAAACGCTGGGGTGCTGGCTTGGTGGAGTGGTCAGCAAACATGCACGTCCCATGTACTTGCTTCTGCCGGTCCGGGTTCAGTTCCAGCCTGTGACCAGTTTGCAGAGTGTCTTCCCCTTCTCTCTCACTCCCTTTCACAAGCCTATCCACTGTCTCTCTCCGATCAATAAAGGCACAAAATGCCCAAAAAATACCTTAAAAAAAAAAACAACCACGCTGCTTGTCTGCTGCCGATTAGACCCGGGTCTCCCAGCAGTTGGAAAGGAAGTCACTTGCAGATTGTTAGCGGATGAACCCGCGTTGAAAAAAATCCACATTGTGGTTTGAAAGTGCCGTTTGATCACACAAGATTATAAGCTGCACGGGTTAGTTGTTGTGAATGAATCAGCTGGTGTGGGGGGGTGCCATGTCTCTCTGTGGTGCATCTCACAAGAGTCATAATCATTGATTTGAGTTTGGCCTTGAGATGACTTATTGGAATACTATGAGTAAACTACATTCTTATGAATTTATACCATCTGAAGACAGAAAGTTGAGATGGAAGGGTTTTCTTTATTAGAAAACTTCCTACCACAGTGACCTTTAATCCAACATCTGAAACCACTGTTTACCTTGAGCTCCTCCACGCTGGCCATGTTGTTGCTGAGCATGCGGTCCTTGAGCATGGAGATGGGGTCACTCTTCCCTCGGACCTCCTGGATCTCCTCACGTGTGCGGTAGCTGAGAGGGAAGAAATCGGTGCAGGGAATGTTGTAGGGATGCACTAATGCAATCATTTTTAAGAGCTGACATAGACTAAGGATTTGAAATTCTTGATTTTCAGAATTGTAAAATTTCATGAGTTATTGTGGTTATGGATTCAATTAATTGTGTCAGTATAACAAAACTCAATACAACATTAAGTCAGTTAGTTTTCGTGATAAGCATTAGGTTTACTGTTTTTTTAATCAGGACTTCGAGAGTTTCCGGCTGTCAGAGCCAGGCATTGGTCTGCTAAAGCCATCAGCAGTGTTACTGTTTGTGCTCAGTCCATCCCTGAGCTGAGGTCAGAGCTTTGCAAAGCTGCTATGGTGGGAAGCAGAGTGCATGAATACAACTACTTCTACACTGGCGTAAGCAAGGGGGCATCAGCAGTGAGGGCAACAACCACATATCACATTACGATTAAACACAGATTAAATAACCCATTCAGTAAAACAAATTAAAATACAAGAAAGGCATGTGTACAAATGTGAGGCAGTGTGATCAGTCACCTGACGCCAGGGTCACTCATACTGTGACCGTGATAGCGGTACGTCTGCAGCTCCATGAGGATGGGACCCTGATGAAAGATGGGAAACCAATTTAACAAAGACACTGTTGATTAGGTTTCCTTGTAAAGTAATGCATGACAAAATTCACCTTTAGTATTGAGATCTGCCAGTTTCAGAGCAATACAGAGACTGTAGCCTCTTAATATGGACAACTTTGAATACATTGATCTTTATTTTAATTTGGGAATGAACTTCAATGACATTCTTAAGTCACTTGCGATTAGGCATGGAATAATTCTTAGCAATAGACGCTTAATTCGGCTGCTCTAACTGACTGCAGTCTCACCATCCGTGCTTCGGATAAATGCGGTCATGCCATCCAGGTTTCAAATTCTGTTGCGCACTTTGCCCAAATGTTACGGTAGGCCAAATGTAACGGAGGCATGACGGTGGTGGCACCGTGGAAAAATAACTGCAAATTTCCAGACAATTTTACTGCAACATTATTAATTGAAAGCACATCAAAATCAGGCATTTGAGGCCCATTTTTACTATAAAGCAAATATCAAAAAATTCAGTAAAAAAAAAATCAAATTTGTGCTTATGATCTAGGAGGTCCAACAGAATATTGTAAAGCACGTTCTCAGGTACATCTGTGATTATTTCGAGACATTTTTACTTTAGCACTATTGATTGAGAGCGTTACAACAACAGGCATTTGAGGCTCATTTTTATAAATGGCAAGTTTTGAAAAAAATCATAAAAAAATCAAAATTGTACTATGATCTCTAAAGTCCAATAGATTATTGTAAAGTCGTCTACAAATAAGCACAGAGGTACCTGAGAATGCACAAAATTGGGGGTAATTTAAACTGTTCACTGTATCACATCCAAACATCAACACAAATATTTTGTCTTTCACAGGCAGACATCCATGCAAAATAATACAAATAAAAACATTTAATTTCAACAGATTTAATTTTAGGTTAAATTTGATCAACTTCTAATCATTCCACGAAAGAATTTTATCTTGACTTTAAGTCCACAGGCTCAAATGTGTGGCCTCAGTACTTCAGGGTTCTATAATCATCAGTACATGTGATGGAGGAATAGCAGAAATTTTCTGAAGTCTACTTGCACAGGTCAGGTTGTTTTAGTCAAGATTATGTTCAAATATATTTTACCCACTTATAATTTAAATCCCTGTTTAAGGCCGACCTTCAATTTAGTGTATTCCTGGTTTATTCCCTTAATTTTCTGTTTATTCCCGTTAATGGAAAGTTTCTAACTTTGAAAATTTCTAGAGTTTTCAATCCTACTGACAACAAAACCAAGTCCACAAATACAATAAAATATCACTAAAAGACATCACAACACTAACATACAAAAAGTAAAGCAAACTTTTAAAATTGAAGAATTTCATTTGCAAACCTTTTGACTTTTAGCTTCGTTTAGCAGTTTTTGCCTAAACTACATGTATGTTAAGTGTGTCCATATCAAAGGCTGAAAATGTAATTGACAAAACTCTGGCCAAACTTCAAGAAATAACTGTCAATTAGCAATCAGTGCAAAGATCTTTAATTCCACATTTACACAAAATAAGGATGTTGCCACATTTGGCTAATCTTGTGGGAGTTTTTTAGGACATCATGTTTTGTTGCTTCCAAAACTGAACTTTTTTTGTAAACAGCTTGGATACAATCATCCATTTACCAAACTGGACATGCTTATGTTACCAAAGACAAAAATAGCTGCACTTGATCTTGCTTAAAGAAACTAAGTCTTTTTTAGAGGGTCATCTTTTAATAGTGTTGAACTCACCTTTCCAGATCTGCAGTGCTCAGCAGCAAACCTGGTTGCTTCCCTTACACACAGAACATCCATCCCGTCAACCTGCATGAACAGAAACACTTTCTATCATATATTTACTTTTCAATGATTATTACAACAGCAAAGGAAAACAGCAGTCACTTAAAAAAAATCTGAATGTGTTGCTGTAAGGTGAACAAAATCCGTATAGATATGCGTGTCAACTTCCAAAGAAAAGCAGCATGAATTCTTCTATTTGGTCATTTTTCATCATCATGTTTAAAGAGCAGTACCCTGAGACCAGGAATGAAGTCTCCTCTCTTGTAGTAGTCTGTGCTGGCTGCGGCTCGCTCCACCGATGTGCCCATGCCGTACCTGTTGTTCTCACAGATGAAGATGGCGGGCAGCTTCCACAGAGCAGCCATGTTGTAGGTCTCAAAAATCTGACCCTGTGAAGCAAATGGTGAATTTTTTCTATCAGTTCCCCCCATTTTCAATCAAACTTAGAGGTATTAGTAACAAAAAAGAATTCAGTCTGTTTGCATTGAGGCAGGGAAACTCAATTTATACAGCAGCATTAATAAATGCAGCAATTCAACGTGATTTACAAAGCTGAACAACGACAACTTGACATTAGAGGCATTTAAAGACATAACAGCAACGACAGTGTAATAAAAGATTAAAAGAAGAAATACAAGGTAAAAATATATCTGTATATTTAAAACAAGGTAAGAAAAGAAAACGCTTATCTTATGTAAAGGCAATAGTAACTAAAATGTTGCGTTTCCAGTTCTGCTAAATTACACAAAAATGTGCCAGTTTCTTGGACATACCTGATTGGCTGCACCATCACCATAGAGACAGACACACAGCTCATTGTTGCCCATATATTTACAGGCCAGAGCCACACCAGCACCCAGAGGAACCTAAGGGGAGAACACCAAGGTTATATAATAGAAATCCTGTAAAATGACTTCACGTACGCAAGATTTTATGACACAGATCTGCAAATAAAACCTTAATAATCATGAGAGTGTCAGCAATGGAGGTTAAATCACACAAGAACATCATTTATCAATGTACGATTGCAAAGAGTTTAAGGATTTCATCATCTACAGTCCATAAAATCATTCAGAGAATCTGGAGAAATCTCTGCACTGAAGTGGCAAGGTCATAAACCAGCCCCAAAAGCCCGTGACCTTCGATCCGTCAGGCGGCACTGCATTAAAAACTGACACCACGTGAGCTCAGGAACACTTAAGAAAGCTATTTTTCATTAACTTGGATCACCACTACATCCACAAGTTAAAACTCTGCCATGCAAAAGCCAAATATCAACAGCTTCTCTGGATCTGAGCTCGTCTGAGACGGACTGACACAAAGTGAGAAAGTGCGCAGTGGTCTGATCTCAAACTGTTTGGAAACCATAGACATCATGTCCTCCAGACTAAAGAGGAAAAGGACCATCCAGATTGTTATCAGAGCAAAGTTCAAAAGCATGTGGTGTATTCAGTTGAGTGTAGGTCGAAAAGGATTTCCAAATCCCTGTTTCCTGTTCTTATTTTTGTTTTACACAACGTCCCAGCTTCACTGAAATTGGGGTTTGCACTTTTATCTACCCCCTTAAACCTGTGGTAGCTGTTGGTAAAATCCATTTAGAGGCAGTGGGAAAATCAGTGACTGCTCTTCTACTAGTTTACCCAGCACTAGCATTAGCTTCATGCAGATGCATTCCTGTTTATCTGTAAATACAGATGCACAAAGGAACAGCACTGCCTATTTCTAGGCTTGTGTGAAGGTAGGACCTGCTGAATTTCAAAATCAGTGCCATTAAAAATGTCCTTATTCCTGGTCCCTGCTCCAGCATTTAGCATTTTTTGGCACAGCATTGCCATCATATCTTAGGAATTCAGTGATGTCTTGACTGTAATGATAAACAACACTCGGGTGGCAAATTTAAGCAAGTCAAAATTTCTAAAAGCTCTGTGTTTTGGTCTGTGATCTGCCTTTGTTCTGTATTTACAGCAATACCTGTGACCTGTATTTAGCCTTCATAAGAGTCATCAAAACATCACACTGGAAGCATACTGGTGGACCATGTTTACAGAAATGATTTTATACTGATGACTGTGTCTTTTACCCACTTCCTCTAAAACAGCAGGGTTAACTTGCTGAAACATGTCCAGAAAGAATGTGGAAAAACAAACCTTAATGTCTTATATTGACAAATTGGGCTTCAACAACATGCTGATAAATTTAGGTCACGAACCTGAGCACCAACAATTCCATTCCCTCCATAGAAGTTTTTACAGTACATGTGCATCGAGCCTCCTTTGCCCTTTGCGATTCCTCCTCTTCTGCCTGTAAAGAACAACAAAGACACGTTGCAGTGCACAAGCAAAGTGGAGGGAAGAACCAAGAATTAAACAGACAATTATTACTGGTAATGTGACCTCACCGGTGAGCTCAGCCATAATCTCCTTCACAGTCCCTCCTCTGGTGTAGGTGTAGCCATGGGCGCGGTAAGCAGTGATCAGGTGGTCTGACAGGTTAATGGCTGCTTCAATACCAACTGCACAGGCCTCCTACAGGGACGGAAAACAGATGATATGAGGCTAGAGCAGACATGAGTGGATATACATTCAGCAACCAAATGGTACAAATTTGAGGGGTTTGATTCTTTAATGAGAGAATATTTTAGAGGTAAGTTGAAATTGGGGTGCTTGATATCTGTATCAACAGACATGAAAAACTCTGTCAGTATAGGCTGCGAATTTTATATTGACCCTGTATATCCCACATATTGGCTGTAGTTTTGGCAGAAAGTTCAAATATACGTTGATGGTTTCCCTCATCAACACTGAATGCATGATTCATTAAAGAATAAGATGTTTTTCTAGATTCACATCTGTTTCTAACACAAAGACTGTCACCATTAAAGGAACAGATAAAGTGGAGGCTTTATGCTCCCAACAAAAAAACATCAACTTTAGTTTTGGTGATCATGAGCTCAGAAATATTTGCATATCAGATATTGGCAGAATTCAAGCATTGTGTAAATTTCAGTGAGCTCTTGATGTTTTGGAAGGAATGAGGAATTTTGAACTCATTTAACCATTTCAAGCAATCAAGCAAAACATTCAACAATAACTTCTTTTTCTGTTCAGAAATTTAAAAAAAAGTAAAGTAAAAAGTATGACTTGACATCTTCGTCAAGAAATAATAATGAGCTTTGCTGTTTTTATTTGTAAAGCAGTAAAGGTGCAAATCAATGTACAGCAATAGTTTTTTTAGAATTCAAAATTTTATTTAGCTTAAAAAACTTCTACATACTGGTGTATTAACCAATACAAGGATGATTTTGGTTATTAGCAATCCTGTGGCATATACATTACACTGGATGATGGTCTAATAAATACGTTGAGCACAATTTGTCCATGTACTGCTTTCCTTCAGTAATGTATGTTTTTAAAAGTAGAAAACCAGGGGTCTATAAACTAAGGTCCGAGGGCCAAATGTGCAGGGCTCTTGTCCAATAGAAACTCAGCAAACTCCAAAAGGTTCAGTAGATTATGGCCAGTTTAGAGACATAAATGTTTTGCTTAACTGATGAATAAAATAAATGAATTATGTCAGCAAAAAGCAACGGCTATGCTCACTCCTGCATAATCATATCAACATTTAAAAAGTGCCCTCCACCATACATTTTCAAACATCTTAAAGCACCAATACTCTTATTATGTTTTTCCACTTTGGAAACTTTGTTTATGTTTTGAGTCTGAATGTGGAGAAAAACCTTGCGTCTTCCTGACCAGGGCCCAATCATATGGTAGCACAGCTGAAATATCTATCCTCCAACCAATAGTCCTAAACACTGATACACTAAAGGTGAGGTATATCCAAGTGGCCCTGTATTTTCATGGCCCTTCAATAATAAGAGGTTTGGACACCTCTAATATTAGATACTTTACAACAGTTTTGATGTATAATGTTTTCATGTCCAAGCACAAATAATGTATGTGTATGTACACATTAAGTGTTTCAATGCTGTTTTTTATATATGAACAAAAGGAAAAAATAAACAAGACATACATGTGTAAGCTGCAGTACATCATGATTCAGAAGTAAGAAAAACAGTGAGACAACAATTACAATAGTTGAAACAAAATGCAGCTTTTAAATGACAAATAAAAATATAATGACAAATTATATTTAAAAAGAAACAGTGAAAAGGCTAATTAAGCTTTGTAGTCTTACACAAAAGACCTGGTTCATTTCTTAAACAAATGTGGGCCTGTGCAGTTCCTGTTATCACTCCTTAAAACATTTCTAATGTGAAGATCCTCAAAATCTAATGAATTTTAAAGAAGTTTTCCTGAAAAGGAAGGATGAAGGTCACAAGCTGACCTTGTAGTGTAATGGTTTAGTTTTTAATAGGTTAAAAAACAGACAGGGAGTGTTTAGAGAACAGAGTGGATCACAAAGACACAGCTTTTGAACTGATTCAGGTGAGGCTCTCCTAACTCTGAAAATAAAAGTGAAGCTCAGTGTACCTGGCCATCATATAAGTGGCAGAATCCTCTGATGATCTTCTGCTTGTACAGCTGATCGGCCTTCAGCTCCATACGCCTCATGGTCTGCATGGTGCGGTAATACTGCAGGCCCTCCTCACGGGTCATGACCACCTCAGTGGCCGGGCCCTCTTCCAGCTTGTGGATGTCACATTTCTTTTTGGAAAAAAACAAACACAGTGACTCAGAGTGGTACATGTTTAATGACAGAATGATGACAGAAAATAAAGGTTGAATTGTGAAGCTCACCTTTATTTCAAATGTGGCCTGAGAGGTGAAGTCAGCATATGTTCGTGCTGACATGACCACGGCTGCTCCCTGACAAGGAAGAAAAGAAGATCAAAAAATAAACAGACAAACACGGTTTCAAATCTCTGAAGAATGACATTTTAAAAACTTGTGAGGACAAAGAGGTAGTGTTTCCATGTCTATTTTCAAAGCAAGGGATACATGTTGTAACTGATAAAGAATCACATAAAAATGTAAAAAGACGTCTGTGCAACACCTCAAGGTCACATTATGGAGACAGAAGAGTTAAGGATTTGTCATTTCTAAAACATCCAGATCAGACCTTAATACAAAGAAACAGCTTCTGTGATGTAGATATCATTATTTAAATAATTAAATGTGATAATTAATAAATTGTGCGGACCTAACGTAATTCTGAAAGCTGCAACAAATAAGTGAGGTGACCTTTATAAGCTGGAAAAACAGAAACAAAACTGCCTCTGAAAGTCAGCAAGCAGCCTGTGTAGTTGCTCCTGCCCATTTTCCTCCTTTTTCCTGACAACAAAAATCATTTGAATTCTTCATCTCCAGTTGATCCTTCTTCCCAATCATTTTTTTTATTTCTGCTCTCTTTGTTAGTGTTTTACGTCATGGGATCATGTAACACATTTGTATCCTGAAATTCCCCTTTCGTATTAATAAAGTATCTCTATCTGAATACAGGGGTAAACATCATGTTACTGTAAAGTATTCATATATTGCATGTTAGATATCAGGATGTTTTAACAAACTAAGTAACACAAATCAGCAGCCCACATGGCAATTTCTCCAGTGCTGTAAGCAAGATTATGTACTGTTTGTACAGTGCATTAAACTCCCCCCAAAAATCAATAAGAACAATTTAAGAAAGTTGAATGGATTAACACTAAAACTATGCCCTGCTGGTTTGAAATACTGTATCAATCATTAAACAGCTTTTATAAAATCCTGTGAGGTGTTAAAAACTAATAAAATGAGAGATATTTTACTTTCTTATGAACCTCCTTCTTTATGGTTGGCCAATTTCCACACTAATTGTGGCCTCAGGTCAATGCAAAAGATTAGTGAATGAACATAAGAAATTACATCTTGCCAAATGTTCCCTGAGTTTTAAATACAACACGATGTCCTTAGCAAAGGTATCAACACATAGAGGTACGATCCGCTTATAATGTTTGATTACTTGCATGTGTTTTGATCTTTGCATTTAGCTAACTGACATTTCTGACCTTTTTTTGCAAACCTCTTTAAGAAATAATGATGAAATGCTGTAAAAAAAATATTTAGAAGTGGAATTGTATGAGGTTAATTTAATTTGTAAATACATTTGCTACAGTGATTCTGATTAGCTCTGCTCCTGTGAGGAGAGAACCAAAACAAAGAGGTTTGCTGACAGAATAAAAAGCACAAGACATATGTCCAGTACAGCTGACCCGATCACCCAAACTTTGACACTGAGCTCTTGGTCATGGTAATATACAGCCTATCTTCTGAGAAGGTGCAACAATAAATAACAATTCCCCGATATACTAGTAGATATATAGGCAGGAATACTGCGATATTGACTGACACAGGTACTATACAGATACTACCGTGCATCCCCTGTGTAGAGTATCCTTTAATGTGTAAATATTTGTCCCTAAGGCAGTGCAGATAGAAAAAATGTGGTCATTTAGTGATCAAAGTTAGCTCTGTACTTGTAACTACTCTGACAATTTGATCTGCTAACTCAGTATACTGAGGCTAACAGTAAGGATATGGGCTTTTAAGTCTTTAGTAACAAGTTACCAAGTAGCACTGATCTCCCTAATACTTTGTTATTTACGTTGTAAGGCAGGAAATTTGTTCTTAATAAACTAATATGAATGGAAAAATGTAATGCAGCTCCTTTTTGGTAAACAGTCCAGATCTACCATCACAGCAGCCTTATTTTCAGCCCAGTACTAATCCATGTAGTTCAGAGACCCGCCCCCGGAGACTAGAGCCAAAATATTTACTGACATAACAAATCAAGGGCTTACAGGAGACCGATTTTACAGCTTGAAATCACTGAAGCTTTGTTTAGAGTTGAAGTTTTTCCATCCACAGACTTCAGCTGATGTAGCCCAAAGCTATCGCTCGGCCTCACAAGGTCAGAACAGCACTGACTGTCTGTTTGTTTTGGCTAAAGACAAGACACTGTGCCACAGCTGGCATCCGAGAACGTTAAAATATATGATTTATTTACTTACATTTCTCTGGACGGTAGCTCTCAGCACATTAGAGATATTGGACAGCATCTTTGCAGAGCTAGCTCTTTACAGTACTACACAGCACGGCTCCGTCCTTCTGACAGCTCTGTCCTTCCGTCGCGGCTCTCATTCTTCTTCTACGGCGTCGAAAACGGCAGAGAGCACACTGCTGCCAAATACTCCCCTCTGGTCAGAAAGTGTACTACACATACACACAATTATAAAAAATATACAAATACATGAACCATTCGAAATATATATAGCTTTATTTAGAAAATAACAGCATATAGATATCAGAAACACAAATAAAAGAACATTTAGACCAGAAAATGATCCAATTAATTATTTCAAAAAAGCCCAAATCATATCAAACTTTGTTTCAAGGCACTTTGCAAAGAATAGGTAGCCTAATATCTTCTAGACATCAGTGTGTTATTTTTATTTTATTTTACAACAATTAGAAACGTACTTCTAATGATTTCTATTTTCACATTTAAGTCCTCATATTCATTTTGACCCTTTTTACTACAATTATCCTGAGTGATAATAAACACAGTAATCACTGAATTTCAGGAAACATAAAGGTATTGAAGTAATTCAAGTAATAACAAAAGGTAAAACACATTTAAAAAATCATATCCAGCAGGAGTCAACAGGAAAATGAATATTTATTAAGTCCTCATGAGGATGTGGTCGTTGAAGGCCTGTGGGATATTTTCTCATACTGTCAGTGTTTTGACCTAGAATAAACCTTAAACTGGAATTATTTCTGCGCAGGAGTACAGAGTGATATTTTGGGACTGAGGGCATTTTGGAGAAAGCACTCCATCTAATGCATGCCTGAAGACAAATGGCTTACTTATCTGCACACAGTTAAGAAGATTACTGGGGCCTAAAGTGCCTAAAGCTTTTTTGCTCTGATGTCCTATGAGGTAACATTTCAGCTGCAATGGTTTTAACCGCACTCAGGTATTGTATTTTGAGAGATGATGTCAAAATGTTAACAATATGCCTTCTTTGTTTCTGGACTGTATGCATCCACTCACAGTGGAGGTGTAGCGTCACAGGGAAGTAAATATTATGGCTGGAAATGCTGTCATAAAAAGGGCTACAGGCTTAAGTCCAGTTGCTGTTTAATGTTAAATGAGCCTGTTGTTAAAAATACAAAACAGAGCTTCACTATTTTATATGATCTGTCACTGACCACACTCCTTTTCCCAGCATCCCAGCCTTCCAGTGCTGTTCTCAAATGTTTACTGTGGGGACACGGACATGCCATGACATGTGTGTTTTGCTGGAGCTGCCGGCGGGCTGAAAAAATACCTGACTCAGAAAGTGTCTCCCTTATGAAGGAGGCGGCATATCTTCTGATGAGCAAGTAACAGAGGGAGAGGAGACAATTTTAGTGTGCTGGAGAGGTTTGTTGGCAAGTCATGGACACAAATTTATCTAAAACAAAGAGTATTTTTTAAAGTATGTCCCATAAAATAATTGACATTATTGAATTGATGAATAAAGAGATCCTGCATGAATTTATAGACACTAACTTGTTAAGAGGAACAGAGGCTGGAGGTGCAAGCAATGCTAATTTAGCCACACTCTGCTTTATATTGTCAGTGAACGTAAGCTTTTGTGTTGTGACATTTGGTTGAACTGGAGGCCGGCGGTGCACTCTGGTGTGGTGCTTTGGTAACTCTGGCCCCATGAGGTCAGGGCCTCCTGTGTTTTTGTGTTCAGTGACTGGGCCTGGATTGCTGTGCCCACTTTTTGGGTTTTAGGTTTTCCCAAAGTTTCATGTAATTTTCTCAGTTACATGAGTACCATTGGTCTGTAAGACACCAGAGGCAACAGTAGGTTCTTTTTGTGCTAGTGTCTATTTTTTAGTTTGTAACCAAAAAGCTCAATTCAAATCAAATTATCCTTAATTTAAATTGAGGTTTTTGGTGATTTCCTTTTGTGCTTAAGCTCCTGTGTTTTGCTATCTGTATTTTCCTGCCTGTTTGTCAAATCACGTTGTAAAGTGCTTTTATCTAAGTATTTCTTTGCTTGAATTCAGAATGGCCATTTCTTTGCTTACTATTTGTGGGGCCCTCCCCAAGAAAGCGTTACCCTTTCTCACCCTTAAGGGCAGCTTTGGGTACAGATAATGAGTAATCCTCACAAGAGTACAAAGTGAGATAACCAACCCTGCCCTCCCCTGTTATATATATGAAACATATGATAAAATCAAGTTGGAAAAAGCTTTTGGTTGACCATAAACAAGTCAGATCTGAGCATTTTAAATCCACATCAGAATTAACCCAGCTGTATTTTGTTTACATCATGTTGAGCTTTGTTCTCTGAGAAGAAACTCCTCCATCTACTGGTGAGGTGTGCACAGCAGGGCGGGCTTTGGGCTGACGCACAGGCAGTGTGATGCTCGATAGTAAACTCAATTGTGTGTGCGCATTACCATCCTCCTCCTCTCTGCTCCAGTCCTTGCATCCCCCTCTCTCTCTCTTTATTTCTCTCTGTGTTCTCCATCCACACTAAGCTCTCCTCTCCTTCTCACCAGCATCACGACCTTCAGGCTCTGCTTGGATGGTGTCTGGTTGCTTCTTCTTCTTCTTTCTGCTGCCGCGGAGGAAAACGGATACCTGTGCTGCATTGAGCACATCACCGCAGAGTGTTTGGCTGCGCGCACGTCTCTACGTTTGGGTGTAATGCAGCCTGTGACAGCGACCATGGCGAAAACAATCACATCACCTAATTCAGGCACAGGTAAGATTTGTGCAGGAGGTGTATTGTTTGTGTTATTGTCCTGTCTCCTGCTTTTTTTCACGCCGCGCGTTGGAGCAGACACATGAATGACGCAATTACATTTCCACTGTGCGTGACGCTGATGCGGCTTCGTGGTTTTGTTTATCAATGTGCTGAAGCCACCAGAAAGATACAACTCAATTAAAGTAGGTTTTAATTATTATTCTACAATGAAATAACCCGAATTCATCGACCTTTTTCGTCTCTATCGCGAGCACAAGTGTGATTTAACATAACCAGGGGGCCTGCGTGTTTTTGTGTAATTGCGTTTTCATTTGTGTTGCAAAGACAATGTTTACAAGAATTAAATCAGTTAGGTTAATTGCATATTCAGAATATGTTGCTGTAAATGTAGCTTATTTGTTTTTGTGGTGCTGACGCAACTCAGTCTGGTAAAATGGTTCAATGGGTGGAGAGATTGATGCCAGTGACACAGCATAGTCTATACACGTGCTTTACACTAATGCAGGGCAATAGCCTACATCAAAAGCATATTATGGCTACATTTATATATATTAGTATACTTTTATATGATATGTGGGTATGATAATAATATGACACAGTTAATAGTGTTAGTTAACTGCAACAATGAGATTAAGCCTAATGCCCAGTAAGAGATGTTCATATTCAGACTCATTAACAGTAATATACCTGTAACCATAAGATAACTTGAGCATCTTGATCATCTGTACCTCTTATCCCTTTTGGGGTTGCAGGGACTTGAGCACATTTCAGTTGACCATGGGCGAGAAGAAGGGCTCACCCTGGACCAATCACCAGCCAATTGTAGGGCCAAATAGAGAAACAGAAAACCATTCACGCTCACACTTAAGGGCATTTTAGAGTCAATAGTTTACCTTATGGGCATGTTTTTGGTCAGTATTTGGAAACCAGAATGCCAAGTGGGAATCCACGCAGGCACAGGGAGAAAGTAAAAACTCAGCAGAAGCACTCTTCTTCCTGTAAGGCACTTGCACCAATCAGCAGCACCGTAGCATGGGCCAAGTTGTACTTATTTCATTATATTTTATTCAGTTGTCCATCAGCGTTTGCTAACACATCCTCATCCCGTCATACCCATTTAGACTTGGGGTTAAGGGTCTTGCTCAAGGATGCATCAGCATATGAACCAGCAACGCACCACCAGACTAAGTCAGTGATGCCTCAGCTCGCCCATGACAACATACATGGAATTCATAAACACTTAACATGAGGCAACTTATTGGTTTGATTATGAAAAACTGAAGGCATCTCTTAAACCAGTATGTCCCAAATTTGAGCACAGGACCTTTGGTGGGTCCAGCAGGTACTGCAAGAGGGCTGCAAGTGTTCATTCACAACCTGTAAACATCACTGAAAATCCCTCTGAGGGATCACAAAACACACAACCACATGGTTTCAAAGTACCAGAACTACCAGTAACCACCATGAAATATTGCTCAGAGTGCTTCACAGGTCGCCATTCATCATTTCTGATGACTCATCAGCACCACCAGCACTAAACCCCACTTCATTCGAAGGTGTTTGTGTGTGATGGAGTTTTAGACCCACACACCGAGGCTCTGAAGACAAGGGACAACAACCCTACCAACTATTTTATCAAGTGCCATAACACACCTTGATGATTTGTTATGACACACAGGGGTTGTTCCCTGTTGGCTCAGTTAGTTTCGACATGCGTGAAAACTGACTAACCCTGGTTTTTTTTTTGTACAAAACATCGGGGCTGAGGGCGCCCAGAGCAATGGTTCCCAAAGTGTGAATCGTGCCCTCACTGGGGTTACAAGCTGTCTGAATTCAAACAAACAAAAGAACATGGGAACAGGCACATCCAGATTAAAGTGGGCAGGCTGAAACACAAAGACAAGATCAGAAAATGAAAAAGCACTGAAGGGCTGTGAGGTTCTCATCATGTCTTGCACCATGTTTCAGGCCGCTGCTCCTCATCAGACTGATGTCACTCAGTCACTCATTCTAATGAAGAGCAGTAACTCAACTGTGAGCTGGTGCAATAAATGATGTTAACCTTGGAGCCCTGCAGTGTGGAAGCTGTTTTTATGATTCTTTCATTTCATAAATGAATACATTGTGTACGTATAAAGTTATATCTCAACTACTGATCTGGACGAGCAAAATTACTTCAATTAAACATGAAACTAGGGGTGCTGGTATGGCGGAGTGGTTAGCAACCAGGCACCCCATGTACTTGGTTCTGCCAGTCCAGGTTCAAATCCAACCTGTGACCAGTTTGCAGAGTGTTTTCAACTACACTCTCACCCCCTTTCACAAGCCTGTCCACTGTCTCTCTTCTATCAACACAGGCTCAAAATGCCCAAAAATACATTAAAAAAAACATGAAACTATTGTCACTGATGAAGATTTATGATGGGATCAAATAATGCTTCAAAAAATGGTATCCCTGAAATGTTTCTTTGATTTATTTTTAACAATACATGAAGGTAGTGGGGTCTCAGATCATTGGTGTTGTTACTTTGGTGGCCACTAGCTGAACATTTTGGTCCTCTGGTCCAGAGGAGGATTGTTGGATTGAACCCTGCAGCAGGTCTTTTGCAGTGAAAATATAACTGACCCAGAAACAGTAGTGATAGTAACACTGCCATCAAGAAACTCTGATTACAACCATAGCAAATAACAATGATAAAGACAATTTTTGGTCCAGGTAGCTTTCAGTGCTCAGGCATTAATAAGATAATTAATATGGGCTAACAATGCCAACATGTCCTGTCAACCAGGCATCAAAGATCTTGACAACATAGACTGTTTTCTCTTTTTTTTTTTTTGCAAACAGTGCTGCAAGTGTTGCAAAGTATAAATAGTAACCATAATAACTGGTGACCCCTGTGATGAATGCCAAGTGTCAGAAGCCTCTTTAGTTTATGGAAATAATTTGTACTCTACAGCATTGTCAAACATATGATCAATATGCTTATGTGTCAAAATGTTACGAGGTATCAGTCCTCCTCACTGTTTCTTTGTGGGAAATGCAACTGAAATCATTAAATTTTGAACTTTTTGATTCAACTTCAGATTAAAACAATGGAGATGTTATTAAAGCTATGAATCATATAGCATTTCAGGATATAGAGGAATTGTAATACTAAATTTGCAATTTCGAATGTGTGTATGACTTTGTCTGCACTTTTGGTAAAAAAAACCCACAATAATCTAAACATGTATGTTAATAATTCCTTTTTTCTGCGGAGTCAACATTATATGATTCTTGCTGAATTGTTCTAAGTTTGTCATTTCTTTACATAAAACTTACTGAGAAACTAACTATTTATTTTGCCAGAAAACACAAAGAAATAAATCCATCTTACTGGGCTCTTTTTCTCTTATGAAAATTCAGGGTTACCATCAGCCCCCTTGTGTGTCTAACCTTTTTCATGTCTATTGTCTCTGGAGTCACGTGTTTTTATAGGCCTCCCTCCTCCCCACCCTGACAGAGCAAAGATCTCCCCACAGGTCAATAATCACGTTTGATGCAGTCGAGTCACTCTGGGCTGAATCAAAGAGGAGGGAAAGGCCGCAGGAGGCAGGAGTAGATGGTGAATTTTTTGACTGAGGTAGAAGCTAAACTGACTAATGTATGAGTGGCATGAAGTTTAATCTGTAAATGTGCTTTATTAAAGCCCCTTTGAGGATGAAACAGACAAAAATGAATACTCATGCATATGTTCTAAAATAGCCAACCATATCATTAGCGTTCAAACTAGCTTTACGCATGTTTGCTTTGGAAGTTTTGCCTGTCTATACTTACACATGGTTGGTTATTTAGTAAATGATTAAATCAGTCTGAAATCAGTCTGTGAAAAAATGACTGCAAGAACACACAAAATGGTGGATTAGAAGAGAATGGGACAAAAATATAGAAGGACTGAAGGAAATGCTTTGCTTACATTGGATGCTTGAAATCAACACCAATTAAAAGTCTCACACAGGAAATTTAAAACACAAAAACAGTGACCAGCAGTTTTTGTCTGCATGGCGCAGATATTCAATGCAACATAAGTCCTGCCTTTTACAGAATATTCAGTTATTGCTAAGGTTATTCAGTGGAGGCTGACGTGGCCAGTCACATTTCAAAGGGTGGGTGTAGCCACCTCCCATCCCCTTTTGCTCCAGGTGCCACTGCACCAAAACATCCTCAGGTGGAAAAAACAATGAGAGCACTTCCAGGATGGATTTGTGTCCAATGACATGCAGCCAAATGAATTAGGAGTGAAGAATTGATCTGAACAGGTGTGATGCCCCCAGCTTTTCTCACACATACTGTGCATGAAGTGAACTGTCAGTAAGCAGTTTTACATGCAATGCTTTAGTGTTGCATCTCTGTGCGGTTGAACCCTGACCTTAGTAAACTCTTTCATCAAGAGCTGTCAGGAAAAAAAATCAAAATCCATAAAGACTATTAGAGGTATGGCGGGAGGTCCAGTCCAGGAATAGGTTACTTTGTTGACAATGAGAGCCACATTACTTTCAGAGAGATGATCAATTTGATCCATAATCTAGTGAAAGAATAAATATCAAGAGTTTATTCAAATGTACTTAACATTTTAAAGTCGTGTCAAAACAAACCATAAATTAAATGACTTAACATGGAGTTAAAGTAATTAAATGTACTTTTTTAAGAGCAATGAACTAGTGCTATTTTTTATTACGTTATTTAGTTGACTTTTTCCCCCGTAAAACCAATGAAAGTAAACAAATGTTTCACAGATGTGACCTGTCCAAGGCAGTCATTGGAAATATACAGATTAATGCTTATTTAAGTTTCTTTACTTACATTTAACTGAAATCACCTCATAAGATACCTTCACAGAAACTGTACTAGCGAATTACATTCCCTTTTTTATAGGGAATAAACAAAAGCCAAATATTAATGATCTTAAAAATATCTTTAATTTTAATGTTGGAATGCTTTTGTTAATAGTGCCATAGTGGTGAATTACATTAAAATACCTCATGGCTTTTTTTACCTCTGCCTAGGAGGTTGTGTTTTCGGGAGAGTCTGTTTGTCTGTCTGTGAACAAAATAACTCAAAAAGTTATGGATGGATTTCGATAAAATTTTCAGGAAATGTTCAGCATGGGAAAAGGAAGAAGTTATTCAGTTCTGGTGTTGATCCGGATCAGCGTCTGGCCACCATGACGAAAAATGTGATTTTCATGAATAACTACTGAACTAAAATAGATATCATTATAAATCCAATTGGTAATGTTATGTTTTCATGGTCAAGGAATCTAAATATTTTGATGAAATAAAGGTAGGACTAATATTTATGGTGAAAATCACAATACGGTTGTTATTTTTGGGAATTGTATATTAACCAGTGGGTCACATTGAGTGAAGAGAGAGGATATATAGCCACCATGCCAACAGTGGCCCAACCCTAATTTAGACTATTTTCATAAATTTGAGTGAAAAGTTATTAAAAAGCAGTTGTTTCTGTGAGGAATGGACAGTTGTTGTAAACATAAGCATATCTCTTCCAGCGTTATAACTGAACAGCTCTGTAAGAGGTAAATAATACAGAGTCTGACTATTTCTCCCATAAACCTCACATTTGTTAGGCTGTGAGAGCTGAATAGGATCAATGAAGTGCTGTGGTTGAAAATGATAAATAGTCAAGCAGTGTTTCTGTGGACAGTGATAAGATTACTGAAGTGAGTTAGGCAAACAGCAGCATCATTCATACTGATTAAACTACATGAAGAGGACTCCCCTGTTGTCTCAGGTTTCTTAGACAACAAAATAAAAGCCATATGATTGTTAATTAATGGTTCAATGTTTCACTTGTTTTTAATAACTTAACATTGGTCTAATGCACTCCAGAGATATTGTTAAGGCCTCTTGCCTAAAAATCTACTCAGATGTTTAATTTTGACGTGACAATAAATCCTTCCACTTGGTTTGGTCTTCAGTTTGGAGATAGTCCCAGGGCTCTTTCCAAATAGTGCTGCAACATGGTTTTGCAGAGCACCACCTCGAAGCTGACCTATTGCATGGACCCCATCCAGATCAGTCAAATGTGGCATTCTAGTTCTTGGAGCAGGCATAAACTGAGCACTGTAGCAGAGCCCTTGCTCACAGGTGCTGACAACCAGGTGCCAGTCAGCGTCTAAGGGTCAATAGCAACATTAAAAAAAACAGTGGTTCCTCATTGGCAGAGACATTTTGGCATATTTTTCATAACCGCAACCCACAAACACAGATCTGCTGCTCTTTCCCTAAATGCTTGTTCCTCCTAAATGTGGCATTTAAAGAGAAATAAAAAGACATTAAAATATGTTTTGCTAAGAAGCTTTGCTATAGCTTTGCTATAACAGAGAAATAATCTACCAAACACTAATTTTCTTGTACTTTCTGCTTTGTTTAAAATAGAACTGTAGACATTTCCGTATGAGAATCCACGTTTTCTTGTTAACTCTCTTTTCTCTTTAAAGATGCAATGAGGAGTTTCTAAGTAATAACAAAAAAGTCTCACTTTTAGATATATGCCTGATTGAAATACATACTTTAAGATGAGTTTTATAGCATCAAAATAGGTTATCTATAAATGCTATTCCTTAGCCTTCCGGTCAGGTTGGACAGGGCTGGACTGGCCTGGATACTCAACTTCTTGAACAGGACAATTAAAACTAGAGCAAATTTATATTATTCGGACACGTCTTAGAGCACTGGGCTGTAAGTAGTGACATATAGCCGGGTACAAAACTACGATACTAAGTTTTCCAAAAATTGCTTGCTGTCACACGTGAAAAACTACCGCTACGTAACTAGAAAGAGATACATTACCTCATTGTAAAGCAATGCAGAGTTCTGAGGAAGCATCCATTAGCATCACAACAAATGCACGCTTTGGCTTGGGTCACGTCTATATGACAGTCGCCGCACGTGCTCATGGGTAGCAGAGTCTTTATGTCACCGGAAATAGATTCTCTTCATAGCACCTTTAACTGCATTAAAAGACTGCGAGACAAACACTCATTGAAATCTTATCTCTCTGTATACCCTGTCAAAATTTTCAATCCAGACCAAATAAAACCAATGGGATTCATGGTTTTACTGTGAAAGTATGAAAATGGGCTTCCATGTTTGGACTAACACTCTTTGTATTCCTTTATTTGTGTTGTGCATTTAAGGTGAAAAAATGACCCCGCCTACCATCGTCCTACTCCCTGAGAAGAAATCTCCAACTAATGGTCAAAGCTCTCCAGCCCGAAAGCTAAGTGCGTATTCCTCCCTGCTTTTTTTTAAGTGACATGCACTTTCAATTTGTTAATTAAAAAAATCACTCACTGTTACCCAAGCTTATTAATCACTCTTAAGTTTTGTACATTTACTGGTTGTGTTTCAGCACTGCTTGGTTGTCAGTGGGTACAGGAAGTGGTGACGGCAGTGATAAGTAAAAGAGACACTCAGCATGTGTCAAGGACAGTTTCCTTCCCTCCTGCACATTGCTGCAGTTTGCCCTTGGCGTGGGGCTACTGTGCTTGGCATTTTGCAACACAATGCATAGAGCAGTGAGCAGCAGGAATGTCTCTCCCTGCTGGTTACAGGACAGCACTGCAGGTCAGAGCTGAGGCATTGATGTCATTTCTCTTTCTCCTTCTCTTTCTCCCGTGATGGTGATCTCAGCTCCGTCTAGCGCAGAGAAGAAGCCACACATCAACGGGCACGCCTCACCTTCACACATCAACAACAACCATGCAGGGAAACAGAGTAAGTCGATATATGATGCAGCTATTCCCTTCTTCTATTCAACCACACGGCCTCTTCTTCTTTCCTCTGACATCCTGGTCTGTCTTTCAGTCGTGGAGGGTTATCTGAAGACTGATGACAGGATGCGATTAGCAAAAGAGCGTCGAGAAGAGAGGGAGAGGAGCCTGGGTAAGTTCTGCCCTGTTTTCTTGGCACACTGGTAAATGCCTTTTGTGTTGTCCAAACTTTTCTGTCGTGAGCTCTCTCTTGCTACAGTTTAATTGGTTCTGGAGGAGCTTTGCCAGCCAGTAGATAATTTAGTCTGAGTTCACTGGGTTTTTGGATGTGATGAGCTCAGTCATGTCAGAGGCTGTGACAGTAACAGAGAATAATCCGCAGAAGTGAAGTAGGTCTCCCTCTCACAGTAAATCATGCAGCTCCTGCAGTCTTCTCATGATGACAAGGACCTCTGTCTGCATGATAGGCTTGAGTTTGAAGGGCTAACCCAAATCAAAGAAACACAAAGATGTACTTTATTACCTTGAATTTATCCATTGCATGCTGTCTTTTTATCAGTAAGGCTGTGACATTCACTGTGTATCGATGCAGCATTCAGCAACGTACAGTAAAACTACAGAGAATACATCACACTGCAGATGGTTTGGACAAAAGGCACACTATATTGTTGCTATCCTGCCAAAACTTTGTACCTCCATTTCTCATGAGTTTCATTTTATCATAAGGGCTACTGGTCACCCTACACGCTGGTAAAAAGGTTTTCTTGTACATTTAAAACCAATTACAGGTCTTATATATCAAGGTTTGGGCATAACAGCAACAACATTGGAATTAATGAGCAGGTGAACTATATAAACCAAAATTATACAGAAAATTATATTGCTACTTGGATGCCAAAAGTAGAGAAGCCTTCTTTTTATTCTTCTCTCTTTTATGATGAAAACAACAGAGTAGGTGGAGGTAGAGTCAGATTCAGAGGATTTTGAATGTTGGCCCAGATTGGGACAGATCTGCTTCCCTCGTCCTCCACTAAAGCTTTGTTCCTGTCTTTCTTTTACCCCTTTCAGACTGGCCAAAAAACAGTTTGAACAATCAGCTCCTGTTGGCAGTTTGAAATGGTCTAATCTGCATATCGACTGGATCGATTGACTTTGTCGTTAGCCTTTATCATTAGCACTTCAGTGTCATTCAGTCTGCGTCGAGTTTGTACATTTTTAAAGAGAGACAAAAGTACAAAGAACAGAAAACATCTGACCAACATGTCCAAGGCCTCTATGCTCCTTTCCAATGTTTACATGAATGTACCAGAGAACCAGAGAAAAAAAAAACAGCCAGGCAGGTTGTCCGCTGTTGATTAGACCTGGGTCTGCTGGCAGTGGGAAAGGAGTCACTTGTCAATTGTAAGCGGGTTAACCCTCGTTTGACCCGCTAATTTTAGCGTGAAAGCGTTATTTATCTCTCAAGTGCTCTCGGTTGCTCCGTTTTTGTATGCGGTGTTGCCTCCAGGAAAAGTTGTGTTTTGTTTGTTGGCATATTGCTTCTGAAAGATTCTGCCTCTCCAAATACTTTACTATGAGCTTTTTCCCAGAGTGACTAGTTAAATTAATTCTGTATTATATGTTGAACTGTCTATCAGATGTGTCAGGGTAGTGTGGGCAGAAACAGCTCGGCCCCAGAAGGACCCAGAAGGGGCCGTTCTTTCAAGAATAATACCAATCTGTGCTGGATCAGTGGTGCCAGGGCATTCATTGCTTACTTAAGCCTAGCAATGACCAGCTTTCAGAGTTTATTCACAGGTTATTGTTAGGGTCAAATGCTCTAACAATAATCCCCTTTTCCTGTCTTGTGTTTCCCGTCACTCCAACTTCAGTGAACAGCCGTGATGACTTTTTGTGATGGAATTGCACTATGGCAGCCAAAAACGCTTCTTGCTGCTGCAGACATACAGAAATTTACGGTCTTTGTTGCCACCTTGTGTTAACCTGTTTAACTTTTAGTTCTAGAATTCTTATTATGAACATTTTTTCAATTGGATTTACCAGCCACTTTGGAGGTAATCCTATTCTACTTCTGCCAATCCTCATCTAAGAAAGGAAACCCAAAGAGGGGTAAATTGGGGATCAATGTTGTTAGAGACTCTCCTGGGATGTTCTGTGACTGTAGGAGCTTACAGGGGACAACAACGAAATACAACCTCTCTTAATTTTACTCTAAAATATTGTTTACTTAATTGAAATGGCTGCCTTTTAACAAGCTCAACTGCCTGATTACACAGTCTTAAAGTTACAGCTGATTAGAATCCTGAAATCTTTATTAAATAACTTTAATCAGCCAATAGTATTATTTAGATTTGTTTTGCCATTACTCTCCAGACAGTGACACCATTGACCCAAATACATAAAAATGAATAAAAGTGTCAGTATTTTAAAAAATCTTCAAATTGGAGGAGGGAAAGGTGAAATTTCCATTAAAAATATGAAAACAATGCCAGAGTAAGTTTCTGATAAAAACCTTACTGTTTTATTGATTTGTGTAGACTTGATATTGTATCCCCAATACAAACAGTTGTAGTTGAAATATCTGATTACCTGTAGTTTTAAACATAATGTGATTTTGTGTTGCCTTGTAGAGGTGAAAAAATAAAAATTCAGCGTTGCAGCTTCTCATAATGTTTACTGGTGACAGCTTTGCTCCTGAACTCTTTTTTTTCTGTGACACTCAACCTGAACTCTAAACAACCCAACCTAAAGGAAGTGCCATGAGCAACAACAGTGATCCGTCTAAGTACTTTGCTTTTTAACCTGAAGCAGATTTTTTAAAATGATTCTGTCCTCAGCGGCCAGGGAGCAGCTGATCAGGGAGAAGGAGCGCAGAGCTCGGCTGCAGTACGAGCGCACAGTGGAGGAGCGCTGGAGGCGTCTGGAGGAGCAGAGGCAGAAAGAGGAGCTCCGCAGAGCCGCAGTGGAGGAGAAGAGGAGGCAGCAGCTCGAGGAGGAAAGGGTCAGCTGATTTCATACATAATTGGACTCCAGCTCCGTCTGATCCATGAGTGCACTATGTGTGTGTTATATCTGTTTGTGTGCGTAAGGTTGGGTAGTCATGACTCTAGATTTTGACTTTTTCGTATGATTCCAGGAAAAGTAAAACATCACCACTACCTACCACCACTCACTACCCAACCACTAAAATCCCAGGATGTTACATTTTATTGTTGTTTATTGGGGGATTTTGACTTTAATAGGACATTGGATTAAGTAGGAAACAGGGGAGAGACTGGGGAATGACATACAAGAAAGAAGCTCTTGGTCAGACTTGATTTGCTTGGAGGACTATAGTCCCTGGACATGGACCCCAGACAGACCCCAACTCCCATAATTTCATGTTTTCATTTAAGAGACAATTAGGCCCGATCCTGCACATAACCAAATGTCAAATAAAGGTTTGCAGTACTTCTAACACTGTTCAACGCTAAAGAGTGATGCAGGAATGAGTCCAAAACACAGAAGTCAGTTTTAGATCTCTGGTTCCCAAGACTGTCAGTATTCAGCATTTTACAGTTGCTTCTCTGATAAATACCTGAAATACAATCTATGATGACCATATAAACACAATATTTAAATGTATCATTTTGAGACATAAAGCATCCCCACTTTGAATTCTGAAGCGTTTCTGTTTTATAAAGGATGATTGCTACAAAACTGCTAACTAGGATAAAATGCCCAGGGTCCAATTACATTAATTTCTCATTCTTTTTTAATAAACCATGATACACACAACATAGGTCCAGCCATGGCCACCATCTTGATCAAGCCTTAAAATTAAGAGGAAATTCTCAAACTACATGTTAAAATGTGGTGTTAGACATTAAAAGTTAGATTATAGCTTGGTAATAGCTTCTTACCTAAATGAATATGTTTAAGCTTTAAAAAAATAATGAAAGTTAGGTTCATTCAGGAAGATAACGATGAACAAAATGTGAAATTTTCATAATTTTTTGTTCACCACAGACCTTAAAATCAACAAAGATCTGAAAGTTCAACGATGTTGGCATTATTCTTGCTTCCAGTCTGGCCTAACAAATAAGCCATCAAAACAGACTGTTCTTTTACAATTTGTTGTATTTAAAGGATTTAAATTTTCTGTCAACCTCTGATTAAGATATGTGAAAACCTCCCATACAATGGTCTCAGCTATAAGAACTGAAAAGAGATAATAAGACGAGGATATTCAGATCAAGATGTGTTGTTTTGTCTTTCAGGAGCGCCTTGAGGCACTGATGAGACGCTCTCTCGAGCGAAGCCTTCAGCTGGAGCAGAGGAACAAACGCTGGGGCAGAGGCTGCCCAACAGGAGCAGGTCAGAGCAGATCTTTGAGGTTATAACCCAAACATGAAAAATAAGAGAATGCTGAATGTGAGACTGTTACAATGTAAACTATATAAAGTGATGAGGGGCTGGGAATGGAAACACATGCTTTTTTTTTTTTTTAAGAATCCCCTCAACTCTATTTTTCTTTACAACTGACAAACAATATATTCTCTGGAAGCCTGTTGGAGTGAGTGAGACTCTGTATGTGTGTTGGAAAAGCCTCCTCTTGGCCTGATTCTTGCCGACAGCCTGGCTGCTGAAGTACGCATGAGCAGACATTTGTTCCTTTTCCCCAGGAAACAGGATGGAGTTACACATCTGCACTGATGTCTTTGACCCTGTTTACACTTTGCCTTAACATTAGATCTGGGTATTTGGACACCAAGTGGTAATCCTTCATGCAAGGTGTGAATACACCTCAGAGGTACAGATGACTGTTTGATGTCCAAGTGCTTAGTCTGCACATGAAGGTGGTCTGGGATGCTTTTATCAGGGTTGGTTAGGTAAATGAGACAACATGCGTGCTGGTGCTTAGCAAAGATAAGTAAAGAAAAAAAGACACAGCTCAGCTTTTAGGGATAAGTACTTAGATTCAGTGCAATGTGGTACAGATGCCAACACGTCCCATACCTCTTTAACCAAAACAGAACACAGATTTAGGTGTTTCATTTTGGTACCACTCACTTAATTTTAAAGGACTGACATTTATATTTCAGGTCAAAGAGGTTGTTTCACATTGGTAAAGACTTAGCAGTAAACATTAATAAGGCCATTTTTGTTTCTAAAAAGAATCAGATCAAGAATCTTAAACCTTAACCTATAGTATTAAATCAGGGGTGGTTTGGCACAGGCACTATACTAGATAATCAGTATAGCACAGACAATACCGGACCATAACGGCCAGATAGCCATCCATGCTAGGTGCAGTGAAGCTGCTTGAAATACAAATCAGTATTATCAAATCGTACACAAGCTAGGAGGCTAGCAGTGCCTAGCTTGGTTATATTTTGCCTTGAGCGTAGTTGGCATATTAATCCAACATGTACCCCATAATGAATATTGACTAAATTGTACATCAATTTTACCATTTAAGAGCATTGAGATGAGAAAATGAGGAAGAAAAGCTTTTAAAAAGATGCTGCTACTCTCTTAGTTTGGGCTTATTTGCCCATATATTGCTTTCAGCTTTACTGCACTTAGCATGCAGGGTTAACCATGAAGTAAAAAAGTGGCCAGTGGTTCTAATAAACAGACATTCAGAGTCCATTGCACACAAGCTGTTTAATATTATCTGCATTGAATCTAAAAGTTAATTACTTGATTCAATAGATGATTTAAAGGTTGGAAATCAAGAAAAAGGTCTAGGAGGTCATTTTCGTCACTTTGCTGTTGAGATAATTGTATTTTATCCTAATTCTAATTTTGGTACCCTAATTTTGACACCCTAAATCCCAGGGTACCTATGTTTGCTGTAACCTGTGTGCAGGCTGTTCACACACTGAGGAGCACAGTAAACCTGGTACCTAATCTCTCAGGCCACAGATATGTTGATGCAAAAAGTGAACAGGGTCTCTATGTCATAAAATTAAACATCTGCACAAAAATACAAATTCAAACCTCTAAATGATATAAACATCTGTTTAGGGACGATGTCTTCAAAGTAAATGAATTTCTCCGTGAATGATCAATTTGATATCACCAGTCTTCCAGATCAAATTCACATTTTTTGGCTGTACGTTGTACCAATGCAGTGACTCTCTGATTACATCCCTGCTGGTATGTTAACTCCCATCCAGTTCTCCACAGCTGGATGAGGAGCTGCTCCTATGAACTGATCATAACGCTCTGTCTGCTCTGCTCTGCTCCGCCTGCTGCCTTTAGGTGACAGTGACAATGCCCCACTCCCTTTCTCTGCTGCCTCCGCCTTTTCCCATGGCATTGCCTCCCCCCTTCCTGCTGTCAGCGAATCTGGTAAAGTTAAGCCCCCCACCCTTTGCCCTTCCAAATGTATCTCCCCTTCTGTTCATCCTTTAGTTAACATTCATGTGTGTTTGCCTTTGTGCTAGCTTAAACTTCAGCATAAACCAAAGGCAAAAGTGTTCATGCATGCTTGTTAGTCTGCTCTGTCTATCATTCTGCAAATGAAACATGATGTTTTGCTAAGTAATCTCTATGTAAGCTGGGCTTTGGCGTGTTTGCTGTGTTTGTTGTCCTCTACTTTAGTCTTTGTCAGTGTGGGAACAAACACTGTTTAAATCCATTATTCAATACTTTGCAAATATGTACTGTACAGCATCTTTTACGTTTAGCCATTTATCTAAAACTAACAGTGCTATTGTTTAATCTCAGTGAAAACTGAATTATTCTTAACTACCTTATATGCACTCTATCTCTGTTACGTCCTCAAACACATAACATAACAACTGAAAACACAACAGAATCAGTGTAGAGTGAAGAAGAAAAATGATTAAAGGAGACATATCATGCTGATGCATGATTTAATACTTACATATAATATAATAAATTTGAAAACAAGACCTTACACCCCTTTTATTTTCAAAAAATTAGATATTGTATTTTTTCTGATATCCTAGAACGAGATTTGATGCCTCTGATTATAGGTCATTGCGAGATGTCCGCGAGATTTCAAACGTCGTGACATCACGAGGTTCCTTTCTTTTTATTGGAGCAATCTGATAAAACACTTCCTCCTCTGTGATGTCCGTTAGCCACAAAACCGTCACCGAGGAACACATCCGTCCAGCAGGGGTATATAGGTCCCTAGCTCACAATCACTCACTACCAGCTCTGGCCTGTAGGGGGACTCAATACGCAGTCGCTGCTTTGAGCCTGCTGGAAAATACAGTAGAAGAAGAAGGACAGGCTGGCTCTACCCCCGATAGAACTGACCAATCAGAGCACAAAGGGCTGTGATGTTGCGAGGTAACTGTAGGTCATCCTGAGGTCCGAGCGTTTCAACGAGACCTGGATAATGGCCGAAAATGAGGATTTTGAGAACGCGATTGTGGGGCAATGAAGGAACTAAATGACTTGTACTGAGGGCAGAAATGCTGTACAGGCATCCTAGTCTGGCATAGTGAAAAGGAGAAACAAGCATGATATGTCCCCTTTAAAAACTTTAGAGACAGCAAAAGCTTTGCAAAAATATAAACTTGCAAAGCAGCTGGATTTGCCAGAGATTGTGTCTGTCATTAGGCGGTTTTGCAAACCTTTTAATTTTAACTCTTGGCCCTTGACAAAAAAAGGACTGATCAGTGTCCTGGAAAGAGAAAGTGGTGGTAGCTGCAGGAGTACTGTGATCAAAGTCATGTGACTGCAAGCTGGCCCAGAAAAGTGATTCAAGAATGAATCCAAACATGCAGAAGTGAGTCTACATTCAGCACTCCTGGTTCCCAAGGCCAAACATATGTGGGATTTAGAATAGCTTTATGTATAAATGCCTGAAATATATCACAGCATATTTAAACATTCTGTCAAAAAATAATGCATTAGGGGTGCTGGTTTGGCGGAGTGGTTAGCACCCCATGTACATGCTTCTGCCGGTCCAGGTTCGAATCCCGCCTGTGACCAGTTTGCAGAGTGTCTTCCCCTACTCTCTCACCCCCTTTCACAAGCCTATCCACTGTCTCTCTCCTATCAATAAAGGCACAAAATGCCCCCCCCAAAAAAATACATTTAAAAAATAATGCATTTGATATTGCCCACTTTTTAATTTTTAGGTGCTTTTGTGTGTATAAAGAGGTGATTGCTAACAACCTGCTAATAAGGACTTCAAAAATAGGCACCAACCCTAATGCATCATTTTCTTAACCACCAAAGCCACAGCCCTGAGGATCACCTTGATCAGATCACTTGATAATGAAGAAATTCTCAAAAAAGAGGTTACAATGTGATGTTAAGCAGTGGAAATTTTATAATTATTGCCTCTGAGTCTAGGCACCATGTTGAAGTTCAGCCTTTTACTCTCGCGGATTATGTTTTCACTTTTTTTTTTAAGTTTGAATCATATTTGTTCACCACATTATCATATTGAACAAAACATGTAGGTTTCATAATTTTATTGTTCATTATCAGTGAAGATAAAGAAGTTCTTGGAAAATTCTGACAGTACAATCCAGAAAATGCATGGATCAGTTCTATTTTTCCATCTTTTTGCAGTGTCCCTAATGTACTGCCACAGAAGAGAATATAAAATTACAAATTAATATCAGTTCAAAATATTCATCAAAGCTAATAGACAAAAAAATAACTTTATTTAGATGTAGGATCTCTCTTAGGCCTGTGGAAGATCCATTTTCATCTACTGAATAATAATAATGATAATAATAATAATAATACTTAAGACTGCTGGGTGGGAGCTGAAAGGTGTGCAGACTTTTCTTTTTTTAATGTGGTTCTTCTCTTGTCCTGAGCTGTATGCATGTAACCTGGAAATGCACCCACGCAGGACTGTATCTCTCTTCCTCTGATAAAATACTTTCTTGTTTAAAGTTTTATGAACAGTATCAAAAAGGGACTTTTTAACCATGTTGGTGGTTTTGCAGCACAAAAATGAAGGTCAATGGATCAAAAGTAGACTCAAACTAATCTACCTCTTTAAAGAGCATTAATAAACAGTCAACACACTATTAGCCAGGGGATGACAAAATAGTTTAGTGAAGTATTCAAAACAAAGAGAGTGAGACAAATACAAAATGAGAAGGACAAGGACACACCGTGCTGTGCCCTTGCTCGATTAAGGCAGAGTACTCTGTGTTCTTGTGGCAGCAAACTCTGCAGCATGACTGCATCTGCCTCTGTGCAGGAAACAATATGGAATAAAAACATCCGCTTGTTTTAAGAACTGAATTCAGTCTGCAGGGACAGGTTTTCTCTGTTGGATTAGCAGCTCTGTCTCACTCTTCCTGTGTCATGATTTTGCTTAATTAAAAATGGGACGTGACCACACTTCCAAGTTTCCCTCGAAATTATCAGTGGGATTATTTCCTCCAGATCGGTAATCTTACAGTGATTACAGCCACGTTGGATAAGGCTGACTTGAGAAGCTCAATCATCATGGTTTCTAGATATCTCTGTTTCTCTTTTTGATGAGTGTTCTGGTTTCAAAACGACAGCAGCTAAGTGGTGACTGATGGTTTTGGAGATTAATCTCCCCTGACCTAGAATAGCAAAATGTGCTCTAAAATAGAAACAGACACAGGCGTGGCAGTGAGAGGGCTGTACTCTGCAGAGATTACACTTTACCGAGGGTGACAGATGGAGGAGAAGTTACCAGAGACAGTGAGAAGATTGTTTCTTGTGTTGTACGATGCATTCAGTGTTGAAGGGATTGCCTTGTGATTGTAGGTTTGAGTTTCTGTGTGTTTTCATTTGATATTTCTGTTTGAGGGAGAAAAGTTGTGATTCAGGTTGGTTTCAGTGTTTTCAGATGCATTTCTGGCCTGTGCGGGCTTATTTCACTCTGATCAATCAGACTCATACAGATGCCTGAAAATGACCGCTGTGTCATTAACACACACTTTGATGGATGAATACTGGCAGGAGTAAGACCCAGAAGAGCTCAATATCCTCCGGTCAGGCCTAATCTAATACTGATTAATCATTCAGTTCCTTTTGGCTGATTCAGATCCTAAATCAATACATCAAATGAAAGATTGTGGCACAAAACACAACACACCCTTGGATTAAATTGTCTTTCCCAGCATCATGTCTGCCAACTGACTTTGGCAGCAAAAATGAGTCTGTAAGCATCAGTCTGGCATCAGCGCGCACACTCCAGGCAACCCCTGTCCCAATTTCAGTATTAATATCCCTCTGTCACTTCTTACCTTTTATTATCTGATATGATAAGCATCGTTTCTGTCATCATGCAGCACCCTGCAGCCCTCACAGGTCACCTTTCTGCAGCTCTCTGAATCCTGCAGATCACAACAGAGCTGGACTTCAGGGAGGCTCTCAGTCCACGCCCAACACCCCCAAGGTCAGATCTGACACAAGAAGGACCCGCTGTAGTTACAGAACAACAGTAAGAGTCAAACTTATAAATACTTAAGTATATGATGGTCTCAATCTCTGTAATTCTGCTCACAGAAAGAGCGTCTCCGCAGAGAAAGAAGAAATGCATCTCCAGGATGTGGATCACCTGTGAGAAGATCCGAGTCTCCTGCAAGTGGCACAAAGTACTTGGGATCCCCGACTACCTCCAAGTAAGATTGATCATTGAAACTATTCATTATTCATTGTAGAGTGATAAATGGAAAGGCAGGTAAACTTTGCTGTAAAAGTTGACCGTAGCATGGTGCAGGATTAGTGTAATGTGTTTTTGTTGCTGAAACCGAGCTGAACATGCTGCAACAATATTTTCACATACATATTTATTTATTTATTTATTGAAGTTTTAATGTAATTTTACCCTTACTTTATTCAAAGAGCCGTCAGCTTGAATTTTGTTTATGATGTTATTAGTTGATATATCTCTCTTTGCCCTGACTTCAGCACTCATCATTTTTAATACTTTTTAAATCTGGTTTTATGGGTTTTATTTGGGGTTAGTATATTTAAAAATTTCCTTTGTTATGCTGTTCTGTGTTACATCTGTTTTGTAATTTTATGATGAATGTCTCGATCAAATTTACCCACAGGCAAAATTACCTGATCAGGGTGCGCAACTAGCGGCCCAGGTCCTCCACTTCACTAAATGCAGGCCGCCATGTAATTTCCAAAAATCAACAAAATGTAAACATGAAGTAAAAAATGTAATTCAACCTGAGATACCAATACAACACTATGCAAAAATTGGGTTACATAAGGAAATGTTACTCCATAATCTAAATTTTTTGGTATATGTTTTGTTTTGTTTTTCAAATAATTTATGAACTTGCTTTGCTATAATTGTTTCTTTAAAGCTGTTTTATGAAGCATTAGAATTTTATTTTTAAATTCACTTTGTGCCACATTCAAAAAGTCATAAAAGTGAAACATTTGTACTTCATAAACTGGGTAAACATGGATTATTTTGTTTAAGAAGACTACATTGGCTTTAATTCTATGTCAAGCTAATTTAATTATGAATAATAACTTGTGTGTGATCTACAATAAATGAGTGTTGGTATAACTGATTTAATATCACACCCCCATATTTAATGTTTTGGTTTACTTACTAATACATTATATATTTTCACATTGAGAGTAACTAACAATTTGTAATAATGCAGCCATCAGGCAGGAAAAAAGGCTTTTTAAATTTTTTGTGGCGAATCAGAGGACATTATTCATCACCTGCTTCAGAATTGTAAAAAATATATTTTCTTTGTGCAGGCTGGCAACAAGGATGCGTGCCCAGTCTCCTAGCAATGCCCATCAGTACCATTACTCTCCTACAAGACACCGTCAACACCTGTCCACTGATGACAAGAAAGCAGAAGACAAACAGACAGAAAAACAGAGTGAACCATCCAAAAGTGAGACAGCTGTGAAGAAACAGACTGAAGTCAACAGAACAAGTCCATCTGCTCAGGGTGAAAAGACTGTGGTCAACGACATCAGATCACCCAAGGGTGAAGCTCATGACAAGAGGTTAAAAGTTGACACAGTTGAAAAAAGTTTATCACCTGATCGAAAAGACAACCAGTCTCCAAAAGTGGAGCCAGCAGAGAAGAAAACACAAAGTAGCACCCAGGATGGAGACAAGAAAAAAGGTTGGCTTTATGCAGGTGACACCAAAGTATGTGTGATTTAAAATAAAGTTTGAGCACATGATCTCCTTATTGTCTTCTGTATGCGATAGAATCGACAACAGCCATGTCCACAAGTAAGATGGCTGCTGGCACAACAAATGCTGAGGAGGCCACCAGACTGCTGGCAGAGCGCAGGCGCCAAGCTCGAGCTCAGAAAGAGCTGGAGGACAAAAAACGGGAACAAGAGGAGGAAGAAAGGTGTGTTTGTAAGATATATCTCAACTTTAAAGCAGAATTTAACCGTCTATGGGGTTCAAGATGCTTACAATGCAATTAAACATTGGCACAAATCTGTACAATTTAAAGTAATTAGACAGAAATGTATATTGAAATGTTGTCTTTCAACCACTGGATGGAGCAATCTGCATTTTATGTATGTCATGTCATTTGGCTGAGGTAGAAGCATCAGTCAGTTTCATTTGAACAATAAATTCATGGTTTTGTGACTCGCTATAAAATCCTCAAAATAACAAAATTTATATTTATGAAAAAAGGGAGTTTACTTTAATTTGAAATAAAAGGTTCATAATTATCAATGAACATAATAATTTTTTTTAAGCCATTTTATTTACACACCATACACTCAGTTTAGTCACATGCTTTATTGTTATGCAATGTAACATCCTGACTTAATTACTATTTAATGGGTAAATCTGTCTGTAATCCAGACTCAGGGAAGAGCAAGTCAAGTCAAGTCAGCAAGTCAAAGAAAAGGGTAAAACGGAGGACGGTCATCAGTTGGTGAAACAAGAGGAGAATCATAAGAAGGAAGAGCTGGAGGTGAAACCACAGACAACAACTGACTCAGAGGTAGGACGTCAAGAAACTACCAGTCAGCTGTTCTGAACATGCTTTTAAATGTTTTTTCTACAATCACCATTATTTACCTTTTCAGAGAAATTATCCTTATTTAGTGGGTAGGGAACCAAAAGTGTATTTAAAGGATAAGTTCGGTATCTACAGCTTTCACATTGTTTATAGAATGAAGTAGAACAATATACTCACCTAGAAGGCTTTCCTGATCCAAACAGTGCTTCGGGAGATATTTAGATCCAAAATCGAGCGGCGGACATCCGTATAATGGTAGCACATCGGGCATGTATAGCGGCGCTCCTAAACTGCATTAATCGTCCAAAAACTCATTAGTTTCACCAATATTTTATCATGGTCCGCTCGGGCTACTCTTCCATTACAGTCTGTGTCGCTCCAGACATGTCTTTGTGACTGTGCTGACCTCTGAACTGAGGAAGAAGAACATATGCCTCCATGCCTGCGCAGTACTCTCTGGAGCGCTGCTTCCGCGTCCTCCTTTCGATGAGCTCCTTATCTGTAAACTCTGGCTCAAAACTGTAAGGACACCCATCATATTCAAAGTTCTCCTCCACAACATCTTCATCCGATAGATATTCATCCATTTTGCACAAAACTGGAAGAAGTCGTTGTGTACGGCTGTCTGCCCCTGAAACAATGAGCCATACTGCGCAGGCGCGGAGCAAGCGTTCTTCTTCTTTGGTTCAGAGGTCAGCCCAGTCACAAAAACATGTCTGGAGCGACACAGACTGTAATGGAGGAGTAGCGTGAGCGGACCATGATGAAATATTGGTGAAACTAATGAGTTTTTGGACAATTAATGCAGTTTTAGGAGCGACGCTATACATGCCCCGTGTGCTACCATTATACGGATGTCCGCCGCTCGATTTTGGATCTAAATATCTCCTGAAGCACTGTTTGGATCAGGAAAGCCTTCTGGGTGAGTATATTGTTCTACTTCATTCTATAAACAATGTGAAAGCTGCAGAAACCGAACTTATCCTTTAAGAGCAGTGTTTTCAGCAGATGCAAATGTTTGCCTGAAAAAAATAATTATTAAGCAAAAAGTGAATGAGATACAAAAGCTAAGCGTGGATATCGATTCGGACACCTATTTTTATGCAGCCATGTGCATCGGTCTCATCACGGGGTGTGTAATGTTCGTCATGTGACAAATGTTAGCATGAAATTTTAGCATACACATCTTCTGTGAAAGTCTGTCTGATGTCAGCGTCAGTAATCAGGTAACTGAATGCTGCACTCATGGTTTGGCTGCCTGGGTGCTGTCAGAGAGGCTCTGATCCAAAATGTTATTGAGACACTCAGTTAAATGAAGTGGATCTTAAGTGTTTCCCTGCTATCAGCATCACCTCATCTTTATACTTGTCAGTACTGTGACCAATTTAATGGTCGAAACTGCAATTTGTGTGACAGTAGGAGAAAATATTGATTAATTCTTTAATGTTGTTAAGTTCTGCTAACTTTGCAGTGCAATTGGATCTACTTGATTCAATGTCTATAATCAGAGAGATCCATCAAGCTCCAATGACAACGACTATGCCTCCTAGCAGGAAGTGACTGTTTGTGGTTAACATGGATGCTAGCAGCTTCAGTAGCAGTTTTGTCAGAACTGGACCACACTTCTTTATTTAATGAAAAACAAACACTGAAAACACTTCCTGATAGAAAGGATATTTTTGATCCACTATTGACATGTTTTAGTGAGTTTGCACGACAAATTTAGTCATGTTTTGTATTTTGTTTGGTTCAACAAGTAAATTTGGGTTGCTTTTATAAGATCTCATCTTATTTATTATGTTATCTTAGGATAACAAACCTGGTTTTCCCATTGTTAATGTCTTAACCTCTTGAGAGACAGAAAACTGCCATCATTCAAATTTTATCATAAGAAATGAAATAAATTAAATGCATGCAAGTCTTCAAACACCTGTATTCTGTGATGGTGTTTTTATTTCCAAGGTCCAAACCTCACATTTTTAGTTTAAAAGAATTGAAAAGTTGAACATTTTTTAAAGTAAATGTGGATTTCTCTTTAATAATGTGGCAGTGGATGCTGCAGCCAGTCCAGTTGAGAACCACTGTTCAAGAGTCATCTTCATTTTGTGAAAATTATGCTTTGTCTTGCGGTTTTGTATCCCTGTATTTCTAACAGAAAGAAAAATCCAAAGTACAGGCTACTGGGGAGGCTGAGCGTCAGCGGCAAGACAGAGAACTGCAGACACAACAAGAGGAGGAGGAAAGGCTGCTACGAAAAAAGGTTAACAATCAGGAAGGGCAGCCAAGCACTGTCTGTGAAGTCTGCATTTCTGTGAAGTTCATATTTTATTCAATATTTCTGTTTTCTTTGCAGAGAATTGAGGAGATAATGAAGAGAACAAGGAAGGCTGAAGCTGACCTGAAGGTACTGTAAGAGACGCCTCTGTTCTCGCACAGTAAACCTGCTGCCTTTAAGCACCAGCTGATCGTTCGATCAAAACCTTTTTGTTCACGTTAATTTATTAAAAGTTTGATTTGCCTCTGTTGTCTTTATTAAATTCTATTGTTGCTCATCCTGTGGTTTAGTGTCCTTATTACTCCAAACATTGACACAGTTGTCTTTGTTCTGTATTGAATCAGAAGGAGGAGCAGGTGGAGACAATGCCACCAGGTTAGTATGATAAAAAAAGTTGCTTGATTTGCCTGCCGTCCCAGCTCCTTCTGCCATCTCTTTGTGCCTTGCTGCTGTATAAACACAAACAGGGCATGTATGGTTTTCAATGTCATTCAGTTCTGAGCTTTTTTGAGCATGCGCAGAAGTTTTGTTGGAGATGGTTTTGCAGCTCAAAGGTATAGTCTCCAAATTTTTCTCCTGCATTCATAATTTTTCTTTTCCTTTCCGTTTTTCGATGCCTTGGCTTGAATGGAAAGCTCTGACCCTTATCCACACCAGCTTGAATAGTGTTTTCCTTTTCCCCTCATGCTTTAGGCCATACATTAAAGAGCCATCTGGTTTGAGTCATACGGTATTTTCTGGAGCAGCAGCCAAGGACTTTTCTCCTGCTGATTGGGCAGCTTTTACTGTGGAGCAGTACCATGGGAGCTGACTGTAAAATTAGCTGCTCTTGAAAATGTCCTTTGTAGATTCATTCAGGGGCCGCTCTGCACCAGAGCGAGCGTACACTTTACCTGGACTGATCAGTGTTAATTAGCAGCCTATTTGTCCAGACACCCTTAGAGGGCATGCATTCATACTCTTTGTTTTGCCAAGTTTTCCTGAGATAACAAGTTAATTTCTCTTGGATTATTGCAGTGCTGACTTGTTAGTTTGGTGGTTTTCTCAAAAATGTACTTTTTATTATAGAAAAAACAACTGTCTCATAATCAGTGCCAATTCAAACTGTGATATACTCCCCTGTGACGTTTAGCCTCTACTGTGGATATTTTGAAGAAATGTTGGAGGGACGGTTGTTGCATCTTCACATGTGGTACTAAACTAATTTGGTCTTAGTTTCAGGCACTTTGTTTGCCATTACAGTACATCCTTTGAAATTATCCCTACAGTGTAGGAGGGGTTGTCACAGTGCTGAGCAAATCTGCTGTGACGTTCACAGTAATTGAGGTCACTCAGCCAATGGTTCACCTGGTTCATGGCCTGTGGCACTGTCCCAGTAAGGAGACAAGTTTTGTTCTAGTAACTTTCGCAAGCAGCAGCAAAGTACTGTTAAAGCTGGGGTTGGCGCTTGATTTAGATACACTTTTTGTAATACTGGTTAAAATGGTCTTTATGACCCGATGGTAATCAACTCATAATGTGTTCTTAAAACAGAGTGAAAAATATCCACTGTCTACAGCAGACGTAAAACAGGGAAAACACCAACCAATAATCTTGTCGGGATACCTTTTTTTACACCAATCAAATCCCGTCGCCATTCTGCGTGCCTGCTGCGCGTGCATTTTCCCGGCGTGCACAGACAGTGCGTGTAGCATGTAGCATGTAGCGTGTAGGGAACAGACTCCGCTGGAGAATGCTTACCTTTCAAGTTTTGTCTTTGAAAATAAGGGAAGTCCGCTGTGAGCTGTCCCACAACACCAACCAAGCTCCAGTATCCCTCACATTTAAGACAGATGTACAAGAAATCTAAAATAAACTCTTTATTTTTCTAAGTTTGTTCCGCTGTTGGCTCTAATCTCGCGAGAACTGCCATCCATGCTACTGCAGGTGGCAGTTCTCGCGAGACTTCTTCTTCGGTGGTTGAAATCCATCATTTTAGAGCATTACCGCCCCATTCAGGCTAGAGACGGAGCTCAGTTTGGAGAGGCAGAGGAGTGCTTTTATTATTATATCGTCACACGGGAGATTTACAGGAGAATACTGATACAGGAGGATGGGAGAAAAGAGGAGAAAATACGGAAAATACGGTAGTTTCATGGCCAAAACAGGAGATTTGACAGCTATGTGGAGAATGTCAGAGGAACTACCTATACCCCGATCAACATTGGCTGTGAGTACTAACTAACTTTACATGTTTGTTTGGTGTTTTCTTCGTGCTGACTGAGACATGACTTGGTGTAGTGTAAAACAAACACGTTGTGCTGAGGGTTTGGAGTTGAATCAGTCTTCTGGATATAGCGGCTGCGCGCGTGCATGTGAGCGGGGGGTGGGGCTAGGCGGAGCCCTGAGGAGATGCTACTTTCAAATTCATGCTAGTTTTCCAAAATTGCCAACCCCAGCTTTAAAGGTAAAAAAAAGTTTGGATAATCAAACTGCAGTGAAAGCAGACAATGTTACGTTTAATATCGGTGTCAGATGTCCCACTCATGACGGCACTCTTATACCAATGATGAATTAGTGGGCAGTGTCTTGATCTGAGATTTTAATTAGCCACCAGAGGTTAGGCAAAAATAGACTAACAGGTATGATCTCCAGTGTTTTATTTCTAAATCAAGACAAGTCAAGATGGGTCAAGCTGATATCACAAAGTAAAAATGCACCTTAACTGATGTCTTTACCGTGGCAGCTTTGCGTGTAGTAATAACGATGCTACAGAAGTTGGAAAGGTGGAGTAAGGCTGATTTATAACTCTGTTGAAGTTTGCTGTGGTCTGCCCCATAGCTTTAAACCAGACATAACTTCCTCAAAAATACGACAGTGATCATCATCCAGGCGAAGACCCCACATACGGCCTCCAGAATATCATCACATTTGAAAAATATGAGGGGGAAATATGCTGTAGATTTAAGAGTCTATTTCCTATGTACATCGCAAATGTTATGAACACAGTCCCCAGAACCATTAGGATTGCTCATTTTTTGCAGGATTGACTTCATGTCCGATCGGTTTTACAAAAATCCACCTGTCAGCCATTGTTAGCTGACATTTAATCAGGAGAACAAATACAGAGTAGAAAAACCAGTGATAGAAGAACATGACAGACCCACAAAGTAGAAGTCAAAGTGTCATAAATACCAACTGTGATAGGGACTGATCTCATTTTTAAAGGTTATTCAGATTAAAAACATATTAAACTAATAATGTATTAGTTAGACCTACATATTTATATGATTGCAACACAATTAAATCGAGGCCCCTTAGAAACAAAATGGCCCATGAACAAATGAACCTGAAGACCCCCTATACGCCATAAACAGCAGGCAGTGTTGCCAAGTCTCCTTATTATCAGCGACTTTAGGCTTGTTTTTCTCTAAAGCTGCTTACAGATCTTGTGAGTTGCAGGCTGCAATTTTTAGGCTTGGTTTTTAACGTGCAGTTGCTTATATGGACTTATGCTACGAAACTCTGAAGAGATCTGATGCACACTCTACCACCGATATAAACTCAAATTCAGAAGTTACACAAACTATTTTGTTCCATTTCAAACACAAATGTAAATTTTACTGTATAGAGGGGTCAAAAATTCTATTTCAACAATAAGAAATCCATATAGTCAGAATGAAATATATTTCTAATGTGGCTATTGTTGTTTTACCATAACAGAGCTGCAGAGGATCAACACAAAACTTGCCTAACTTTGTCTGTTTGATTACAATAACCAAGGTTAGATGTTAAATAAGTAAATTATGAGCCAAACAGTGAAAAAAGGCACTGAAAAATTAAAATATAACATTGATGAAAATGACAACACCCTTTATGTTGGTTTCTCTTTCGAAAAATAAAAATAAAATTGTAATATATCTCATTAGAAAAAGATATAGCTGGGGGTCACTTGTTTTGGGCTTGTTTTTATCGATCTGGTTGCTGTTTTCCATCAAAAAGTCTGGCAACACTGATTGCAAGTTCAGTGACAGACCATGAGAAAACCATTAAAATGTACTTGATATCACAGGAAAACAGAGTTAATTTAAGGTAAGGATTTTTGTTCTAAAGGGCTTTCAGGGTTTGGGTGCTCTATTTATCAAATCAAAACAGTTTTTTTCAGCCATCATGACCATGTCAACATACAGTATAAGAATCAGTTCAGTTCTGTTATAAACTGGTCAGCCCAATCAAAGTGAAGCCCACCGAAGTCTTCTTTATTTCCCACAGGTGAAGTAAAGACTATCCAAAACATTGCTCAGGTCACTGAACAAGCTATCAAAAAGGTTGAGTTTCAGGTCAAAGAGTCAGTCAAAGTTCAGGACAACACCAAGGATTGTCCTTCGGTGAAGAAAGAAGCAGCACCAGGAGCAGCACAGATGGACAAACAGAAGAGTCAGCCCGTCAAGAACAACACTCAACCAGCGCCAGCAACACAAAATGTTCCCGACAAGAAAGTCGACTCCAAACAGAACCATGAAGCCAGTCAACTCAACAGAGACGGCAAAGCCTGTGTCACCAAGCAGCAGGGAAAAGAGGTGCAAGTGAATGCAAATGTGCAGCAGAAGGGCAGCGGTAAAGCCTCAGACCAAAAGAATAAGGAGCCGGCAAAGGTGACAGCAGCTAACCAAAAGGAGGGAGCTCTGACAAACGGAGCGGTGAAGGGGGAAGAGAGTGCCTTGAAGAAAAGCCATGTCGCTGCTGAAGTGAGCAAACAGCAAAGCCTGCACAAGGCGACAGCTGAGGGGAAGGCCAAAGGAGGGTCCCAGATGGAGGTTAGTAGACCCGCAGTGACACCCCTGCCGGTTGGACAACTGTCACCGCCAGTCATCAAGCTGGAGCCGCTTGATGTAAAGGGGACAGGGTCTTCAGATGAGGTGCAGTCCATGGAGGTCAGGTGAGTCAACAATTTATTGATATGAGCAGCCTAGAGGGATATGATAAAAAATATTTAGACCTTCAAATCACTTTAGTAAAATGTAAACAATATAAAGACCTTTTCTTGAACTGTACAACTTTGACACTTTGTATGAATTGTTTTAAAATCTTAATATCTTTAATGAGTTTTGTGACATGGGAAACTAATAAGTCCTATGCTGAAGGATATTTTGCTAGTTAGTTAGAGGATAGGTTCCAGTAAGCATCTTTTATTACACTGCAAATGAATTATACTAATGCTCAATATCCATACTATACATATTTTTACTATCAGTCAATTGGGAAGCAGTGGTAATCTAATGCTACGTTTCAGGCAACCTGTAACTTGTGGTTTTCCCACCTGTAACTTGTGACAGTGCACTGAAACAGCAGTCGAACTCGTAACTTGCCACCCGTGAACTCGTACCAGATTGATGTACTCTGAGTTATGACTTGTGATGTCACATCACTGCCTAAGCAATATGGCAGCCTTGACATCATGACAAACTAGAGCTGGGCAAAAAATCGATTAAATCGATACATTTGAATTATTTTCTGCAGAAGATTTAAAAAATTAAAAAAATTGAGATTTTTTTCTTGCCTTAGTCCAATTGTAAGTAGCTGCAATTTTTTTTTTAAAAATACTATTTTCAATGATGGTCGGCCTTGTAGGGTTTGCGCAAGCACTTGTATAGGCTTGTGTTTGTTATTTAGGTAGATTAAATATTGATCAGAGAGTTTCATGCAAATACTGTAAAAATACCTCAGCCTTTTAGTGTTTATGTAGACAAACCTGCCTACGTTTATACTGCATAATCAACCTTTTATGACCCGGACTTTGACTTTAAGAGGGAAACATTTAGACCACATAAAGGCAAAACTTAGTTTGTTTCATTTTGATGTCACTGGGAGTTTTGTTTCTTTTAGGGAGGGAAAAATCGATTAAAATCGTAAATCGAGTGATGTGGAAAAAAATCGGGGATTTTATTTCTAGGCCATATCGCCCAGCCCTATGACAAACACTGTAAAGTATAAGCCTCTGTTACCTTATGCACTGTTTCCCTGCTTCTGTTTCACTCAAATGAGTTAGTTGATAAAGCATAAATCTTAAAATGCCTAGCATGTTGGTTAATTTACATACCAGAATTCCTTGCGCTCAAACCAAAGTCATAACTTGCCTGGAACGCTTTCAAGTCGGAACTCGGAGATATCAACTGGATAATTTTCGAGTTATGGGTCACCTGGAATGCAGCATAACAATCTTCAGATTCAAACAGGGAAATGATTTGCATATTTTGAACACAGCAGTATCACATAACCGTAACCACAAAATTTAGGCTTTTAACCGAGTGTCACATCAGAGGAATGCGGTTTCAATATTGTGAATGAAAAATATCTCCTTCTGTCTTTGTATTTCAGCCCTGCATCAAAAGAGGAACTGATCTCCATTCCTGAGTTCTCCCCAGTCAATGAAATTCATCATGGCAGTGTGAGCAACACTCGAGCTCTCGAAGATCTTATCGACCTGACAGGTGGAGTCACCTACCCCAAACTGTCCTCCGACGCCAACATTGGTGATTGCAACAAGAACCTGATTGAGGGTGTTGTCAGTCCCATGACAGACTCAAAGCTCATAGGGATGACTCCTCCAACCTCCAATAAACTTAGCATCAAGTAGCCCTTAAGTCCATCTCTGTTTCCTCCTCTCTTGCTTGTCTTCTCTCTCTTCCCTCTCTCTGTCACACTCACATTTTGTGCGTGTCCACGTGTCACTACATGTATGGGAATAGAGCCATATGGATCGACCTAAAAAGACTTTAAAACATGTCATGTTATGGATAAAAACATCTATACTCTAACTTTGTAGCAACAGACAACTGAAATCCAAGACTCAGTTCAATATGTGCTTGTTGTTGGGTCAGTGTGTGTGTAAGATGAGCATGAGGAGATGGTGTGTGTGCATATGTGAGATTACCACAAAAAGACAAAAATCAGGGTTTTGAATATTATAAAAGAAATGCAGAAAGCATACATACAATAATATGAATTTCTAACTGTCCCTGCACTGGGTTTGAGTTACATCCCAGTACTGGAGTGATAAAGCCTGCACAGAGCATTAATAACTTTGTCTCTTTATTTCCATGGATTCTCTAAAGCCTTCACATCAATGCAGCATTTCACTGGAAAGGCATGATTTAAGCTTTCCATGAAAACCAAACTTTAAGCATTTTAATTCTGGGTAATGTCTTTTATGCATGTGTTACTGACTGAATTGGCAAGAATCTGATGGATTTTTCTGGCAAACTAAAATCATAGGATCACTGCTGTCTTTATCTCTTCCTTATCCAGCTATAGGCCCTTCAGTGGATTGTTAGCATTTTTAATTCTGCAACATTCATTAATTCTTCACAAGTCTATGACAGGGACTTTCTAAGTGCACGTAAGCCCCCTAGAGAATTGAATTGAACATTTTCAGAAAGCTAAACCATCACCACAACATATGCCACATTAGTATGTGTTAATTGCAAAATTGACTAAGATGCTATATTGAACCCATTTGCACATATAAAGTTCTGCATTCATAAATGTGTATATCACTCCATGGTTACACATTTTCAATTGGTTCAATCAATTACATGATTTCCAGTGATGCATAAACTGACATCTGAGCAACTTCATTGGTTTATTTATTCATTTATATGTTTGTTGTTGATAGATGTGTTTTGTTATGTAACAGTTTCCCAAGATCTGACATTAAGCCTTGGTAGATTTCACACAGCATAGTTATCTCCCAAATGAAATAAAGTACTAAAATAGTACAAGGAGGGACTGTTTGATTAAAAGCTCTATGTAGCAACAAATACTCTATTTCAGCAGCTAACTCATCCTCTAGTGCTGTCTTGTTTTGGCTTCTTTATTTGTAAGTTATGTAGAGGATTACTAATAACTTAAAATGTGTTTTTTGATCTTTTGTTTAAATGTTATTTCAGTAGAGATGCCTTATATTGGACTGGATTCATGAGCAAACAATTCAACTGTTTCTGTCCCTGTCTGTTAGTTCAATCTGTTTGTCCACTAGGATTGTTGATTTGACCTGTTAGACTTGAACATTGATTTTAGATGCATCATCTCAACTGTGCTACAAACAATAGACTAAAAGCTTGTTCACATTTTTATGTCACTTGTAAAGTGAAATTTAGAGTTGTCTATTTTAGACAGAAAACGCTCCCAGGAGTCATTTAACTGTCTGCAGTGAAGTAGCCATATAGCAGTATGCCAAAGTTATGATGTGCTGGTAGCCTTCCAAAAATGTGCTGTTTCATACTTATTTAAATGCTGCTTTTTTTGCACTGAGGACTGATGGAAGCAAGTAATTCACATTGCATCTACCCATATTACAAAGCTGTCTGCTTTTCTCTAAGTTATGTACTTATTGTAGACATTGTGCATGGCAAGCATGTTCATTTTATCCAAAACAATAAAATGTAAAAGTAGGAATTGTGTCTTTGTCTCATCTGTTTTATAAGATGGCTAAAACTATTTGCAGTGTTTTAAACATCAACATGGTGTGAAATACAAAACAGATAAGGAGCCGATTGCATATTAAAGAAACATATTCGACTCCAGAAACAGAGGGAGAACTTCAAGCACTGAAAACAAAATGTAGCACAAAACTCACAAGAACAAAAAAACATTAATAACCAACACCTTCAATCATGAAAGCTGGTGCCAGCTCAGGGCTGCATCAGTCTTCAAGTCTGAGATAAATGTGCCTTTACAGATTTTAAGAATAAGCAGAGCTTCAGGAAACTTAAAATATGTGGCGGGCTTTGGAAATGCTCATGATTTCTTCCCTGAATAGTCTCATGCGGGCACTCATCTCAATATCTCATCAGTGACTAAATGTTTTAGTCGTATGGTGGAGGTTGTTTCAAATAACAAAAGAGCACCGGATTAAGCTGTGTGGCCCTTCGTGTAAAATTGGTGCTTCTATCCCTTTAAGTCTCCATTACAGGTGAGTAAGTCTTCTTACGATGTTTTAATACACATAACTCCTCTTCCTGTTTTTCGTCTTACCTAAAATGTGCAGTAACTGGTTTTCTAACGTTTATAACATTCCGTATTAAAACGTTTCATAAAGTAGTGCATCAATTTGCTCACCGATGACTTCCGTTGACTTCTGACTGTCTGTAATTGGGATGCCCGCCCCCTGGCGCTGTAGAAAATATTGCAGCTAACGCTCAAATCATTCATCTCTGCGCATGCGCGTAACTCGCCCATTTTACTGTACAACCGCTGTGTACGGTACGACCACAGGGTACAACCACGTAGCAGCTCGACTGCACCCTCGACGGCGTATCCTAGGTAAGCTCTATAACTCCTTTGTAAGTGAAAGTTTCAGTATGTTGTTGTTAAACTTCTCTAATACGTCGTAAACACGTCCAATTGATTCACAACAGCCTACTTCTGTTTGGACGCGTCATGCTAACGCTAGCTTAATACCCCTGTTAGCTAACCGGCCTGGGCTGGAGATAAGGTTACTTCGTGCCTTAACTCGACATTTACTCGTTAAAATTAAATACAAACCCCTACACCAAGATACTCTCTAACATTCAACAGGCGTTTGAGGTTTTTTTTTTATCCACAGGACACATTAATGGTATTGTCAAAGCTAACACACTGTCGCAGGTCTATAAATGGAAGCAGGACTGCGACCAGCAGCAGCCATTTACACATTTCTGACTCAAACTCTTCTTTACGAGTCTTGGGATAGGAGTCCGAGATTATCATCAAGCTATATTGTAAGATGGACATTAAAAAGAGGCGTGCATTGAACTGTATGATAATTCCTCTTTAAATAACACCGGTGTCTGACCACCGTTATTGCTCGGGCAGCTTAATCCAAAGGGAAAGTCAGAGTTTGGGAATGTGATATGAGATCAGTAAATTTCAACGAAATGCCTGCTTTATTTTTTTTGTACTTTGCCAGTTGCTCATTCTTGAATGAAATAAACCATAGTGATAATCGAAACAAATGTGATTTTGCTGTTCTGTGATAATGAGGTAAACCAGTATGGTACAGTGCACATTTTGCCAAAGCCACAGCCTGTTTATGGTATATTTATTATCCAACTTGTATATTTGATTCTGAGCGCGCATAAGGAAATGGTAAGTCACTCTAAATCCTATTAGTGACCAACTGTTCTGCTAAAACAAGCAATATCTTCATCCAGTCGTCTTTAAAAGGTATAATGCTGAGAAAAAACTCCTGGTTTGATTTTTGATAAATCACTGGATGAAATGATGTAGCATTAGACCTGGAGATTTTCCTTGCTTTCATGTAATGATCAGAAACTGAAAACAATGCAGTGATTAGGATAGTATTGATGGGGCACTTGCCTCTGATTAATGGTTTACAATCTGCTGTGGGCGGGATTCAGCACTCCCTGATGCTGCTGAAAGTTGTACTTTGTACTGTACTCTTATCTTAGACTCAGCCCTCAACGTTCAAGTAGCTTGAAGAATGTTACTAATCAACAATCAACCCTACTGTATCCGAGTGTTGTAGGCATTTAACTTGAATGGATTTATCTAGTTGAATAATTACATGTGCTTATTGTTGGCTAATTTCCGAATTGTTTCTTTTTTTGTTAGATAGATCTTTCAGTTCTGCCCAAAGATGGTCAGACCACATTTTGGACCACCACGCCTGAAGCCCAGGTAATGTTTGTGGAGAAATGTTATAATGCACTTGAGAACAGTGGAGTTTTTCCCTTCCAGTCAGATGAGATAATGAAGCTGCTTGTAATGTTCCAAAAATAGCCCTTGATCAACACAATAATAATTACATAATATATATTTAAAGTAAGTCATCTTTTCTCTTCTCCTGCTTTGGCCCATCAGATATGAAGATGGACATGGCATTGGACAGAATGAGGGACATTACAGCCCCAGCTCAAAAGGCAGAAGAGATAGCCAGGGCTACAGAGGAAGCTGGAGGGAATCCAGAGGTAGAGGACGCCCCCCAGTCGTTGGAAGAGCACCCCTGATGGGAGACCAAAGGGAGCCACGCTTTAATAATTGGAGATCTCAGAACCAGGATTCATATCAGTCATACACCCCCAAAATGGAACCGCACCACAACCATAGGAGACCCTCTCCTTCCAGGCCAAATCGCTCCCCTCACCCCCCGTATCACTCATCTTCTCGTGGACCTCCACAAGGATCTCCCAGTCAGAGAGGCCCACCCTTTCACAGCCACCCTTCAGGTCACAGGTCACCCTCCCCAAGACATTATCGCAACCATCCAGCTGACAGGAGGCCAGGGCCTGCGCCTGCAATGCAGGGGTCTTTCAGAGGACATAAAAGGCACTCAGGTTTTCAGCATCAGGAGCAACGGGGTCGAGATCCTCGTGAAAACTACAGTCCCAGAGAAAGACCCCATGAGCACTCAGGTCATGGCATGAAGCGCTGGAATGAGACTGGAGCTTACTCTCATCCACGAAACGGAGAGCATGGGCCTTCTGGGTCACAGAGGAGCCCCAGAGAGATGCATGGGAGGGGCTCATTTCAAGAGAGGTACAGGAGTCAAGCAGCAATCCCAGCGGGGTAAAATAATGAAAGAGGAGGCCTGAAGCTGGCTCAATCCTCCTAGTTACCTGATCATAATGATAACCTTCCCCAGTCCAAAATTAGAATAAGGGGTTAATGTGGTTCTGACATTGCTCTAAATTCACCTGCCAGTGAAAGAAGGGGTTCTTCTTACTAGGTCATTGAGTTTACTTCTTCTACCTGTTTCATTCTGTCATGGCATAATGAGGGGGCTGCAAGAATATTGAGATAAAGCATAAAGTTCCACCTCCCTCTTTTTGGGGCAATGGATGTGTCATTGTAATGATTTCTGTATTGTTTGATGGATATGCAGGTGGTCATCAGAGCAAGAGTCCAGGCGGCAGCGTGGCCCAATGGAAAGGCAGGGAAGCAGGTCCAACAGCAGAGAAAGGGTACAGGATGGACCTCACCCGCCCCCCTTCAGGTCCCCCTCATGGAAAGGAGGACCACCACCATCCTCCTACCACAGGAGCCCTCAGGACAGGCAAATGGCCGGACCTCGTAAAAGGAGAATATCTGATGTCAGCATGCCCACCTCTAACCCTGCAATGGAGCATTACAGTCCAAAACACCCCCGCAGAGAGAGACCACAGCTGCTCGGGATCCCCAGGCCCTTTGGTGGTAAACCATTGACTCTTAGGGAGAAAAGTTACCTGATTAAGAGCAGGCAGTCTCTCATGAGGATAAGAATCCCTCCTTATGTGAGACCCAGGCCTCGCTTTGGTGACCCTGCCATGCAGGGGAATATGAACCCCCTCTTTGCCCTCAGAAAGAAACGCTTCCAGTCAAATGCAGCTCCCCTGAAAAGGTTTGAGGCAAGAAAGCCAAAACCACCACAGTCCCCCAGAGAAGAAAGCAAGTCTTCAAGAGACTCTGAAGCAGACAAAGAACAGGTGGAGTCTCGCCGGTCCTTGAAAGCTCACAGGTACGGTATTTTTCTTCTTGCACTGTTCGCAGGGGCTTGATGATGATTAGGAAGTCAAGAAAGAATGTCTCTGTGTGAAGGGGGTACCAGCTGTGGAAAATGGAGATATCATGATGATCTTACTGTGACACAGTGGTTCAGTTTATCAAAAGCTGCAAAAGTTTGAAATGCCGCCCTGTCTGCACGCTGCAAATGTTTCAGAATGTGTCCCTGACAAGTGGGCTGAAGAGGAGGGGCAAAGTTCATGCTGTCAGTTAAGCCAACGTGGCCTGAAACCTGATAAATGTGTAAAAGAGGAGAATGGGGGACAAAAGTAGTTGATCTGCACCATTTCTTCTGTCTTTGAGCCCTGTGTTCTGTGGTCTGAAACCAAAGTGCCCCTCAAAATGATGGGAAGACCCTCCTCCCGAAAGAACAGATCTGCATTGAAGCTGAAGTGACATCATTTAGTGTAAGGAATGTTGTTGCATGCAAAAGGAGGAGAAGTGGTTTATGAAGAGGATACGACCTAAACTTGGGCCCCCTCAGATGTCTGGACCTACACAACACATATGGATCTTGAAGTTTGGATGCATCAGCTGTAAATCTACTGCCTCTGGTAGCTATCCATGGTAAAGCTGAAATTGGAAGATTGATGTAAATCTGTTTTGGATATTCGACAGTCTAATCCAGTCTAAACTCGAACAGTGTGTGACCCTAAGCACTGCGTTCAAGAGGGATGGCAGAGAATGAGGATGTTTGGACGCTGAAAGTTATTACCAGCCACCATCAGCTTTAAGAGATAAAAACACAGCCTACATCTTTATTAAGACATACGCTTTATGTATTTTTGTAATTTTCATCCCCTTATTTACTCTCCAAAATTACCAGTATCTGAAACCTTTCATGGTTGTTTTTGTTCATTAAACTGATAAGAAAGTGTTAGCCAAATGCTAACAGCATTATTTCTTCACTTTGGCTTGAATTACAATGTCAATCCTCAGAAGTTCTTCCCTTCACAAATTCACAAGACAAAGCAATGCCCAGTGTGGGATTTTGGAAGAGGAATCTTTGGCAAAGTTCGTTCATTCATGCCAGAAGACACGGCTCTGCACTCAAGACTCTCCATCTGGAGTTGGAGATGTAGATGGTGCTGTTATGTTCACATTCAGAGAAAAGAAAAGAAATTTCCTGTTTCACTTCATACTGTACACTCAATTCCTGAAGTCCCCTTTTCAGCAAGAATTTTGGTTACATTTATCAAGGATAAAGTCAAACCTGCAACGTAAGAGCTACCATCACGTTCGTGTTCATCCAATAAGCAGTATTTTGAAGATTTGTCTCAGATTTCTTGACAAAAAAGTGAGAAAATATATGTGAAACTCTAGAAGAAGATGCTACACCCTGGGTTTTAAAGCTTGAGACATAAGTGGAGAAACGAGAACAACCAGAGATGGATAAAAGTGGAACCACAAGCAAAGGAGTTTTGTGAACAGCTTTAAGTTGATACAGATGCAGAAGAAATCTGATAGGTCCTTCTAATCTGGCCTGTGTTTTTCATTTTTTGGGCTGGACCCTTATGCCAGCATGTGCTTGGGTCAGTTCAGAGGTACTCGGAGTTGCACAACATCAGTGAAAAGGAAACTGGAATACTCTGTGGTCCCTTCACAATCAAAATCCACCGCACTGCTTTCTACCAAAACCTGTACAGATGTTTTCCATCTGATTCTGCAGTTTATCCCATATCATGGAGCAAAAAAAAATTTACAAGCTGCCAGTGCCATTGCCAGTTTTTTGTTGCAAAACAGATCAATCATCTTCAGAAAATCCCCACCTTTATCAGAGTAAATCCAAAACATAATATTTAAAGAAGAGCAGAAGACTCGAAGGAGTGAAAGATTCTGTGTGTTGCTTGTTTCCATGAAATCCTGACTACTGTGTGGAGAGAGAAAAAATGGATAGTCTGCTAAAACTGCTGCCATGGAAGAGAAGCAGCTAGACATAAATGCTTTTACACAAAAAGAGGAAAAGCTAGCTGTCTCCAAGTATCACATCACCATGTGCTCTGTCATGTCTATCCTTGGAAATCCTAAAAATGATGCATTTGATGTCCATCGTGTCAACCTCAGGAATTGATTTGACTGAATGGACTACAGAAAACACTGGGAGCGACTGAAAGGCCTGATGAATAAGAATGTCACACTGAGTTTGGTGGTGAAACAAAGGCATGGCCCTGGAGAGGGATGATAGAAGATTTGAGGATGTGATCTAAAGCAGTAAAGGTTCTGCCAAGATTTGCCCGCTCTAACAATCTCTGAGTAACTGAAGAGAGCTCAGATTGATTCAGGGTTCAAAAATAGGAGTTAAGAAGGACGGCAGTCCATGTTTTTTGTAAGTACCAATGTGTGACGCTTGAGTCTTTTCTATCATTTGTCTGCTTGCAAAAAAAGTGCTTTTCATTACTGTAATGGAGTAGCTTAAGATTTTAAATATTCCCAGTCTGTTTCCACAACATGAGATTATTAAAAGATGTTTATTTTTTCAGGTCATGATGAAAACATTCATGCCCTGACTGTCAATGCTGGGGTTGGAAAAAGCAGATATTACTAACAATACTTTTTAAACTATTTCCACAGATCTTCTCCCATTGAGAAGCGTGACCTTGTTGTTTTGTCTCATTGGCCTCCTGTATCGAGCTCTTCCAAGGACGACTCGCCCCAGAAATCTCACAGCCCACAGCCGACTGATGGTGAGCAACTCTGGATCCTCTGTGGCCAGTTTCACTTCCTTTTTTCCCCACTTAAAGACTCAAGAATTTTCATTGTGCGGACGAACAGCCATTTCATCACAATATAACACTCATAGAAATTACCACCATATTTTAATTTGATAAACAGAAAGTTAAGTGAACATATAGTAGTCATTTTAGTTTTTGATGTACATAAGTGATCAATTGTATTGTAAAAAAAAAACAGCTCTATTTTAACTATAAGACTAACAGTTGTAAAGCTTTGTCAGGACTGCTTTTCTGTGCCAAAATTGTATTGATTAAGAATTCTTCCTGCTCTGTTCACAGTGATGAACTTTAAAAACATGTTCACCCAGTATGCATTTTAAATACATATTTTACATCAAGAAGCTGGCTGCAGCTTATACAGTGGGACAACTTCACTAGTATAAAATCATACCTTTATCAAACAGACCTCATGTTCAGCCTCATCAATCAGACACATGAAACTTTGCTCAAGGATTGCTCAAATGCCAGTGGAAGCATAACTCTTGGAAACGTGCAGGCAACACAAGACAAAGTGTTTATTTGTCACAGAGTTGGAGTCCTGCTTTAAACAAAATGACAGCATATCCTGAAGTAAACAGAGGTTTTGGTGTCATGACTTGTTTCTAAAAGACTCGGTGAAAGATGACAAGCAGCAGGGCTCTCCAGTGGGGCCTGCTTTGGTGTAGAGCACCTATCTACTGCAATAAAGGTAGCAAAATCATTTTCCAGTGAATTAGGCTTAACTAAATCATGTCTTTCCCCAAAAAAACTCTGTCCAGATGCAGAAGCATCTTCCAACAGCCGACTATCAAAGACGAGTGAATCAAGTGAGCCAGAAGAACGAAGACGAGACTATTTGGACAAGAGAGTGTTCAGGTACGTCGGAAAATATGTAAATCTTAGTTTATGATAGTTTAGTAAATACAACCTCACAGCAGGGATGGGACTTGTGGTTTTCATGTGTCTCATTTCTTTGCAGGCCATATAACGCGGGGCAGGACGGAGGCAGACGTGGCCGGCCCTTCAGGAGACCAGGACCAGGACCTTTGCTGGTGTGTGATAGTTTTAAGCAGACCGGCTCAGAGTCTCTGATGTGTTTTTCATATTCAAGCACAGTTTTTAAAACTTGTTAGCAAGGGATTGTTATGGGAGATGCTTCTTTGTTCCTGTGCATCACACTTTCAACACTCTCCTGGACTTAAAATAATCCAAATCCATAATTACTTTCAAAGTTTTTGATGCACAATTTATCATTTTTTTCTTTGTTTATTTTTGTTCCACACGTAAGTAAATCAAACTGCTCTGCATGTTCAACTTTCTTCCTGAGTTCAAATAATTTACTCGGCTTATATCCAGCCTTATAAATAAAGGAAACATTGCAACAAAATATTTTATGATCATCTTTCAGTCAAAATGTGAGCTATCAAACCCACACAGTCCTGAGAATTGCTCTACAGAATAATTTAAACTAGAATTCTTAAATTCTGTGAAGGTTTAATTTCATGTTGAGTGTCTGATGCTCAATGACACCATTTTAAAGAAAAAATAAATTTTGATAAAACTTTCAAGTTTTGATATTGAAGTTTTACCTTTTCGTATTTCAAAAAGAAATGTAAAAGATTGTTGCATCACATTCAATCTAAACCTTCTGTGCTGTTTCACAGAGGCCAAAGTTTCCTGGCGGTCCAAGGAGGACGGGTCCCGAAATGTCTGGAAATGTCAGAAGACCTCTCATGGTATGCACAGAGTCTTTAAAGATCACTGAAAAGACAGAAAGCTGTTGAACTTTTCTTTCTAATGACGGATTCTTCATTTATCCTCGTTTTACCAGGAGAGCTTAGTGCCACGGCCCTTCCCAAGTCAGCGGCCAGTGTTCAGGAAAAGTCACTCCATCATGTCAAAGTATCGGAACATGAGGATGATGCGTCAGCGTGCACCTTACAGCAGGGGGCCGAGCCAGCGATGGTGATGACCTCTGGTGGGTCATCCTGAGTTTCACCTATGAGAAGTAGCTCAGAAAGTCAAATACTTCTCTTCAGTTAAATGATGTTAAATCATGTTTTTCCCTGATTTTTGTTCAGGACCTAAGACACCTGAAACACAGGAGAACCAAGTCAAGATCATCTCTGCTGGCGGATCACAAACCCTTTTCCCAACACTACCCCTGCCTGTATATAAACAGTGTTGTTGCCTACATCAGCTCTCTTGTACAAGTCTCTCATTTTACACCTTGAAGTACAGCAGTACTTTAGTTTTAGAGTATTTCTTACAAATTATGTGATGAAGGCAAAGCTGCTGCTTTTTCAGGGTTTCTGTTTTTGAAGTTGCTGCTTGTGATCTTGGCAGTCTTTGTGTTTCTGAAATAGTTTTATTTTTGTTTACATGCTCTGAAGAATTTCAGGTCTTGTTTTAGGGTTATTTAAAATCTCATCTTTGTTTCTTGTGCAGACTTACTACTTGATATGAGCTGTTAATTAATCATGGTGTTTAATATTAGAAACTGCTGCTTGTCAAACAAAACTTGTATAATCAAGTTTTCAGTTTATTTTGAGATTTGAAATAAAATCTAACAAGATTAATTTCAAATTGTCTTTATATTTTTATTTATATTACAAGAAGTATAACATTTATTGTGAACAAAGTAAAATGATAAAAATGTCAATTTTGAAACAACAGCTTTTTTAATTTGAGGTGAATTTTTCTTTCAAATCAAATTTTATCTATAAGGCACTTTTCATACTGAAAAGCAACACGAAGTGCCTCACAGAGGCAAAAAACAACATAAAAAGCAGATCCATATAGACACATTTGCAGACATCAACACAGGCACACAGACAAACCCACACACATTCATATGAGCTGTCATAAAAAAGAAAGAGCGAGAGACATGGCTGTACACTGAGGACTGAGGCAAGGGATAAGCTACTTTTGGGGGCCATCAACACTGAGGAGGGCTCCCGGTCTACGAGGAGCGCAGCCGGAGACTTCACCACCCCACATAAGGCCCCACACTACAGTTCAGTGGCCTCTGGCCATGCAGGCGGAGCCGTCCCCTGGCCGCAGCCCCACAATGGGACCAGGAGCAGCCCCCAAACGGTTAAACTATTAACCTTTATTTTTCTTTAACTACTGTTTAAAGCTTACAACTGAGGCTTTGTTGTCAGAACTTTACAAAAACATTTTTAATTTAAGAGGCTGCTCATAAAAACAGGTTCATATGATGAAATATCAAAAGCATTGTGTTTTGTCATAAAAGTGTGTGATGTTTGAAGTAAGAAGGACGTCTTTGACATGTTGGGGAATATTTTAGCATGTTTTGTCTCGAGTACTTACATGTGGAAAATATTGAGACTAGCAGGCACACCATGGTTGATTTATTGAATCTCCTGCTTTGAGGTACATATACTGTATCTGATGGCGAATTTCTAAAAATATCGAGGCCTTTGTGTCCCTAAATTACCTGTGAAATGGTGGGTGTGTTTAAAAGAGATTACATTAGTCCATATATAACAGAATAGATATTTTGAAAATGAATGTTACCCAAGCTGCTCTTTCTTTTCCAGTCACTGACGGTAGCAATACCCCCTGAACAATTTACCAAATTCATCCTTCATTTGGGGAGGAAAAAAAATCAAGAATAAAATTTTAAACACTACAACTCCCAAGAGACAGAGGTGGGTTAGCATTACCCTGCCTAGAAGATTATTACAAAGCAGCACATTTGCACTTTTGTGTGTTGGTCTGATGAGACATATGATGCTAAATGGAAGACGACAGAGCAAAGCCCAATAGACATGCTCCTCTCTTCCCAATTAGTTGACACAAACCCTCTAAATATATACTTAAATAAGCTTTCCTCCTGGATAACCGTTTCCTGAACATTTGGAACAAAATATTGTAGGATAAAGAATTTGCAAAGCATGTCCGAATATTGCGTTGGATAATACATGACACAGAATTTGTATCTGCTCAAATAGACAGTAGATTTAAAGAATGGAGTAAAGCAGGAGTGACCTCATTTTCAGTAATTACCAGTAGTAATGGGCTGGGGTCTTTTCAAAAACTAAAAAAAAAACCATAACTTACAGAAAGTGATTTTTACAGATACCTCCAAATAAGAAATTACTATGGCAAAATATGAAGTCTGCAACAGAAAAGGGATTCATCCTGATTATTTATGGAAGCTTACAGCGGCAACATAAACAGAAAACTGATATCAAAAATCTATAAATCATTACAAGAAGAAAGAGGTCATTTCACATATGTGAAAAAAAGATGGGAAAGAGAATTTAAAGATAACTGAGGACGACTGGCTAAATGCTTGCAAATCATCTTTCTCCACTACCAGCTCTGGTCTATGGAGGGAATTAGCTTGGAAATATATCTTAAGATATTTCATCACCCCAAAGATTAAAGAGTCTCAGACTAATAGATCTGCACTCGGCTGCTGTTGGAGTTATGGGCATAAATCCTCTGGACATTTCCATATTTTTGAGGGCTATCCTGTACTTTTATCATTTTGAAAAATTGTTTTAGATGAAATGAAATTCATATTTGGCTCAGATATAGTTTTTTCTTTTAAGTTTTTATTTTTTGATGTCTTAAGGTTAAAGAAATGAGACAGATACTTGATGCAAATTTTGTTAATCAGTTGCAAAACAGTGATTAAAAAGAAAATGGCTCAACCAACAACCTCCTTCTCTTACAGAATGGAAAGAGATCACTGGGGAGATTTATTTCACGGGATGTTTGACATTTTCTCTAAGATGTGCCAGAGATAAATTAGAAAGATACTTGGAGCCCTGGAAATCATACCTAAACCTTAAGTGATGGTGATGCTTATTTTGCCATACAATATTATTATTACTGTATTATTATTTTTGGTTGTTGTTTTGTTGTGTTGCAACTGAAAAAGAGGTGAACTAATATATTCTTTGATATATTTGATTTGAAACCTTAAAATGTGGTCTGATGAGCCTGAAATGACCCTGTCTGCTAACTGTTTCATTTATTTTTTATATACCATAAAAAATAAACACAAAATTGAAAAAAGAGAGATTAAATTAATAAATGTTTAGCCTACATTCCTGCAACAGAGTTCACAAAAGCATGAATAAGATAATTCTTGTAATTATAATTTTTCATTATTCAGTAGTAACTGTGCCTGAATGGCCAGGCATCTATGTTTTTTTCTAAAAGTGGTTGCTGAGTAAATGATCAAGGATTAATGTGTAAGAATACATGTTAAACATTTAAGCCTCAAACTGAGCGTTTCTTCTCTGTGGTATTGGCTCAACTTTACTTCTCCCGCCTTGGTTATAAAGTTATAGTAAAAGTTAAAGCAGGACGACCTTTGTTTCGGTCCAGTCATCTGTTCGTTCATTTTCAGTTAAGTTCCTAACTAAACTTTCTGCATCAGTGATTCAAATAATCAGCAGATTCGGGGCACAAGCACTGAGCCACCCAGATTCTTCCAGAACCTTTTTGGCCAATCACGCTCTCTGTTGTCCTGCTGTGCTGGGTAACCTCATCAACCCTCCTCCAAACTGGACACCTCCAAATGCCCTATCGCATTCAAACTGTTGTTCCCATTCTGATAACAGTATCAGAAATGGCTCCAATACAGCCGAATAAGCTGGTATCGGTATTGGTGAGTACTGGAGTCCAGACACCATCTGATGCCATGTAATTTATTGAATTAGGAATCTATTTACTGTCTAGCACCGTCAAACTCTGGCACAGTTTTCCTTCGCTGCTCAGAGCTGGTTGATGCGAGGCTTGGAGCTGAGCTAAGTAGCATGATCATGCTGCATCATTGCTTATTTATTCATGTATTAATGAGCCAGGCCTTACCACAATGATAATATCACAGTCATGCAGGCGTTGTATGGTATTTTTTATTTTAACATACTGGTAAAAATAATAATAATAAATTTGATTTGTAAAGCACTTTTCATTAAGAAAAATCTCAAAGTGCTGAAGAGTATGTAAAAAATCATAAGGGTATAAAAACACCAAAGCAATAGGATCAATAAGAATATAAACTACATTAGCAGCAGTTTGGGAAGGGTCTTGTGAACAGAAAAGTCTGATGGCCTTTTTTAAAGGAGTCCAGAGGCTGAGGATCCCTCAGATGGTCAGGGAGGCCGGGTTGGTGTTGGATCAGTACTCGGTATCAGCCAATACCCACAATACAAGTACTGGTATCAGTATCAAGAGGGAAAAAATGGTATCGGAACATCTCTAGTTGAAATGATACTATGATTTGAAATGATCATAATTGACATAAAACAGGCTATAGAAGGAAGTGCCATTCTCTTACTGTGAACACAAAGCTGAGACCAACAAACCAAGGGGACATCTAACTTGACACTTTGTGGGAAATCATTACAGAACAGTAGTTTATCATGGGTAAATGTCGGATTTTGTTTTGTCAGTATTCATCAAGTCTCATTTTAAGCATTTTAGTATGTCCCTTAAACTGAAGCTCTCGCCCTTCAGTCCATGACACCCTTCACTCTGGCCCGGTGATATTTGTAAGCTAAGCTAAACTTAGCTCTGACGGTGCTCTCCGTCCTCATCACAACATACTCTGAAGCAGACTGGGGTTACAATGGACGGTGTCGAGTTTCCGCAGATGCCGCTGTATCTCACCGGTGCCTCCGGCCAAACAAGGTGAGTGTGTATGTGTGATCTTTACCAGACAATAATGTGGTAATTAGTTTACGATGTTTACTAATGACTGTATAATGTACATCCCCTCCCCTCTCCCTCCTTGAGTTGGCATGTGTTGAGCATTTGTTCACTGCTGTGGCATGAAACACAGCTGTCCCTACCATCCACACTAAGTCTCCCTTCACTCTGATATCTCAGTTTCAAATAGGACTCGCTGGTGTTTTATCAACTGCAAAGCTAATAATTAATCATATGTTGTTAGACCTTTTATTTCTTAAAGTGTAGCATGATGTGAGCAGCACTAAGTTTCTCTTGTTGCTGGTGACACTGACTTGCTCCAATCTGTTGTTTGTAGATGTAGTTGTAAAGACTCTGCAGGTTTGTCTGTCTTTGTCTCTGTCACACGATGGGCAGCTATAGCTCAGCCCTCATTCCCGGTAAGCCTGAAAATATGTTGCTACAACATATTTTAAAATACTACCATGCCTGAATGCTGCATGTTGAAAATGACTGAATGTTGGGGCAAAATTTTGAATGGTTACAGCTAAAATACTACTACTTTTCTCATAGTACCTAATAATTACTGTGTTCTGTGTAATTGAATATTCCTGTTTTTCTCAAAGATACAGAGGAGTTTGAGTCGATTGTGTCGATCGCAGAGAAGCTGAATGAACATTCAGCTCATGGTGCAGACGAGAGATTACAATCAGAGCTTCAGACACTGGAAAGTATACACTCAGATCCAACACTGTAAGACAAATGTACCGACATGGCTCTCTGTTTGAAATAGTGTGCAGTCTGTTTGTGTCCTATCTGTCCTTGGGATAAATTTAACTTTTCTCAGCTGCCACATAAACACTCAGTGTCATGCTGCGGCAAACGATATCCAAGTAACTTTAGTAAGAAAATAAGAAACCTCATACTGTGATGAGCTTAAAGAGGTAATATTATGCTCCCTTGAGTTTTATATGCCCTTAAATGTGTTTTAACCTCCACATGATAGAGCACTTCTACACTCAAAACATAAGTATGCACCATGACTTCTCCAGCCCTTGCGCAGCAGCTGGATCTGCGTAGGTCGATATCTGGAGTGACCATATTCTGAAAACCCAAAGAGAATCCTAAGCAGCCTGTGTTGCATCCTGATGTTCAATATTTTCACAGCTACATTGGAATACTACCAGTCACCAAGTGCAGCTCTTTTTTAATAAATATGAATCTTTTTACTGTTTTTCTATATCAGAAAATGCCCTTTGAGTAAAACATTTTACACCTTTGTCCAGGCAAAAAATAAAACTTTCAAGTATTTGTGAAGTTGTCCCATTCATAGACAATTCTAATTAACACTTTTGAGAAGACACAACTGAAACTCAATTTATTTTATATTGTTTTAGTAGTAATATTTGTATTTGTTTGTATTATTACGTTACTTAATTACTTATGAAATCCATAAAACACAAACTATAATGAAATAGACGATGACAAAAAGTAAACTCCGGGACATATGGTAAAAATGAACAAATATTCAACAAAACAGAAAATACGGAATAGAATGGCAAAGAAAAACACTCAAGAATGATCCTAATGTCATTATTTACAATATGTTTTCATTGATAACACAGAAAATACTGATAAACCACAAACAAATGACTCGTGTTAGTCTCTGAATCCTCTCTCTGCTCTCCGGCTTAGTCAGCTCACGTCCCGTGCCTCCCTCTCAGGGAAAATCAGCCTTTTCCGTTATGTACCGAACATCACCGTAATGTCCCATATATCACTGGAAAGCTCAGCTTCTTAGCTTAAAGTATCAATTGGAATAATTTAGAAAGTGTGGATACTTGAGTTAAGGTTGTTTGAACCATCCATGTCTTTTTCTGTCACTGGACACTTTCAGGAATTTGATAAAATCCGCCCTAACATAATTTTAAAACCAAAGGACGACATGTCCTGGCAAAAGAGGACATGAGGTTACCCTACTGATGTCTGCAATCAATTAGATCTATCTCAAGTGGAAGCAACAAGCTGGATGTCAGGAGGATGTGACTGCTCATGCAAAGATTAGCATGGAAGCTAACAGCTTCAGTCATAGTTTCATCAAAATCTTGACCCTAGCATTTCATGATCTAAAAGATATTTCCACCTCACTTCAAACATGTTTTGGTGACAGTTTCTAACATGTTAAACTTTACACAGTTGTAATGGCACCTTTATACTGGTACAACTGATTGATACATAATAAATGTGATTGAGGGAACAACCAACCAATCACCTGCTGAATATGCTACGCTTTCTGTGGGCTGTTTCCCAGATGGACTAGTGATAAATACTGAACGATCTGTCTTCTCCCTTTCCTCCTGTTTACAGCACCAGTAGCTGCCTGAAATGGCTTATCCCCCTGGCCCCCCCAATTAGACTTACCAGTTGATCCTATAATTGTTAAAAATGATAAGTGATCTCTCCATTGGCTCAAATTTGCAAGTCCAGTGCAAAGCAGAGACTGTATAAAGACGGAAGAGTCATTGACAACATGGCACCAAGCAGCACTGAACTTACAAATGACCTCAGAGTAGACCTGCCAATCCAATCAGCCCACATGTGACAGAGGGCTTTAAAAGTGACAGAGTATTTCAGACAGAGTGAAAATAGAGGTAGAACAGAGATTCTCAGGATAAATGATTTTTGAACACAAGTGATTCTGAATGTACTCAGCAGTCACTCACACTTTTTACCTGTTTGTCAGCTTGATTACAGAAAAACTACAGGATGGATTTTGCTGAAATTTTCAAGAGATGTTGGGAAGGGCCCAACTTAAATATGATTGGATTTTGGTGGTGATCCAGATAATCAGATCCAGATCAGCGAATGATCATTTTCTTCAGTAACTGTCTAACTAATAATGGTATCAAACATGATTCTGTCAATGAATCATATTATGATGTTAACTTTGTCGTGAAACTATTGATTATGGATGTAACAGCAATATGTGAACTACCTTGGCAGAGGTTTTTGACCTTTCAGTGCTTACTTGTTATTGTCTTAAGACATTAATATTGGATCTTCAATAGCGTCCTCTAATTTCTTGGTTTCTTACTTGGGGTGTAAACAGGTGACGTTCATAATGGAGGAGGGAAGAAAAGACAAGAACCAAGAGCAAGAGTCTCCACCACTTCAGGAAAAATCTCAGGAAACAAGTCCAAACGGATCTGCCTTGCCGGTCAGTGTTCATCTCAGAGACGGAAACTTCAGTTTCTAGTAGATTTGAAATTTTGTTGTGATAAATGTTGTTTATCTTCCTCAGGCAGCAGCCTCCAAAAATGAGCCCACACAGTCGTTCTCCTCTCTGCTGCCAAAGGCTCTCTCTGCTGTCTTACACTCAAAGGTGACCCAGGGCCAAAACTCTGACCCTCAGTCCAGCAGAGATCCAGTAAAACACACATCACCAAACCTGGAGCAGCTGCAGACGGAGCTGAGAGACCTGAGGGACCAGTTTGATCAGATGAAGAATCAGCACAAGTACGTTTTGTTCACTGAATTCATTTTCTCTAATCTAATGAGCCTTTGGCCTGGTGGATAACATTCCTGTGCTGGGCTAATTTAAAGGATTTTTTCTTACAGCAAGGAGATAAAACTGCTCATGAATGAGCTTGATGAGGAGAAAAGGATTCGTTTAACCTTACAGGTAACAAATAAAGATGGAACAAACAAAATGATTTTGTCTGGTTCAGCCTCAGGATCCATCACTGCTACATAGAAGAGAAATAAGAACCCAAATTTACAAAGTTTTCAGTTCAAATTAATTCAGTAAAAATGCTGCAGAAGCAATATTTATATATTTTTTACCACCTCCTTCTCATGAAGTTCAGATATTTTTCTTTCTATCTCTCCATCTTAAATTCACATTTATTTTACTTTGAAATTCTCCAGTGTTTTATATTCAACTGTATACTTTTGCTCATTTTCTCTTTAATGCATATATTATATCTTTTTACCCTGTAAAACTTTATGAATTGCTGTATGTTTGAATGGTGCTCTTTGAATGAAGTTGCCTTGCCTACATCATAATACAGTAAAAAAAAAAAAGGATGTTTGTCCACTGAGGGCCTTTTTACATCATGGACTTTACTGGGCTGTGCTTCATCTGTATGTCTTAACCTGCCTGCTTTGAACCTCTGAACTAAGTTTGTGCTACGATACAAAAGTGGAGGCATCATAATCATGGATTATTTGTTGTTTTCTCTTTTTAGATGGAGATTCAACGTATGAAGAAGCACATGTCAAAATGATTAAACCAAAGAAACCAACACTGAGGTCAAGAGATTCTGACGAATGATGAAACTCCAGTTGTATGAATATAAATGTTTATTTTTTATAAGTTTTATTGCGGTCTCTGCTTTTCTTAAGAATAGTGTTACTCAGCTGCTCAATGACGACCCGACGTATTTGACAGAGGCTTCATCAAAACATGCTGTAAAGAAAAGTGAAGCTCACAGTACTAAAACCAAGTAGAGTCAAGTTGATATTACCAAAGAAAAGCCACTAGAGAGTAAAGATGTGGTCTGGGTCCCAAATTGAATTCATGTTTGTGTATCTCTGCCTGTTATGGCCAATGCAGCTGCACAGAACATGAAGCAGTGGGTGATAATTAACCCTATTGAAGAATAAGCTACAGGCTGTTTTGAATGTAGTTTGCATTTCTCTTTCATATATCTAATCAGGACTCCTCAAGGTTACTAACAGCAATTTGGAGCAATGTGTTTGCCAAGGACACACTGACATGTGGCTGTAGGAGCTGGACTCAGCCCCTCCACCCTCTGCTTGAAGGAACAAACTCTTATGAGCCAAAGTGTTTGAATTAGTGTTAGTTTTCATAATTTCTTTTGCATAGAAAGAAAAGAAAACAGGCAGAAACAGAGGAATGACGTAAAAGTCAGAAGATAATCTTCAGCCTTTTGAAACGGCTTAAAATCATGACTCTTAGGCTCAGACATGAGGTTTTATTATGTTTCATGAGTTTTAGTTTAACTTCTGCATGAATAGATAAGCTAATCAAACTTCCACTGTGGTGTAAATGCATTGAAAAATTGTTTGTTATAATCTGTTGATGAAATGAGATTTTATTTATGACATACTTAAATACAAATAAACATATTTCTCAAAAAAGTCATGTTTGATTAAGGAGGCATCATATAAAACATGATTATGAACAGTGCCTATGAAAGTAAAGACTTCTTCAGTCCAAGATTTTGCTTAAACTTGAGCAGCTTTCATAACACTAGGGGTGTCCAGCCCACAGATGGGGGGCAAATAAAGCCAGATGTCCACTTCAAGTTTAAAGTTTGGGTTTGACCAAAGAATGAAGACAAACTGGTTACAGCATTCAGGAGCCTTCAGATGAAATCTTCTCCATCCTTAGGTTGAATAATTTTTTGCTGTTCATCTTTAAGTACAAGAGATTCTCCAAAGTTGATCACCTTTTGTTAAGTTTGCTCTTGTTTTGAGTCTGAATTTGGAGATGAGACACCAGCATCTCCTCTCTGCTGCCAGTGGAAGCCCCCTGAAATGTGGCAGGCCAAAATCTTTTATGGTGAGTGATTGTTTATCTCTGTCATTGATAAAAACTGTAGTGTAGGCTGGTCTTTTCTTAAAAAAAAGGAAATCTGAGTCCACATTTGATCAGTTATACTGATTTTGATCAGAACAACCCAGTTAAGTCTTTGGATGGTGCCCTCTGTAAATAAAAAGGTTTGGACACCCCTACATTATGCTCCCCATCTTGTAAACTGTCATCGTAACCACTGTTTCAATAAAAGAAGCTGAAGCAAAGCCAAAAATAATTTAAAAAATCTTTAAAAACAAAACTGTTTATCTGGTGGTTAAAGTCCATCAGTCTGATGCCTTTGCTGTTGGCATTTTCAACAAATCATTTTCAAAAACATGAATACAAAAACACTTTAATTTCAGATGTAAATAAATTCCCTTTGTTGGGACGATACAGTCATAAAAATGTCAGAGCCTATATACAAATATCTTTTACAGCAATTGGATAAAACATAATTTCACATTTCATTCATTCATCTGTATATAAATGATTACATCACTGTAAACATTTAACAGTTAATGTTTGTTTTTGCAGTTTGTTCAGTTTTAATAAACCATCCAGGATGTTCTGAGTCTATAAAAGCAGAAGTACTTTCTGATTTGGTCTCAGAAGTTTGACTCTTCACAGGGAATCGGGATGAACGTGACCTCTTCTTTCTCCTTCAGAAGGATGTCGTATCGACAGAGAGCCCTGTGACACACAAAGACCAGAACATGTTCAATCAAGACCTTAAAGACAAGGCAAAGTTAATTTCTGCAAGAATTCAAAATAAAGTGTTTGTTGCAAACCATTCTTCATGCTCAAGGTGTGTGAGGCGCATCCGCAGAACTCTGAGCTTGTATTTGGGCTTGAACACGTTTCCAGTGGTGAAGGAAACAGAGACTTTCTTCACTGAGCCAACATCTTTGTCAAAATGAGCAAACAAGCTCGTCTCTGTGAACTTCTTGAACTCTGCAGCTGTGCTAAAATGAACATATATAATGTATTAGTTGGAGATATTGTTGAGGAATGAAAAGAGAACATGGGGAAACAGATAAATTAAACTCTTACTGGTCAATGGTGGCTGTGGCTTCATCATCGGTGCCATGAAGTTTTATTGTTATGTATCCCCAGCGAACCTCCTCATTCCAAATCATAACATTCACCCGGTAGTTTGTCACTGAAAAAACATAAAATATGATTATTGTTACATCAAGTCACCATTTTCAAGATTCAAGATTGCCTTTATTGTCTCAGAGAGGAATTTGTTTGGGGCCTTTCGCCACTGCTGCAACCACATACAACAGTACCATGACCGTAAGATAAGGACAAAAACAAGACAATAACACACAATAAAATAGTAAATATAAAAAAAGATAAGAACAAGCAAAGTGTTGATCTGTGCAAAAACAAAGTGCTAACTGGTGCAAATACGCTGTTCATCCAAGCTCATTGACTAGTTTGATCGCCATGGATATTAAAGCCTTTTTAAATCTGTTTCGTTTGCATCTAGGCACTCTGAAGCTTCTGCTCAATGGTAGCAACTCAAACTCACTATTCAGGAAATGTGCTGGGTCATGTATTTATCCTATTTATCCATTTTTCAGCGTGGCCTCTTCATAAATACTCTGAATGGGGAGGTTACCTTTAGTGCCAATGATGTTCCCAGCAACTCTGATTATTCTCGTCAGTTTATTCTTATGTTGAACAGACAGGTTTCCAAACTACGCTGTGATGCTGTATCTAATTAACTCCCTAAGACCGCCCTATAAAACATCAACATGAATTTCTGGTCAACCCCTGAAGTCTGAGGCGGCGTGAGAAATGCAGCCGTTGTTGTAGTCCTCTACAAAGGCTGTCAACGTGTGTGCTCCAGGAGAGTGCATTGTCTATAAAAACACCAAGGTATTTGTATGACTGCACCTGGACAATGGCTTGATTGTGGATGACCACAGGTCTATGGTCCCCCACCCCTCGAGGGTCAAACACCATTTTTAACGTTCAATACAAGACAGCTGTTGTCACACCAATTAATAAACCTCTGGATTTCCCTAAAATAGTCAGATAAATCACTGTTCTTTTTTAGTAACGCTAAAATTGCTGTGTTGTCTAAGAACTTAATAATATGATTATTAGGATAAAAACTTCGACACACACCTGTGTACAAAGTAAACAGAACAGGTGAACTCACACACCCTTGTGGTGCCCCCGTGCTCAGCGTTTTAGTTTCAGAGAGGGTTCCATTAACACTGACCTGCTGACTACGATTAGTTAAAAAAGAAAAAATACCATTTAATGATAGAAGGATGGACTTTAAAATCATTTAATCTACGAACTAGAAGATGTGGCTGCAACGTATTCAAAGCTGAACTAAAATCAACAAATAAGAGACATGCAAATGAGCTAGAATCCTCTAAGTGCTTATTGATGAAATGGGTCAGTCATAATGGCATCCTCAGTACTTCTGTTGCTCTGGTAAGCAAACTGGAAGGGGTCTAAAAAGCAACTAACCTCAGATTTCAAGAAAGGTTAGTTACTTTTTAGACCCCTTCCAGTTTGCTTACCAGAGTCACAGAAAGTTTAATGAAGATCTTCCTGGTGCAGTTAACAGTGAAATGTCTGTTTAATCATTTTGACTTCAAAATAAAAATAATTCAAGTTTTATTAGATAGAGTTGGACTCGCTCTCTTTCTATTTTAAGAATATTTGTTTTGCTCTTCTCTCACTTGATTTATTTTAAACAGCCTGTTTACACGCTCATATACCTCCAAATATCAGACAAAAGACAGGAGCTTATTGGAGACATTTAATGACCCCTGTCCTGCCTTCTGATCAGGAATTGAACAAGTGTATTCAGATGTGATCAGGTGCCTTATAGAGTCCACAATAACAGCAGATTAATACATGGGCCTCATCTTTCTTTCTTTTTTTAAGCCTCTGTCATATAACTTATCACATTTTCACTGTTTTGGTGCATAGACATACCTTTACTAAAAGTCTTACCAAAGTGTAAGAGAGTTAATCCAAGCTCTGAATAATTTATCGCAGTAAATTAACTTTTAGGCCATTTTAACCTATTCATGTCTACAGCAACACAAGAGTAGTTTAAACCAGCTTAATTCAAAGCTGAGAAACTTTATTTTAATATGCAAAATAACTGAAAATGTCTTTTAACCTAAGAGAAATGTTCTGAATATTAATCACTACAAGTAGGTGCCATGCATTTTTCAGAACATGTATTCTGAAAAAAATTCAACCTAAAATTAAATCAGGTTGATTGGTTTATGCATAACTGATTTTCATTTGTTAAACAAATGTTGCTACTTCTGAAACTCATATATCAAAAAAATTACATTGTGTATTTCATTTTTTCTGTTTTTCCTCAATTAATATCAAATGATTTTTTTTTTTTTAATGTATTTTTTGGGGCATGTTTGTGCCTTTATTGATAGGAGAGAGACAGTGGATAGGCTTGTAAAAGGGGGAGAGAGAGCAGGGGGAGACACTCTGCAAACTGGTCACAGGCGGGATTCGAACCTGGACCGGCAGAAGCAAGTACATTGGGCACCTGGATGCCAACCACTCCGCCAAACCAGCACCCCATCAAATGATTTTTTTTGTACAATATTTCAATATGGCTGGCAAACAGTGAGATCTGTCTGTCCCATTAATTTTTACGCAGCTAAAACTTCAAATCCTGAAACTTCTAAACCTCTGAAAGAAAAGATTATACATAGAATAATAAATATGATAATATTTCATAATTGAATAAAGATGATTAATTATTCATTGATACCTTGGACGTGTTATAAGTGAAAGTGTTGGAAACCACTGATCAACAAAACAGATCATACTCAGCTGGTCATTTTATAGGCCAGAGCACAACGTGTACTTATGACAGAGTGCAGGTAAGTCTGCTGAGAGTTTCTGTTTAACCGTCTAAATATGCTTTCAAAGAATTTTATCCTATAACAAACTGTTTTAGCTTTCATCAGCTTATATGAACTAAATGAACTGATGCTAGGTTGAAATTAAATTGTCAGTAAAATCCCATGGATGTTGTTCACTTACTGCAGAACGGCTCCGCTCCATTCGTGGTGAAGTAAGTTTTCGTTTGGCGTAGATTTAGAAGGACATCCCTCCACTTTGTCACATCATAGCCTGAAAATGAGAGAAACAGATTCTCATATAAGCCATCGGTATTTTTGTTTTTCATTAAATCTATCCTGAAAATTTTCAACCTCAGTTCATTTGTACTTTTTAGCAAGAGAGTCAGAATAATAATATCAAAGAAAATTCACATTGAGCAGGTCGAGTGAGCTACTGATGATTTTATTATGCAACATGCTTTGAGTTGATGCAAAATCAGGCTATTCTGACTTTTTATTTCAATTTTAAGGAGTATAAATAAAAGAGAGGGGTGGGTATTATTATAAGGAGTGTATATTCTGATTACAGCATCAGATTTTGTGTTTTTATGGATAGATACACCATAAACAAAGTGCCAGGTTGTTTTTAGACACTCAGCATATCAAAATAAATGTGTAAACACACACAAAAAAGGTCTTCATGATATTTCCCCTTCAAAGGTGAATTGCTAACACCAGGTCTTTAACTTAACTAGAAAAACAGGGCACACTGGTATAATCCCATTCTTTTGTAATTATTCTCTTAGCGACAAGCAGACAAAAGAGTCTACTTAAAGACTCTCCTTTTTTAAACAGGCTTTTGTGATTGTTATGAGTGTGGGTTTGTGTTTGTGTGTGTGTGTTTTAGTTTGTTAATTTCATTTTTGGTATGTTGTATTAGTTTGTGTCCTTTAATTTGACCTAAACTTTTGTTCATACTGCTTTGGCTTTTACCCGGTGTACAGTGTCTTTAACATGATGAAAGGGTTTCTAAAACTAAATTTATTCCTTTTATCTAAAGACATGATCCAAAAGCATTACTACATGACTATTCTACACAGATTAGGAGCAAATTCTGAAAACACCCAAACATTTTGTACATCTTTCTTCACTACAGCCTATTATGGTATTCATTATTTCAGTGTGTAATTTATTACAAACCAAAGATGGGACATCCAGCAGCACCAAAGCGCTCACAGTTCAGACACTTTCCATCCAGGAAGTCCTTGTATGAGGAGCAGGGGAAGGCTTTAGTGGGACAGGTCCTGTTTATGGTCTCCATAAAGAGCAACACTGACCTCTGGTGATCGCATTTAAAATAGGATCCTCCTGGAAAGAGGGACAATTGAGACCATGAGAAAGAGAAGCCAATAGTTTCCTATGTTACGTTATTTTATGCTTTTATGCTGTACCAGAAAAGATGGTTTTAGGGCAGCCAGGCTGGTCTGTGCCCCCATTCGCATAAAAATCAATGTGACCCAGAGGCTCTCTGAAGCCCAGCGCTGCAAACAAAAACAAAGACATTGTTATTCATTTAAGTCATGTTTACTCTTTGGCATATGAATAAAAAGCCTGAAATTGTGCATCCCAAACTGACCGTCTATGTCAGTGTGCAGCACGTCCACAAACTGGGCATCTTCATAGTCCAGACGATTCTCTGTCGAGGTGCCTGTGAACTGAGGCCCCGCAGGATCCAGAGCTGAAAACATCCTATCGTAAGTGTTCCTGTTTGTTCAGACTTCATTCAATAGTACAGTGTAGTTTAAAACAATATAGTTTCCTTTCACTGCTGCTGTGGTGGTTCACTGCCCACAAAGCTTGAGAACATTTCCCTCATGTGGAGGTTTTGCTGTCAACATATTTGGTGTTCTGCTGTATTAATTTCTTTTATTTTGTGTGCTTGTCTCACCAGCAACACTTTTATATCAAGATATGGATTAAATGTTATCAATGCTCATAAAAACTCACTGATATGCACGTGGACTGAGGCTGTTAACTTTATCACCTGAAGCAGAAGATAAGTGCCGCAGCCTCAGACTGTGGAACTACATAAATGTTCCTCCAGATACAAACACCTAAAAGAACAATTAACAAGGAGATCTCCACAGCTGCATGTTTATGTCTTTAACAGGTTAAAAGTGCTAAAACCTGAGCTGCTTTAGCTGTTTTATCCAGCCTATTAAATAGTTACGTGCTAATTCCTGTCTCTACACAGAGGTTTAAAATCAAACTAAACTCAAACTTTTGAAACCAAGTAACACAAACAAGATTTGTCCCAACAGCCACAAGTGAGGTAGACAAGTCATGTTAACAGTATCAGAAAAAAAGTATGTTTTTGACCGTTTTAATGGTTTTCTGTTCATTTAATCTAGCCCTTCTTTATCCTCTTGTAAATAAAGCACCAATGGTTAAATATTACTTTCATTCCTTGTCTTTCTTATGAACTAATGGCAAATCTTTTTTTCAAACATGTTGTTTGTTTTGTTTTTACTAATTGGTGGAATAATTATACCTGTGAACAAACAGTTACTGTTAAAGCTATTAGGCTTTTGTCAGACATTGCAGTGAGGTTCATGGTACCGCAGAGATGAACTAAAGAAACATAAGTTAGAGGTCAGTGTCATGCTGTTTTATGTTCTCCGTCTTTTATCAACACAATATTTCTACAACTGAGAATTTTTTCTCTTATCAAACTTCATGCAAATTTTCCCACGGCCTTCAGGGTGCACAGAAGAGGTCAGATGCTATGATGTTTGATGTTTTATAACATAAGTGTGAGAGATTTTACCAAAACATGCATTAATTTCCACTCTGCTCACAGTAAACCAATCACATTTTTAAGGTCATTGGTCAAAGTCAAGATAATGAACTCCATGTTCATCCTTTGCTCGTGAATGTAATTTTGTGAATGTGGTGTCTCTAAAATGCTTTGAGGCGTTAATTTAAACTTTTTACTGATGTCCACACTGACACAAAAACTGTCTGGTGACGATTTGGGTGGCTGAGGGCAAAGCCAACATGCATGACGCCTCATTTTCATTCTTTGATAGTGAACTTGATCATGCTTACATAAAACCTCTGTAATCTTCTAATGAATTTTCCTCAGACTTTTGACAAATGTTCATTTTGACTGAATAACCTGCTTTGTAAGTATAACCGGGCCATGGAGCTGCGTGTCCATCCCTTGAGGGCAGAAATGCTTTACAGGCATCCTAGTCTGGCATAGTGAAAAGGAGAAACAAGCATGATATGTCTCCTTTAAGAAAGCCACAAGGATTTGGTTAAAACTTTGTCTGAACATGCACACTGATTCTCATGAAATGATCTAATTTTGAGCGCCAAAGGTCATGGTTGTGGAGCTTCATTGTAATCCTGAGCACTTGATTGGGATAAACCCAGTATAGTGTAAGGAAATTCTATCAACTTTTCTGTCTTGTTTTCATCTGCTCTCCTTCCCCTGATGGTTTATTCTTATCTTGTTCTTACAAGACTCGGCTTGTTTGTGTGGAATGAGGCCAATTTAGTCAAAGTCAATCATGTCTGACAACCTGAACTTTGTCTAATCTTCTGGAAGGCTAGCCTTGGTAAAGAAAAGGAAATGCAGGTCTTATTAATAAATCCAGGCATCATTTTATCTGCAACTTTAAAATCTGAATAAATTCTTAAATGGATGAAAAGCTTCTGATGACTGAAGTGAGCTGAATCTTACCTGTTATTCTTCCTATTGACCCCATTAGGTTGGCGCCCACAAACCCTGATATATGAGCCCCGAGGCTGATGCCGATCATGTGGATCGTGTCGAGAGAGGCGCCTTGTTTCTGGAAAAGTAAGATACAAACACTCTCAGTCACGAGACAGGCTCTGTACACTCAGGCAAGGACAAAATATGGATGCTTAAAATGTTGTTCACTATTACGTAGTTGGCTGAATGCTGACAATGTGAATTTTAAAAACAATAAGGCACCCTATAAGGTTCTAAGTAACCAATCTAAGTCACCACCAGAGCAGATAGTGTGTTTTTTAGAGAAAGTCACAAAGGGATTCATTTTAGTCTTACGTGCATCAGTTCAATGAAAGCTGTGAGGTTTTCAGCTGCCGTGTGTGTGTTCTCCACCGCCTTGAAATAATTCACATTAGTTGCTCCATGGTTCCAGTCCACCACGATCAGATTCATGTCCGCCCTCTCCAGCAGCAGCTCTTTTATTTTGTTCAGCCACATTGGGGGAGATCCTGTGGGCCGATACCCATGAACGATGAAGGTGGTGGGTCTTGAGAGGTTAAACTGGGGACTGGTAGACAGATCGGTGTGGGACAGGAGCTGACCACAGGTGCTGTTCTCCCGGGTGTACAGCAGTAACCTGATATTAACGTTTGTTCCGATGATGGCATGGCTGAAGTCTAGATCTGTGAATTCCTGACATCCCTGGGCTGGATGGGAAATAAGAAGGAGGGGACAAGTACAGGTGTGTTTAGTAAGAGGAGCTAAAGTTACATTCATAAAGATATGTCAGCTCTAGTGCCCTATCAGCCAAAGTTTCTGCTCTGCTGATGTCTTCATACTGTGTGAGTCAGCGTGGGAGTGTTCAGCATTACATTATTACAGAGCTTCACCCACGACAATGACACAAACCAAAACAGATGATTAGGTAACACTGTGACTTATGAGGAGAAACTGACGTACAAGCTTCCCTGGCTCTTCAGAACTTCATGCAAAATACTGACCGTTTCAATCAGTGAGAATCCAACCAATCATTTATCCATGTCTTATGACGGTGTGAAGAAAGCTGTCATGGACTCATGCACCAATAATGATTCAGCGTTTGAGTTATGACATGGACTCTGGGTGTGCAGAGTTCAACAGAAGTGTAGATATTTTAATAATTCAGCTGTGAAATTCCTGTTTGTGGCACACGAATAACCTCTGCTGTTGGAAAGGTAGCAAATGTGGAAATGTAAAAGATGCAGTTCCAAAGGTGTCCACTTGAGGCTGCCTGCAGAAACTCCACAAGTTAGGCTGGCAACAAACAAGATGATTTTTAAATATGAACTATCTGGTTTTTATAATTTATAATCCTCTAATCACACACCAGAGCGAGGGTGGGCAACTGGTCAGGTTGAGGCCACATGCAACCCCAACGCAACTTCTGTAATGTGGCATGCATGTTAGTTTAAAGTAAAACAGTAAAGTGCTTTAATGGGCTGTTAAGTTGTGTTCATACCAAATTCAAATTTCAGTTTGTCCCACAATGGAAATACATTGAAAGTGTAACAGTATCTGGCATCGTTTGTGTGACACGATACTTTGTGCAACAATTCCTGCCAAATTAGTTTTTTGAACGATGCAAATTGCTGCATGAGTGATGTGAAATTTGCCTCTTTTGCCTTTTAGCCAAAATTGAAAATATCAAACTTCCGTGGCAAATTCAGCCATCAGCACTGAAAGGAAATGATAACAAGGATGCCACCAAAGACAAGGGAGGAAGTAGATTTTGCTGTGGGTTGGCAACAGAGCTCATCTGTGCGGTTATTTTAGCGTTCAGAGGTGAACCACAGAAAGGAAAAAGAGGGGAGAAAGTCAACGGAGAGTTTTGAGTATCCAGTTAGTTCTGTTAATATTTCTGGCAGCTGGTGTGTTATAGCAGTGATTTACTGTGTTTTGTACCAGAGAAAATATGCTGAACCTCATGAAAGAACAACTGGAGCACCCACAAGAGGAAAAACAGACTGAGAAGAGAGGAGGAGAGGGTCTCTGGCTCTACGGGGGAAAAAGGCAAGTAAAGTGGGGCAGGTTCATCAAACCATAGAGCGGCCATCATCTAGGAAAGCTCCATGTGTGGCTTAAAAGGATGTTATGAATCAACTAACTGAGACATTTAGCTTCTCGTTTTAAAGCTGGGGTTGGCAATTTGATTTAGATATACTTTTTGTAATACTGGTTAAAATGGTCTTTGTGAGCCGACGGTAATCAACTCATAATGTGTTCTTAAAACAGAGCGAAAAATATCCGCTATCTACAGCAGGAGTAAAACAGGGAAAACCCAACCAATAATCATGCCGGGATACATGTTTTTAAACCAATCAAATCCCGTCGCCATTCTGCCCGCCTACTGCTCGTGCATTTTCCCTTCGTGCACAGACTCGGTGCACATAGCCGAGCTCATACGAATTCAGAGTCCGCCGGACAATGTTTACCTTTCAAGTTTTGTCTTTGAAAATAAGGGAAGCCCGCCGTGAGCCGTCCCACAACCCCAACCAAGCTCCAGTATCCCTCACATTTTAAGACAGATGTACAAGAAATCTAAAATAAACTCTTTGTTTTTCTAAGTTTGTTCTGCTGCGCTAATCTCGCGATAGCTGCCACCCAGGCTACTGCAGGTGGACGTTCTCTCGAGGCTTTTTCTTCTTCAGTTTTACGGCAGTTGGCATCCATCATTTTGGAGCATTACCGCCCCCTTCAGGCTAGAGACAGGGTTCAGTTTGGAGAGGCAGAGGAATGTTTTTATTATTATATCATCACACGGGAGATTTAGAAGAGAATACTGGTACAGGAGGACGGCGGGAAAGAGGATAAAATACGTAAAATACGGTAGTTTCATGGCCAAAACGGGAGATTTGACAGCTATGTGGAGAATGTCAGAGGAACTACCTATACCCCGATCAACATCAGCTGTGAGTACTAACTAACTTTACATGTTTGTTTGGTGTTTTCTTACCACTGACAGAGACATGACTTGGTGTAGTGTAAAACAAACACATTGTGCTGAGGGTTTGGAGTTGAATCTGTCTTCTGGATATATCAGCCGCGTGCGTGCAAGTTGGGCGGAGCCCTGAGGAGATGCTACTTTCAATTTCATGCTAGTTTTCCAAAATCGCCAACCCCAGCTTTAAAGAACAGGAAGGTATGGAAGAGGATTAGGGCCACTGAGAAAAAAAATATTTCTCTAAAGAAAAAAACTCAGAATTCTGAGATTAAAGTCAGAATTCTGACTTTAAACTCAGAATTCTGACTTTTTTTCTTTAGAGAAATATTTTTTTTTCTCAGTGGCCCTAATCCTCTTCCATAGGAAGGAGATAGAGACTGAACATCTAATTTGGTTGATCATGGATCAAGAAGGGGACGCTTGTTGCTGTGGCTCGTAGCTTTCAGGTTTGAGGGCGAAAATTCACAACAAATACTGATCTTCAACCACATCATCAAGGTTAGTCATCTATCCAGAAATTCAATACAGGGCACTTTCAGTCAGAGTTATACTGTATGTTCACACAAATTTTTGAAGTCCAGTTTGATTGGACAAACTCAGTTTCAGCTGCGTGGAAATCTACTGATTGAAAGTTTATCTCATTATGTAAAATAATCATAGAATTGCCCTTAACATCCATCCCTTATTTATACTGCTTATCCCTGTCGAGGCTGCGGGGGCTGGAGCCTTTCTCAGCCATCAGTTGGGCAAAAGGTACACCTTCACGTCACCAGCCAATCACAGGGACACATACAGAGACAGACAGTCATTCACATTCATACCTCAGGTCAACTTAGAGTCAGGAGTTAACTTTACAAGCATGTGTTTGGTTTGTGGGAAGAAACCAGAGTGCACATTGGTTAATGTATGTGCGTGCACAGGGATACCAACACAAGTATGATTCTCAGTTACATAACAGTAACATGATTTACTGCATATCAGCTGAGAGCTCTGTACGTGTTCACAAAAGTGTTAGATTTCCCACAAAGTTGTATTTCCTCCAATGCTGCCTGACTCAGCCTTTTCCCAGGAAAGCAGCTGCTACACGCTGACTGTCAGGAGTGACTGAGAGTGTTTACTCTTTTACCGGGACAGACTCTTGTATTTCAGAGTGTGAGGCTGTGTGTTTACCTTTGCTTTTGTGAACAGCTATCAGCAGCAGAGGTGCCAGGTATTGCCACAGGAACATGATTCACAACAGCATCCGTGAACAATCTGTAAACAGAGACAGAAGATTTCAGATTATCACAGGAGGGGCCTCAAGATCCAAAAAGTTAGAAACTGTCGAACAAGACCACTTTACCAGGGTTCAGTCGTGTTTCATGTAGTCTGAAAGGACAAGGTTCTTTTCTGCATGTGAGATTTTTATTTTCATTGTTTTAATAAGAAGAGCAGTAACAAAAAAAAAACATTTTAAAGCAAGGAAATGAAAGATGGACAATGCTTATTTAGCAAAACTATTCAATTTGACAGGATTTTGATTGTATCTTTAATTGCACATCAGTTTCAGGGCCAAGAGACTGATTAATATTGAACCAAATATTAAGATAAATATTCAGATAGGTTATACCCAAGCAATGCATGTGACAATAAATAATAAAAACCACAACAATAATGATGAAATGATAAATTATAATATTATACCAATAACAGGATTAACAATAATATTAATGATTAAATTAAAAGAGCAACTACAGCATAACATTAATAATGATAATAACAATAACAGTAACAATAACAACAATATCTCTATCATGATTATTAGTTCATTTTATTTGTGAAAGGACCATGTATAACATTTACATTCATGTTTCCATTTGATGTTCTGTTCAGGAGTTATTTTAAAGCTGATTTACATTTACAGTAACTTGGCAGGCCACAATTAAATCTTTAGCACGCTTCCTGAAAAATTCAGCCCAAAGATTTTAACAAAACAAGTTTGTTGAAAGCGTTTACAACGAAAACACAGCATAAATGATAAAGCAACATTAAAATAAATAAATCAGAGTAATGAGAAAACAAACATCTATCCATCATCTATTCTGCTTCTCTCTTTTGGGGTCTTGGGGGCTGGAGCCTGTCCCAGCTGACATGGTTTTGGTCTGTAGGAGGAAGCTGGAGTGCCCAGAGAGAACCCATGCATGCACAAGGAGAACATGCAAACCCCACACAGAAAGGCGCTAATGCACACAAGGAGTACACGAGCAACCTTCTTGCTGTGAGATACATGCACTACCTGCTGCGCCAATGTGCCGCCAATAAAAAACAAATAAAGTAAAATTTTGGCAGAATTAAAACCCTAATTAAAAGTGAAATTTAAAAGATCTTTAGAGATTTTAGAAAAGTCAGAATGAGTATGTTGTCCTATGATTCAGAGGGAAGCTGTTTAGGTATGCACAAATACCTATTTTAGAATATAAGTAATGAATTAAAGTTTATCTTGCTGTCAACATGTCGACCAATGCATGGAGTTTTATAATCACTTGCTCTTTCGGGTGGAACCATTTCTTAGAAAGACTGGGGTTTTCTTTAATCATTTTGTCATGTTCAGTAACAGTTTCACTACAGACGATTGTATGATCTCTCTGCTCCAACAGATTACCAAAACATTTAAGTTCTTCATTGTCTAATGTCTTCATATCGTACACCCTACATCAGCATAAGTGATCACATTATGCTGTCTTGTTTTACCAAGAGACAGTCCATAAAGAAAGCGAGAACTGGACTTAAAACACTTCCCTGTGGAACCCCATATTCAGTATCACATTTATATATATTTCAAACTCTCAGGAGGATCAGTTAATATGATGTCAGCACTTTGTTTTATTCAGTAAAGTGAACATTCTCCAATATATACTGTTTTTTTGTCTCCATTGTATTGAAAACATAACTGTCCGACACAACAGCTGAAACATAACAGACATTTCTAAATAATCTCTCCAGTTAAAAATTTCAAAGTTCTGCTGTTTAATGTGTCAGCAGTGCTTCAGCATTGAGGTCTCAGCCTGACTTTGGTCTGAGAAAATTTACTTCAAATCACAAAAACACAAACACAACACCAATCAAACAGAAAACTATCTTCTTTTCAAAGAACAAAACAAATGAAAGAGGTCAGTTTATCATCTACTTACCCTCCAGTGAGATGAATCTCCTTGTGAATATATGACTAAAACTCATTTACATTTTCAGTTACAATTTCAGAAACATGCAGGCTTAAAATCTTCCTCGCTCCACCCACTGTGAGTAATCCTGACCAATGACACGGGGATTACAAGTGAAACTGAAATCTGCAGAAATCTGCTGAACTAAAGTCTCCTGTTTCAGTAGATACCTCATGTTTACTGGCTGAGACGAGTGCAGTTTCCTCTTTTGACCAAACTTAAAAACAAAAGACAAACACGCCCTCAGCGGGAGCAGAGCCTTACCTTTACTCGGAGGAGACGGTTTCCTGGTCCAGAGTGTCAAAAGTCCACTCTTTTACAGCCCATCTTGTGTTGGTGACTCCTCATATTTGGTTAGTGTCCACGTCATGAAGTCACAGCGGAGTATCAGAGCAGTCCTCCCTCCCGGCTCAGTCCCAGCAAGAAAGCCACACCCTCTGTGCTTCAGGTCATTGTGCTCAGGTGAAGCATTGAAGCATTCCTGTGAAGTCACTCCTGGTTCCTCTCTCCTCAGACCGGTTCAACCACAGTTTCCCTCCAGTCCTCTGAACTTGACTAAAATCTGAGTAAACAAAAAGGAAAGAGTGGAAATTAAGCATATTGGGACTTGTTAGGGCTGGGGCATTTGGACCAGATATCATATTTCAATATTCTTCAGTTGGGATCCGTGACAGTGCCTTAATATTTTTCTCTTTGAAGGAACTACTAACAATTGTAACAACAACAGAAATATGTATACATAACACAATCTGCATGGACAAATTAACACTACCAGAGTAGACATTAACACTTCTTGCTACTTTAACTCTCATACAGTGAAATGGTTGACCCCTGTGGAGTTAAAGTGTAAAACTTTGTAACTCTTAAAAGTTTAAATCTTTGATCAACAATTAAGAATGCACTCTGTTAGAGTACCTCTTTGAATTAACTGTTAAATCTATTGTAACACAACAAAATGTATACATATTTTTGTATTTACTTATATAAATGGGGAAAATTAGCTGAAATAAAGATATAATGTTTGGTTGAAACACGTATCAGAAATAAACAAGCATCAGCACTGCAGTTTAATGAAGTGGTCTTATGGCATTTGATGTATTTGTCCAATAATGGGGGACAAACAGGATGACTGACTCTACAAGTGTCACTTACAGGTTTAAAGTTCAGAGTTAACGATCCTTCAGTGACATCTGTGGATCTGATTAACTGAAACGTTGATTTTACACTTTGGTTTGGCATCGACACTTTTTCACCTGAGAGTAAATGTTCAAGGATTTGACTCCATCCAGAGTAAAACTAACTGCACTTGCTGAAATTCAGCCAACTTTTACATATTAACTCTTCTTAATTTTCTATGCAGAGTATGACAAGATTATGGTAAGAATTAAGAATTATCAGTGTTTTTGAAAGCATGCACCAAGTCACTGAGAATAAAAGGGAAATTGCTAGCTATTATGCCAAACAGCTTGGCTATGTCCCAATAACTAAGACTTAAAGCAACTTTAATTTCACCTTTTTACCTTTTCTATTACAGACATTTCTCTTGGTAAGCTGAGCAAGTCCTGGTTGTGCCCATTATAAATACATTAAAATGAGAAAACTGTCCTATCACGCAGTGTTAACAAATATTTTAATAAAGACCTGGATCTGCAGGACTTAGATCAGAACAATCTCATCACTTCTTCCTTGTGCTATGACCAATATTACCTACAAATCTAATTAAACCCACAAATAATTAATTAAAATTCAATTGGAAACTGTTTGAGATATGAACAAAAATGTTAAAAAAGAAAAAAATTGTATCTGCATCCAGATTCCGATAACCACCCAAATCCAATTGCTTTATCTTTGTGCCATGACCGTCATTCCTTGAAGATTTAATCAAAATCTGTTGAGAACTTTTGAGTTATCATGCACAAAGTCTGGCATCCAAAATAAACTAATGCAAGTGAGAGCACAGCCCCCTTGGTGGAGGTAATAATGATGTTTACTGTCCCTGATGAAGTCTGGTTCAAGTTTGGTCTCTATTAGTTTGTCTTTCTTTCTTGCTTTCTTTAGTTTCTCTTGTTAGCCAGGGTCCAAAATCAACACTTGCAAAGAACCAAATACAGATTCTTTGTTTAGAATATCTCACACAGTTATTCACCACATGGCATGTACCGTTTGAGCAAAAGAGGCGTCGAGAGCTTCTGTCTCTCTCCTGCTGCCTGCCTGGAGCCCAGAGACCCCATGTTTCCCTTCTCCTCGCCCTGAAACTGAAACAGGAGACTTTAGTTCAACAAACTAGAAAAGCACTCGGAGAGCGCAGACCTCCGCCAGCACCAAAGTCCTCACCCATATTGTGATTTTCACCATAAATATTAGTCCTACCTTTATTTCATCTAAATATTTAGATTCCTTGACCATGAAAACACATCATTAGCAATTGGATTCATAATGATATCTATTTTAGTTCAGTAGTTATTCATGAAAAATCACATTTTTCATCATGGTGGCTTTCCTATGAATCTAGCTCCAAAGTTTTTGAGGATACAACAAACCAGACTGAACACTCCAGGTACCACAATATCTTGGCTTTGGCATTTGTTGCAAGTCTATGCCTTTGTTTGTTCCCCTATGAAGAAAATTCCAAGGACATCTGCATTTTTCTTGTTCTGGATCAAAGAAACCGGAATTTTGCCAGGATCAGGATCAGCCTCTGATATCTTGTAGAACCTTTTTTTTCCAAAATGCCCTGACTATTTCTGGTGGTGTAATATGCACAACTGCTGAAAATGGTCCTATCTCGCAACCTTAAAGAATCCTTTGAAAATTTTCTGGATCCAGACGGTGATCCGGATCACTCCCAAAATTGAATCATTTGTTTGCTTTTCTAATCCGGGCATTTCCTGAAAACTTAATGGAAATCCGTCCATAACTTTTCGAGTCATGTTGCCAACAGAGAAACAAGCAAACAAACAAACAAACAGATGCTGGCAATAACATCACCTCCTTGGTGGAAGTACAAAAGTAATTAGATAAATGTGGCACTCTGTTTTCTTTTGTGACTGTCAAATACAAAATCTTGTTTTTGAAGAGCAGAGCAGTTCAATGACTTCATTTATGTGACTGAGCGTCATCTAAGTCATGAGATGCAAAATTAAATGATCCAAACTGTGCATCACCACACTGTAACTGAATGGATCTGAAACAAAAGAATGTAACACAAAAACAATCTTTTGACTAACTGACTACATATAGATGTATATTTGGCAGGTAATTTGTTTTAGCTACCCACCGGCTTGTGAACCAAAAAGTTGATTTCCGGCCCTGTATGGGATCAACCCTGTGACCTGCCTGATGATGACTGTGCCTGCCCTACAGAACTGAGGAGAGGGCCTTTTGGATATTCATATCAACATATTTACCCTTCTTCCCTTTTGTGGCCGCAGGACTTTTTTGTGGGATGTTGGGAGGTAATTGGGAGTTCTTTTTGTGCCTGTACCCCATTTTTCCAGCTCAACCTTCAGGAAAGATCACTCAGCTGAGTTGCACTTGGCATTGCAGCTGAGTTATTCAGTCTGCATGGGCATCATCCTATTGAAAACAGAGAGAAAATGTAATACTCTTTAATACTCATCATATTTTTGATGTTGTTCCTACAACTACAAAACCCACTGACAATCAGATGTATTTTTAGGATGTTTTCTGACGGACGGCACCAGATGGCACTAGAGGACACTTGATGTTTTGTTTTTTTTATATAAATGCAGAGGGATCTATCAGATAGTTGACATTTCCTCAAATCTGCAAATGTCATGTACAACTGGAGGAAAAGTCACAACTGACTGTTTGAGTACAGTTTGAGTTAAATAAGGGCTGGCAAAATGTCACATCTGACATATTTCACAGTCTGAAATAAAAACACTGAAAGATCACACGCTAACATGTGGAGCTTTTACAGTCGTTTACAAGGCTTGGTTTTAAAGTCTAAATTTGTAAACCAGAGAATTTTCTTTGGATGTTCATGAGCTCCTGCAGAGAGCTTTCAGCCTCTGTGGATTCTGGCACCACCCTGTGGACTAATGTTCAGATTTCTGTGTCTCCCTTTGTCTTGTTCTGTATAAATGTCACTAACAAATCTCCTTCATCTCAGAGATGAAGCCAGACGTCTTTGCCGGGGTCCCCAAACTGGGCCACGGATTTTGGCCTTTAAGTTTTGCACAAACTCAAAAAAGCAAATGTATATTCATCTTGTCATTTTTTTCTACAACATTTTTGTCATTGATTGATCATGTTGTTGTTCTTTCTATGCAGCCTTCATCTTCTTCACTAAAATGTTGGATTCTGTGTGTCGCACTGCTTTGTGTTTTTTGTCTCTTGGTTTCTGCACCCATCGTTGTGTTTGCGTGAGAGGTGGCTGATCTTCAACAGAAGGATGAACATCAGTACATCTTTCTCTATAAGGCCATACTGCACACACTGGCACAGATCTTTTTCAAGGTTTATGCCACATCTACCCTAAACCAACAGCACTGGTAATCACCAAAGTCTTTTTTCTAAGTTTCTGTAATGGTAAATACACCAGTCCTCAAAATATCTTTAATCAAACTGATATTTTTGAACAATGATTGATTATTGTTATCCACTAATTTTCAATTTATCTGTTTTTACTGAAAAACAGAAGCAAAGTAAAGCACATTATTATTTCTTGAGATAAAATAAATATGGGGTGCTGGTTTGGTGGAGTGGTTGGCAACCATGCACGTCCCATGTACTTGCTTCTGCCTGTCCGTGTTGGAAACCAGTCTGTGACCAGTTTGCAGAGTGTCTTCCCCTACTGTCTCACCCCCTTTCGCAAACCTATTCACTGTCCCTCTCCTATCAATAAAGGCACAAAATCACCAAATAAATAAATAAATATATAGCTATATAGTTATAAATTATAGTTATGTAATAATAATAATAAATTTTATTTTAAAGCACCTTTCATGACACGCAAGCACATTGTTAAAGATTAAAACAGCAACAATGAAATCAACAATGACATCAGCAAAAAACAACAGATACTGCAGGTAGGTTATTGTCAAACGGAGTATGCAGTCCTGAACAGGTGGGTTTTGAGTCTGGATTTGAAAGGGGACAAAGATTCGCGTTTCTGAACAGAAGTATAAGTTTTAGTGGTTGAATGATCTGCTTGATTAATTTTTGACTTCTCAGAGAAGCCCAGCGAGTGTAACTGTAGTCCTCGGGCAATAATATTTTCAGTTTTGCACAAGGTTTTAAAAGTTTCTAAAATCTTTGTGTCTCCAAATACATGTCTGTGTGCATGTGTGTATGTGTGTTTGTGTGTAATATTTCAGTATCAGATAACAATGATAATAGACAACATGACAAAAGGCCTTCAAACAAACAAACTACCAAAAGGTCCCTCTTTAGTTTTATATGCTCTTCAGTGTGTTTTATGTCTCCTCTGCAGGATAAGCATCTCTGTCAACAAAACAATAAGTGTGCAGCATTAAGACGTCTCTGTCTCCCCCTCTTTGTGGCACCAGCAGGTGCTGAAAAAACATCTCCCTCTAAAAAAAATCCTACCAGTATAACATCTTACTATTGTTTTGTCATTAGTTAAAGTATATGGGCAGTCGTATTTTAAGATTTTGGAGTGAACCCTCTGGCTTTGTCCTTGAGCTTTCCACCTTTAAATCAACCGACTAATGGCACTGGTATTAGACATGCATAAGAACTATAAAAAAAATAATTTTATGCTGCTTTGGGTCATAAATTGGCGTAAGCTTTGCAGTAATTCTGCCCCATAAGTAAAAAAAACACCCCTCAGATGTTTTATATTGATAACAATGACATGTTTTATAGAAGGGTCTCAAGTTTTTGTAAATTCATTATCTCTAATATCTTTATGATCTCTAAACGGCACTTTTACTCATTGTTTGTGTATCAAAAGTCTTTTATCTGTCAGGCGAGTCAGCCACTCATTGATTTCAATCTGTACCTGAGCTGTACCAACAGATATTACATAACATCATGCAGAGCTGTGAGTGACACAAGGCCCTGTGAAACTTTGAGAACAAACTGTGCTGCTGTGTTTGCTTTGAAAAACTGCACATTTAAAGGCCACATATGAAACATAGATTAATTCAAATTACAGGAAATAATTCACTGCTGAAGTCTCGAAGATGGTGAAGAGGAAACCAAACCCAGAGTTTTTTATCAGTCACATTTTGTTGGTATTGGAGTTTAAGTGTAAAATCTGACATTTGTTAATTTATTGTCTTTGTCCTGTTTTAGGAAACAAAGAAAGTCCAGAGCTCCAGAGAGTTCAGTATTGATGACAAGCCCAGGCTGCATGTGAATATGATAACCACAGTGGCTTGAACTTTGCTCACTACAGTCTGCCGTCACCGGGGTCAGGCAGACCGAGGGGATGTAAACTCAAACACACTCACAGTCACAGATCTCAGACAGGTGTAGAGGTGCGGGACGTCCAGGATGGCCGGGAAGAGACGAGGTAGAGGAAACAACAACCAGCCGCAACAACAGGGCACACAGAAGCAGAGAGGCGGAGGGGCAGCCCGCAGGGTGAGTCCTGATCTCACACAATAAACTACGGACACTTATCTTATGAGAGTCTGAGTCTGTCCACAGTGGAGGGGTCTGGACGGTTCACAAAGACACGGTCCATCCTAAATTCAAACACTGATGACTTCTTTTCATTTAAATGGTAAATACTCGTCATTACTTACTGCTGCAGGTAAAGTGGACCGACCTTTGGGACCAATAAAGTCAGACCATGTGAAGTCATACCTTCTGATCAGAGTCGGCCTGAGGAGGGAAACATGAGACAGGATATTTGATTTAATGCTGCAGATCTAATGTGGATAATGTGACACCTTTTGAGGGCCCATCCTTGGGGTCTTTATGGGACCTAAACATTCCTGTGGAGGGTCTGCATGTAAGTTTCAGAGGTAGACGTGGGAAATAAGGTTGATCTGTCTTTTTGTTGAAAACAATGTCGGAGAAAATGAAAATAAAATCAACTGTGCAAAAAGGTGAAAATTTCACAAGAAGCAAAAAAAAAATAAAAAATGGGAGGGGGTAGTCAGAATTTCAAGAAATAAGTGCAACCTTCAAACTTCATTTAAAACATCAAAATGTTGAGAAGTTACACTTTCAAGAAAATAGTGTAATAGTTTAAAAGTATCAAGAAAAAAATTCAATTTAATGAGAAATGTTAAAGTTTCAAAATGTTAAGAAAAATCAGCATAGAATAACCAATAAAAAAAAATCAAAAAGATGAAAAAACATGTATGACTCAAAGTCTTGAAAAAAGGGCAAATTTCAAGAGGAAAATTCAACTTTGAAATTTTCATTTTAGAGTTAAACTTTAAAATGTTCAAATGTTGAGAAAAGGTCAAAAATTTCCGAGAAAAGTAAAAATTTCGAAAGTTTAAGAATATCTTTACAGATGTCAAAAAAGTCCAGATAAAAGACCATTATATGACAGCATTGAAATATCCACAAAAAGTTAAAGATCCAGAAACAAAAACAAACTGACAGGAAAATTTAAAAGGAAAAAACTTTGAAAATTCTAAATATGAGGAAAAGTCCAAATATAATCAAAATAGTAAAAGTTTAAATTTTCATGAAAAACAATATTTGTTAAAAAAAAAGTTAAAACATTAATCAAAAAATGTATGTTCTGAGAAAGTCTGAAAGTACTTGTATGAGGAAAATGTGACAATGTTTTGACAAACAACTGAAATTTGTGCAGCAATGGGAAATACTGATCACTTAAAAAGTTGTTCACATGGGTTCATATCTCGACGCCTTCACCTGATCTTAACTCTACATAATTATTATTTCCACTCTCTGGTCCTCAGACTTTGTAAATTAAAGGGACATGAGTTATTTTTAATGAATGTTCTATACTTTTACTTTGTGGGCATCCAACCTGAAAAGAATAAAGATGTCCCAAATGTTTTTATTGCTGGACATTTTTCATAAAAACACCTAAATTATGTGATTTTGTTTCTATTATTTGTCTCTTATTTTCTTATTTAATATAAGGATAATGTGAGAAAAGTATGGTTACAAGTGCAGGAGTCTCGGAGAGGTTTTCAAATCCTTGCTTTGCCTATTTAACTTTCTCTATGAGAGAATTACACAAAACAGCCACGAAGTAAATGTGGTGCAGTATTTCATGGCTTTACTTGAATTAACAGACCACATTTTTGTATAATATCTATTTATACATATATATATATATATATATATATATATATATATATATATATATATATATATATATATATATATATATATACATATATATATATATATATATATATATATATATATATATATATATATATATATATATATATATATATATATATATATATATATATATATATATATATATATATATATGTGTATATATATATATATATATACATACATAAATAATTTGAATTTGATCGTGTACTTCATTCATAGTCAGATGTGCCTTTTTAATCAGTGTGTTTTGTTTAGTTTTTTTTCTTAATCATTGTAAATGTTAAAATCAGAAAAATCTTTTTCAATGTATAAATGTCTAAAGAAGTACAAATCAAAAGCATGACAACAATGAAGCTCAAAATATAATCACAGGTCCAGCACTACACCTAGAAAATATTGCTTGATTGGATCAGAAATCTGTTTATAGTCTGGTTTAGGGTTTATGAAGTTTTAGTGTTAAAATTTCTTCTCCAAAGAATAAAGGCATGACAACACACACACAAACACACACATATATACATACACACACCCCCATCTGTTATCTGCCCACTGTACGCAAAACAAAATAAAAAACTATGAAGAATGGAGACAAAGCGTGAAGTACGAGCAGAGTTCTGTACAGTATGAAGATGTCCAGGATTTTGTAAACATAGGTGTAAAACAGCAGACACTGGTACAGATTCAGAGTTCAAAGTGTCTCTTACATCACGGCAGATAAAACTGTTCATATATCTCCTCACAACACAAAGTCCATCAGTGCTGACATGATTCTCATCCATGCTCAGGATTTCATCAAATCTTATCTTGGTCTTGATAAAATGGTACCATGTCAGCCCCCATCTACAAAAACATTATCAGTCTAATGCAGTGCAGATTTTTATACTTATGTAAAAGGTTTGGAGATGGTATTGCTTTATGTAACTACCATGTGAACTGGAGTTTCAGATGGTTAATGGGCTGTGGTGTCTCTCCTCCTATGGGTTTGTGTTTTTGGGACCATGTTGGAGATTGTTGTGCTCACTTTTTTGGATCTTAGACTTTACCCACATTCTCTTTATTTTTGTCCACATGAGCAGTGTTGGTCTGGGGGACACTAGCGCTCCTGCTCTGTCTTCTTAGAACATTTGGGTCTATTAAGTGGTTTGTTTGTATTTTTGAGGGTTCCTCGATGTAAATTGAGCTCTTTTTTCTGTATGTCCGTGTCTGTTTGTCAAAGCACTTTGTAAACATGGTTTTACATGTGCTTCACAATAAAGTTATTTTATCACCATCAAAGTAAAGAGGGATAAAGAGAGACTCACCATTTTTATCCATTAAGATGTAGAGAATGTTGTCATCTGTTGTAAGTTATGTTCTGAACCTGTTGTAGCCGTGATTGGATAATTAAAAAAAAATTAAATTAATTAGTCACAGCGTGTGGCTCTAACTTGTAAATTTGAGAGCAGTATTGTCTTTAGAAGAAGAGCTGCTAACAAACTGCTCACAAAACAGAAATGACTTAGTATCCAAATAGAAAAAAATTTTCATACATTTTCAACAAAAGTTGCAACAGATTGTTAAAGTAACATGAATATATTGCCATAAGTTTAGTTTAAAAATCATTTTAAGATTTACATCGATACCTTAATGGCAGCCATGAGCACCAACTTATGATGGACATTTGATTCAGAGGACACTCACATATAAGAAGTTACAGCCTGATATTACACACTGAATTGTGGGCAGCTGCTTTCTGGTCAACAAAATTAAATTTTACTCTCGCTACATGGGATTATGATTATCATGAAAAACAAACATGTCATTGTCTGGAGCTTATGCTTATTCCAGATTTTTTTCCCAGTGATTTTCCAAAAACATAAAAAAGAAATATAAGCTTTGTCGAGGGAACCAGGGCAATGCTAACTTGGGTATGCTAACAAAACATCACATCTCTGCAACATGCTTGAGGGAATTTGGGTTAAAATGGGTAGAAAATATAATTTTGACAAGGGACTAGATTAGTACTAGTATTTACATCTGAATGTACAAATTATGACCATTGCTGTAAAGTTATTGTATTGTGTTGTACAATATTGGTTTCCACTGGCTTGTATCACAACATTACACCACCCTGTAAGAGCACACTTACTTCTAATAAGATGATCTAATATCAAGAATCAAAACATAGATTTTGCTGTCTGCACTGCTTTTTCTTTGCACAGGTTAAAAGTGAAAAAAAGGTCTTTTTAATGGGTTTTTGTGAGATGTTGTAAAGACAGACATTCTTTTAAGCTTTCAGTAGCAAAAATTAGGAGATGTGGACTTAAATAACTGCTTTTGGCATTCTTCAGTTGGGGTGCCAATACCTATCCGGTCTTTGAAGGGTGAGCTGGACACACTGGAGTGAACCAAGAGAGAGTATAACTGGTTGTGGAAACACATGAAAGATCAGGGCAGCATCAAACTTAAAACTGAACCAAACTGGACTGGTCGGTGGAAAAGCACCATTAGACAACACCATGTGGTCAATTTTAAGATTTTACAGTGAGAAACTATGTAGGCTTTAAAATATTGTGAGACAATCCAATATTAACATCTAATTGCCAATGGGACTAGAGATGGAACTTAGCCACACAGCCATAATCTCGCATGTTTACATGTATATGTTCATTTTCATGTCCTGTCCCATTTCCTTCTTTTAAAAATAAACAAATCTACAAATCTACAAATTATGTTTTGTGTCTTGTCTGTGTATTTAGGCGCTCAAGGAGCCAGCAGTTTACGCCAAGTCCACAGGCTTTGAATCAGACGTTCTTCATGAGAAGCTCACCCTTGCCCAGGCACGCAGAGGAACACCAGGTCAGATCATTTATGTTTACTCTCTTAAAATGAAACCTTACATAATGAATAACTGACCACGGATGTGGGTGTATTTTTTGTGGAATTTATTGCTTTAGTATGTTTGTATATTAGATATCAGCCCAAGTATCAGGATCCACTTTATAGCTACTTATCTCAGCTGTTTCAGGAGTGTTATTGTTTTTATCTCTTCAGTGTGTCCCAACATCGAAACTAAAGCATAAATAATCTTATTAGTATATTATTATGAGTTTTAAAAGAAAAGAAGTGAGATTTTGTAATAACATCTCAGCCTTTAAAACATGTTGTCTTATTTCTTTTCTTATGTTGCAGCTAATCGCCCGGTGCGGGTCTACGCAGATGGGATCTTTGATCTTTTCCACTCGGGTCACGCTCGAGCTCTGATGCAAGCCAAAAATGTCTTTCCTAACACACATCTGATAGTGGGAGGTACAGTATAGATCCAACGCTCTTTAAACACAGCAGGAAATACTGATGTTCATGATGAGCTCAATCAAGAAGAGCACTAGCATGTGTAAAAGTTACAAACATTTACAATCACAGATAGAACTGAAAAGCAGTGTAATTAATCAAAACATCTAAAACCTGCATCATCTTCCTCCAGTGAATTGAAACTGCTTCAAAAATATGTATAGAAACCAATTCCTCAAGACCAAAACTTCTAAAATGTCTGAAACTTCTTTTTTCAAATTCAAGACAAACTTTGGGATTGGATAGTAAATGTAAGTGTTGTGACTGAATCACAGAGTGTGCAGGCTGTAGCTAACAGATTTTTCCCTTGAATGAAAGGATACAAGTATGGGTGAAACAAATTCAGCAAATCTTTATGATGAGAATATACCAATGATTTTGTCTCTGAGCAGTCAAAGACCAACTAATTCCGTCATCAAGAATACAACGAGACTTGTTATGAACCTTAAAGCTGGGGTTGGCGATTTGATTTAGATACACTTTTTGTAATACTGGTTAAAATGGTCTTTATGACCCGATGGTAATCAACTCACAATGTGTTCTTAAAACAGAGCGAAAAATATCCACTATCTACAGCAGGAGTAAAACAGAGAAAACCCCAACCAATAATCATGCCGGGACACCTGTTTTTAAACCAATCAAATCCCGTCGCCATTCTGCCCGCCTCCTGCGTGTGCATTTTCCCGGCGTGCACAGACTCGGTGCACGTAGCTGAGCTCATACATATCAGAGGCCGCCCTGAGGAGATGCTACTTTCAAATTCATGCTAGTTTTCCAAAATCGCCAACCCCAGCTTTAATGCACCATTATTACTTTTATTGTTATTATTACTATGTCCCTTTAATTTAAGTCTTGAAATCATTAAGATTGACCTCATGTACAATGACTCAAGGCTTTTGAAGCTAATTCATTTCACTCAACCATTTGGCAATTTGAATAAAGTCGATCTAACAGGCCTCTTCTGTCTCTGTTTCCTCAGTTTGCAGTGATAAGCTCACCCACAAATACAAAGGCTACACAGTGATGACGGAGGATGAACGTTATGACGCCCTGACACACTGCAGATACGTTGACGAGGTGGTGCGAGACGCTCCCTGGACTCTTGACACAGAGTTCCTCAAGAAGCACAAGGTCAAACTTCACTCACAGGACACAGTTTTGATGAAAACACTAAGTATAACATTGTCTGAATATTGTAATGTTACTTCACAGATTGATTTCGTGGCACATGATGACATCCCTTACACTTCTGCAGGATCAGAAGATGTTTACAAGCACATCAAGGAAGCAGGTGAAGATTTAAGAAGTCATCTTTAACTTCCATCATGATAATTCTACCTGTGTTAATGACAACAGCAAACTCGTGTTCATACATGAAGCCATTAAGTGTAAAAGCTGCAGTTCCTTGAGTGTCCACTTGGGGCTGAGATTAAAAGCAGCGCGAGTCTCATAAACATCCATAATAAAGTGAGGATTTATCCAGCAGAAATTAATGTTTTCAGGTTCAAGAAAAGGTTTTAACTGAAACAGATTAGGTCATTTTGGACACAAACTTAACACTGTTTTATCGGCCACAGCAACAGTCCTGATCTGAGCCATGATGTACAGGGGTACAACGTTAGGGTCGAGTTTTGAGAAAGATGCTAGTTTTCTAGATGTGCCTTATAGGGCTACAAGTCAGTGGCTGTTTTTGTCAGCAGGCTTAAAGGTGTAGTCAGCGATGTGGGAGAAAACGAGTGGAGAGGTTGTTTATAAACGAATTTCGACCCGCCTCTCCCTTCATACCTCACCCCTGGCGCCACCCCCAAAAGCTGACGGACGTGCATCGCCATGGAAATGGCCGTAGAAACTGCGTAGCTGACCAACGTAGCTAAGGTAACCCCGACGCGTTAGACAACTCGACTGACAATATTGATAACATCACGACAACAGCACATTCTGGCAGATTAGACAATAAGATGAATGCCCGACGGCTGTTACTGTTAATGTACTTGCTAATGTTGCTTACCTATCCAGCAGACGGACAGTGACATCCACGTCCGTTTTCAGGTCTTTCAATTGGTGGAGTTCCCTCCTCCGTCAGAAAGCAACACCAATGTTGACCCGAGTCTTCGCTCTTTCATGGTCATAGCCCTTCTTTTTCACTTTTCACCCCTCTGAACTTTTTCTTTTGGGCTGTTTTCAGCCATTGCTATTGCACCTATTGTATCTCTCTCTTTCACTAACTGCACACGCTACGCAACCTACTACTCCCCCTCCCCCCTCTGTCTGATCTGTGCATGAGTATGATCGCCCCCTGGATGTGGGGAGGTGTACCCTGTTTTGGTAGCTCGGCCCGAGCCACAGTATTCACCGGCTGAAATTCAGAGCCAAGGCTGTGTATTGAAACCGGACTTTTTTGTCAACATGCTGTCAGTGGGGACATCTTGTGGATGGAGAGGAGAAATGCGGTGAATTTGACAAATAGTGCATTAGATTAGAAGATTAGAAGATCGCTGACTACACCTTTAAGACCTGCACCAGTTCCATCCTTTTGTTTGTTATTGAGTTGACCCAGTCAGTTGAGACACTGTTTTCAGTATCAAGATCCACATACAACGACCTCGAAAGGCAGATTTTGTAACTAATAAGTCGATGTCACTCAGACTTTGTCCATGTCGTTATCTAACTGATGTTTGATCATCCTAAATGTTTCATGTCAGGCATGTTTGTGGCCACTCAGAGGACAGAAGGCATCTCCACATCTGATCTCATCACTCGTATTGTCCGAGACTACGACATCTATGTTCGACGAAACCTGCAGCGAGGATACACTGCCCGAGAACTCAATGTTGGATTTATTAATGTGGGTAACTAAACTTACCTAAAATACACACGAGTGTCTCTGAATCAAACAACGCAGATGAAATAACAGATTTGTTGAGGATTCTTTTCTTTGTCTTACATCGACAGGAGAAGAAGTACCGGCTCCAGAACCAGGTGGACAAAATGAAAGAGAAAGTGCGAACGGTTGAAGAGAAGTCCAAACACTTCGTTTACAGAGTTGAAGAGAAAAGCCATGACCTGATCCATAAGTGGGAGGAAAAGTCTCGAGAATTTATTGGAAATTTCTTGGAACTCTTTGGACCTGATGGAGCCTGGGTATATTTACAACTCATTTCACAAATTAATACATTACTGATTCTACACCATAACAACTCCAGAGCTTTTTCATTTCTGTTGAGTTTGTGAATTAGCAGTGTGTTTGTGGAAATTATGTCATTAAGTCTTGCAATCATGTAGTTCTGATTGACTGAGTGAAGCTACAGTCCCTTAGACTTTAAACTTTATTTTATGCCTCTTCTGTTGTATGGTAACTTGCAGTGCAGCTGGATCTGCCTGATTTAATGTTTGTAATGAGACAAATCCATTTTTACAAGTTTCAATCTGCAACGATTGTGCTCAGACCGCATCAACATGGTCCAATCCAAAACCTTTAAAGCAGGAAGAGCAAGCAAGACAACAGGAAGTGACTGCGCCTACAGAGATTAGCATAGATGCTAATAGCTTCAGTAGCAGTTTCAGAAGCTTACGACTGCATTTCTCTGTTGAATGAAATCAAACACTGAAACTAGTCAAACCATTAATTGGCTCATAGTTTTTACTTTACAGTAGCACACCAGCCGCAGTATTTGGTTGGCCTGAAATGTATTTGATTGATGGATTAATCGTCCAATCACCTGCTGGATATGCTTTTAAAATGTTCTGCCCATTCCCAAACACTCTCTGTGGGCTCTTTCCCAGATGGACTAATGTAATATGTTGAATGGTCCATCTGGTGTGTCAGGTTAACTACACAGATAAAGCACTACAAACACGACAAACTTTTGGATAATCTAACCAAGTGTAAACCTGAAATATCTCAAGAGCATTCTCATGGATTTTTTCCACCAATAATCCATCCAATGGTCTATACTATGATCTCTAATGCTATCAAGTAGTCTGAATGTTTAAGTGACCAACAGTGTATCATACTCCTAACTGCAAGTAAAACAAAACTGACACTCTTAAACCAGCAATGTCAGAAATGGCAACAGAGTAAATCTCCAATATCTCCTTTTTTTGTGCAGCATGTGATCCAGGAGCGTAGCGGCCGGATGCTTCAGGCCCTGTCACCCTACTCGTCACCCAGAGGCTCCCCGAGCAGCAGTCCCACCAGAAGACGCTCCATCTCTCCCAACTCCGCTCCGGTCTCCTCCTATGCCACTGACTCTGCTATTTCTACGTCAAACTCCTCGTCACCATCCTCTCTCTCTCCTCCTCCTTCTCCACATACTCCTGCCTCTCGTAAAAAGAGGAGACGGGGAAGGGCTCGCAAAGCTGCCTCCACATACAACTAATTTAATTGAGATCATTTTTTTCCTTTTTGTTGAAGACTAGAACCGTTTAATTTCCTCAGTAATGGTGGAAAAGTTTAGTATTTGATAATTAGTTTAGATAAATAACATGTAAAATATTGTGATGAAAATTGTGTTTCTTCATTGACAAAATAAAATGAATTAATACATGATGAGTAACGATACTGAGGCACAGAAATGGACATTAAATGTTGCTTTAATGAGACTTTTTGCTATGTTTGTCCTTCTATCCTGTTGAGTTATAATTGAGAAAAAAATAAATAGTAAAATATTTGTAGTGTTAGACTATTATGTACCTTTAAAAATAAAAGATAGGAAAAACATTTCACTGCCGCTGACAATGAAAAGTGGTAGAAATAGGGCTAGAAATGAAAGAGTGTTTGACTACCATACATTATATCTATCATAAATTGTATAGCGCCAATTTATAAAATGCTATCTCAAGACACTTTACAATAGAGTGGGTCGAAGACAAGCTCTTCAATTAATTCACATATCTACATAGAAATGTATATACATATAAAATACACATAGATAGACAGACAGACAGACAGACAGACAGACAGACAGACAGACAGATAGACAGATAGGCAGATAGATAGATAGATTATCCATCATGAGCACAGCACTGGGCCAACCAAACTACAGAAAGGCGTGTCTAAAGGGGACCGACAGTAACAGTGACAAGAAAAAAACCTGTTTAGCAGGAAAAATCTTGAGCAGATCCATTCATGTTGAACAGCCATCCAATAAAGCTGTGTCGGGTTTGTGGGCGAAGGCAGGGAGGTGGATAGAGACAAGTGAACTAAGGCAAGAACAGAAAGTAGAGACATCATATTTGTCTCTGCTTGAATTTTGATTTATCAGAGGATGCAGCATCTCATTTTCGAAAGAGTCAGCATGTCTGTATGACTGTAGTGATAGTTTTTATAGAACTACAAAACCCAAAACCAGTGAAGTTGGCACGTTGTGTAAATAGTAAATAAAAACAGAATACAATGATTTCCAAATCCCTTTCAACCTATATTCAATTGAATACACAGCAAAGACAAGATACTTAATGTTCGAACTGGTAAACTGTGTTATTTTTTGCAAATATTAGCTCATTTGGAATTTGATGCCTGCAACATGTTTCAAAGAAGCTGGCACAAGTGGCAAAAAAGACTGAGGAAGTTGAGGAATGCTCATCAAACACTTATTTGGAACATCCCACAGGTGAACAGGCTAATTGGGAACAGGTGGGTGCCATGATTGGGTATAAAAGCAGCTTCGCTGAAATGCTCAGTCATTCACAAACAAGGATGGGGCGAAGGTCACCACTTTGTGAACAAACGCGTGAGTAAATTGTCCAACAGTTTAAGAACAACATTTCTCAACAAGCTATTGCAAGGAATTTAGGGATTTCATCATCTACGTTCCGTAATATCATCAAAAGGTTCAGAGAATCTGGAGACATTACTGCACGTAAGCGGCAAGGCCCAAAACCAACATTGAAAGCCTGTGACCTTCGATCCCTCAGGCGGTACTGCATCAAAAACCGGCATCACTGTGTAAAGGATATCACCACATGGGCTCAGGAACACTTCAGAAAACCACTGTCAGTAACTACAGTTCGTCTACATCTGTAAGTGCAAGTTAAAACTCTACTATGCAAAGCCAAAGCCATTTATCAACAACACCCAGAAATGCCGCCGGCTTCGCTGGGCCCGAGCTCATCTAAGATGGACTGATGCAAAGTGGAAAAGTGTTCTGTGGTCTGACGAGTCCACATTTCAAATTGTTTTTGGAAACTGTGGTCGTCGTGTCCTCCAGACCAAAGAGGAAAAGAACCATCCAGACTGTTATAGGTGCAAAGTTCAAAAGCCAGCATCTGTGATGGTATGGGGGTGTATTAGTGCCCAAGGCATGGGTAACTTACACATCTGTGAAGGCACCATTAATGCTGAAAGGTACATACAGGTTTTGGAGCAACATATGTTGCCATTCAAGCAACGTCTTTTCATGGACGCCCCTGCTTATTTCAGCAAGACAATGCCAAGCCACATTCTGCACGTGTTACAACAGCGTGGCTTCGTAGTAAAGGAGTGCAGGTACTAGACTGGCCTGCCTGTAGTCCAGACCTGTCCCCCATTGAAAATGTATGAAGCGTAAAATACAACAATGGAGACCCCGGACTGTTGAACAACTTAAGCTGTACATCAAGCAAGAATGGGAAAGAATTCTACCTGAAAAGCTTCAAAAATTGGTCTCCTCAGTTCCCAAACGTTTACTGAGTGTTGTTAAAAGGAAAGGTGATATAACACAGTGATAAAAATGCCCCTGTGCCAACTTTTTTGCAATGTGTTGCTGCCATTAAATTCTAAGTTGATGATTATTTGCAAAAGAAAATAAAGTTTCTCAGTTTGAACATTAAGAATCTTGTCTTTGCAGTGTATTCAATTGAATATAAGTTGAAAAGGATTTGCAAATCATTGTGTTCTGTTTTTATTTACGATTTACACAACGTGCCAACTTCACTGTTTTTTTTTTTTGTTTCCAATAAACAATCATAAAAAAGAGTAATAATCTTATATTAACATGAACATCTTGAATGATTACAAGATAGCGATGACTGATATTGAATCATTCAACAGCATCAAAATGAGAATTTATTATAACTGATGTATTTTCTGCTGACACAGGAGGGTGAGGTGGGTGCAGAGATATGAAAGTGACGCCCAGATCATAAATCTGTCATGTTTGTTTCTACTGAATATAGAATTATCAGAGGTTAGCCCATTGAGATATTACAAAATAGACAGTCCATGTGATTAAATGCAAATACAGTGAGGCAATTTGCTTCAATGTCAAAAGGGATGATAAAGATAGTGAGTTATACTTTGTACACTCTGAGTTAGAGTTTAATCCATGCACACTGTATTTGACTACAGAAATTAAATACAAATACAGATGAGCAATTTCCCAGAACATATTTCAGTACTAAAACTTAAAATGAATTTGATTAACTTTTAACCCAAAGGGCCAAGTATAAGATGAGTCACACTCACACTTACTATGCACAAAACTCTGCTTTTTAAATTAAGGCTATAAAAATCATTATGCATTTATACTATATTCTGCTTTCATATAGATATTTATTTCACCTACATCAGTATTCATAGCAAACACTAAGATATGTGTAAAGAATCTAACCTTTTGAATGACAATGTTTGCCATGATGCCATCTTGTTTTCAGATTACAAAAAGTATTGTATTCATTTAACGAGATACGAAAAAATATATATACATGTCTACACTACTTACAATATGTTAGAGATATTGTGAGAAACTCAGTGGATTTCATACATAATGTGTTTGTTTCACTTCAGTGATTTTTGGGATAGGTAGGCAATTGTATTAGGGTGATAGACACACCTCATTTTGTGTTTTCCACATAATGGTCTCCACATAATTTCCATCATATGAGACCCTTTCTCACTACACAGTCAGCTAAGGCTTATATGCATGCACTGATTTTCTCTCATATAAAGTACTGCAATACAACCTGGTCACATACAACATCAAGTACAATAAAACCCATCATATCTCTCTTTAAGAAGGCATTAGAAATCCTTGACAGGAAACCATTTCATTTCCATTACTGTAATATCATTAGTAAGTATAATATTTGAAATTTTGACTCTTACCAAATATACTCTGATGTTTGTCTTATTTTTAAGGTACTGAATGGACTTGCTACCCCACCATTAAATGATTTTATTCAGAAAAAGGACACCAGCATGAATACTAGAGCATAGACCAGAGGGGACTGCAACATACCGAGGCGTAGGACAGAGTTTAGCCAGAGGGTGGTGTCTATTAGAGGAGCACATTCATGGAACAGATTACCAGCACAGTGACAACTATTTAACATTTAAAAACAAAGTTAAACATTGGTTGAAAACAAACCAGTCATGTAATCACACATAATGTTCATCTCCTCCTTCATTGCTGCTGATGCTGCTACTGAGAGCTTGATGTTTCCTGTTTTTAGATAGATTGTGAGTTATCCGTTGTTTACACATTGTGTCGATCTTGTTTGTTAAAACTGTGTGTTTTTTGTTTACTGTTTTGTGGAAAGTGTTATTTTAATTTGTTTTTCCTGTTTGATCACCTGCCTTAGGACAACGGATGAAATTTAGCTATTGTGCTAATTCCAGCATATTTACAATGACGTGTATAACGAAATTGTTGATTGATGTGCGCTGTCCTAATCAAATAAATGAATTAAATAAAAAAAAAAGTGTCTTCAGTGCACCTTGCATGTTGGGGCCAATATCAGAAATTACAAAAGACAACCCTTTTCAATGTGGCATCAATTTCAACATTCTAGGGGTATAAGAAGCTGGTCAGCAAGTCATTCACAGTTTATCATTCAAGCAGCAATAAAAACACAACGTCACTTTACTGACGAGCAGTGCCACCTGGCTATAGCGCGCCTTCAGGCTGTTAGCAGGCAGTCAGATGTTGCTCGTGAACTTCGTGTGTCTCCAGGTGTCATCAGCAGACTTGGAGCAAAACACAGGACTACTGGCAGTGTTTGTAACAGACCCAGGAGTGGAGCCCCCCAAGTGATGGACTGCAATGATGACCAGTATCTAAGAACTGATGCACTCAGACACCGTTATGCAACTGCCACACAGCTGCAGGCCTGTTTAGGAGAAGTGAGGGGTACTAGGGTCCCCAGACAAACCATTCGCAACCAACTCCATCGCTTTGGCTTGAATGCCAGACGACCATTGCAGGTGACTCCACTGACACCAAGACACCGCCATGACTGTTTGCAGTGGGCACTGACCATGTGACTTGAACAGTGCAGCAGTGATTAACTGTCTGTTCACTAATCAGTGTCGGGTCACCTTGCACAGAAATGATGGTCGTCAGGGTTACTGGAGGCCAGACGAGCGATACACCGAGGTCAACATGGTCACCAGGGTTCGCTTTGGTGGAGGAGGTGCAACAGTCTTGGCAAGCATCACAAGCCAGTGCAAAACAGATTTGGTGATTGTAGATGGCTCAGTTACTTCTTACCTCAGAGACATCATAGAACCCAAAGTCATCCCTCAATTCCACCAGCACATCCCCAACTTTCTGTTCATGGATGATAATGCTCCACCACATTGTGCCAGAATTGTCACAGATTGACTTCAAGAAATTGGAGTGCCTCATATGGTATGGCTAGCAATGTCTCCTGACCTGAATCCCATAAAAAAGTATCGGACCAGTTGAAGCAGACACCGGATGATCGGACCCCACCCCCATGTGACCTGGCAGAACTGTGTGTAGCACTTGTGAAAGAGTGGAAGAGTTTTGGTAGCTCCAAATTACCAAAACTGACTTCAGTTTTGGTTATTTGGAGCTATCTTTGTTTTTGTCTAAATTGTTGGGGTAAAAATATTAAACTAATGAAAATGGTGTTCCTTCTCATTCATTAATAGTAATATTAAAGGGAACTATTACTTCATCAAAATTCAGACCATATTGGAATAGCACTCATATAAATAACAATATCCCTAACTTATTGTGTGTAGTGTATAGAGAGAGTATATATTGCTTCAGCTTACCGTAAAGGATTAAAAACCGCCTATGGTTGTAATTATTCACAAGGGAACTGGGAAGGAGTTTCAATGCCTTTCGGAAAAGGCGTGGGATTGAGTGAATGTGCACTTCTTCCAACTCCTTTTTGGACATGTAAACTAAATGACAGCAGACGAACCTTGTCAAAATGTTTAAATTATGCACGACATCAAATTATTTATTGTCATTTGTCCTTATTTTTTTGCAACATAATGAAATAAAAGATAAAAACATACAGACAAACCTGCAGGGCCCTGTGGAACTACAAACAGTTCTGCGCATGCTCCGTAGCTGTCCGTCTGCAGCGTCTCCGGATTGACGGCTAATGTTCATGACGTCACCGGCAGCTAATGTCACACACGGATTAAAGATGGCGCCCTCTCATGCACTGAGGTGCTGTAAACGGGCTCTGAACTGGATACCTGTTTTGTTTATAAACCTGGTCGTCGGCTGGTCTTATTACGCCTACGTTGTGGAGCTTTGTGTCTGTGAGTAACCTGAGTATTTGTGTTTGTTTGTCTGAGCCTGAGGCGGAAATGTGTCTGTGCTGACAGTTACTGTGTCGCCAACTTTGTGCAGCAAGAAGTGAGATTTCGACTCAGCCCCCTGCGCAGACTGTGTACAAGCGATTATGACAGTATATTTTTTTGGTTCCGTGTTTTTTTAAATACTAGGGAGCTCGCTTTCCTCAAGGCAGCCATTTATTTTATGTTTAAAAACTGGGCAACTTTTTCAGTCATAATTGGAGGGGGAGTCCTGCGTTGGCTTTGTCATTTATTAATAATATAAAACATAATTATAGTGGTTGTCATGCAAAAGTAACTTAACATTTTACACTGGCAGTGAAATGCAACTTTAGCTCTAAAGTAGTTTCCAATTATCCAATTTCTTGGATGTCTAATTATTTTCTGTATGTTTACTAATGTATGGGCAAATCGTTTTTAAGCTGCTCCTACCAGAAACCTGCGCTAAAATTAGTGTGAAAGCTTATTTTATCCATTTCAGAAGACATTTTGGTAACACTTTCGATGAAGTCCCTCTACAATGCATTATAAACGTGTTAAACACATGTTTTTTTATGCATCTGTGTTATAATCAGCTTATAATGCGGTGTTATCATAGAGCACTTCATGCCCATAAAAGCAATCAAAGGTCGTCATACTGCTATTGTCATTAAAGAGTTAAAAACATACTTAAAGTGCATCAGCTATAAGAAATAATATATATTTGGAATGATTTATGACATTTATATGTTACAATAATTAATGAGGCGAGGTGAAAATACAGAGAGAAACGTTTAGAGTTTTATTCTTAAAATATAATCATTTGATAATTGTCATAGTGCACTGTTCTAAATACTATAAATAAAGTAATACAGTTTTTTCATAAGCAGATGCATTTGTTTTTTTGTATCTGGGGAATTTCTCTCTTGTTTTCTCTTTACTTAAACAATTAAATGAATACTGATCGTGATACAGGCAAGTTTAACCCAGCACAAAACACTGCCATTATAATGAACTTTGATCGAAGTATTTTAATTCAACACAAGTGCTTGTAACTATGAAAACACAGCATTGTAAGCATAATAAAACTTATTTAGATGTATTATAGTCATGCTTATAATATGTTTATTATATGGTGTTAAAGGGGCTTCATAGAAAGTGTTACCAAGTTTTTATTTATTGCATTTGTGTTAATTGATATGTCATTTTCTGTAGCAGCCCTTACCTCTTAATTCATTCATAATCACAATGCAGGTATTTTTAATGGGGCTGTTGTTTAATTATTATTATTGCTATTATTTTTTACTAAATATTAGAATAGGTGAGATAGACTTTAGTGCTGATGGATAAATCATTGGAGGCACCTTTAAAATTAAAATGAGATTGGGGGATTGTTATAATTTAACCATTTAATACATTTTAATTCATGAAAAATGTCTGAAGGTGAAAACAATAAAATCTTTAAAGCTGATAAACCTTTGCTCCACAACCAGCGGCCAGCTTAATCATCTTATCCTGAAAAAAGGAATAACAATATTAATACTACATCCTTATGTGATTTTATGTGGATGAATCAGAGAAAAGGATAGGACAGACTCACTTCTGGTTTACAGCCATTAAAGAACTAGTGAGGACTACCTTTGTGCTAATAAATCAGTACCTTTCCCTTAGTTTTGTTTGAAAATAATGAAGTATTGCTTTTTGCAAGAGGAAGCCCCTAGAAATGACAACAAAGGAGTTGAGAAAGTAAAGTGAGAATAAAGTTAAGACAGTTTAAAGCTGACAGGACAACATGTATGATCCGTGGCTGCATGCACAGCATAAATAAAAGGACCACTATGTTTCTGACATTGTTGACACAAAAAAGGATTCAATTCTTTCCACACAGGAAATCAATAGGAGCTGATAACAGTCAAATAATTGCATCAGTAAATCATGATTACCATTATTACTGTGGGGGGTCAATTTAAAGAAACAAGTACAAAATGTCTGAATTGTGGGAGGCTGAAGTTATATTGAAACATATATAGTATAAATTGCCCACCACTACTTAAGATTACTCTTAAATTCATGTGATCAGATGGTAATATCCTAAATAAAAACACTGATATCTACCCAGACAAGAAGACTTCAGTTCCTTTTATATATTTTCAACTGTTTACAGGCTTATGAATGGGGTCAGCATGCTTTTATATCCATTTATTCTGCTACAGTTTGTTTCCCACTCCAATGGGACCTCCCATCACTTTAAAGCAAAGAAACCAAATACTATATTTATGGAATTACATAATTTATTTGCACTTAGTGTCTGCAATTACCACTCTTTGCTCCTTAAATGAGGGCAAAAGTCCCTCTGTCTGTATGATACATATTTTAATAGCAACATTTGTAAGACTTTAGCTCTCTTCGTGAGTTGGGATCATCATTGATTATTGTCCTGACAGGTAAACCTAGGAGAAACTCTGTAGTTTCCGTAATACAAAAGCTTTAACCAAAGTGTCAGAGTAGTTCAACCTGCACTAGATTTTCCATGTTTACATTCTGTCACACAGTATGTGTCATAACATGCCCTGGCTCTGGAGTGTGTTTTTCTCAAGTCAGTTTGAGCCTCAAACTAATGATACTGTTTCTCAGCACGTTGTACTGTAGTAATGTGAATAAATCAGCGGCTGCGGTCAGCACAGGGACATCCCTGCTGCTCAAACAAAGCTCCCTGTTATGGGGGGTCACTGCTGGCAGTGCCAGGCTGCTGCCACATGGTGCGAGAAAGGGGTGATGTGTGGGGGGTGGATATGGGTGAAGGGGGATGTGTAGTCATGCTTTCTGAGGACATCCATTTATCTAATAAAAGCATTTTGCCTTTTACAGATACAATTCCAAACAATGCAGAACGAAGTAAGTGTTTCTTTTGTCCTCATTACATTGCATGCCTCAGAGTTATTCCATCAATATTGTGGTGAGATGCTATTTTGACTCCAAATAAACTTTTTTCTTTTCACAACAGTCAGCTATTTGGTCATCTTCCACATTTTCTTCATGATGTTCATATGGTCCTACTGGAAAACTATCCTGTCCAAACCTGCTGGCCCCTCAAAAGCAGTAAGTCAACAGTGTGACTGGCTTAAAAGAGCCCTTCCTGATTATGGTTTTTCAAGTTTATTATCCTCCGTAGTCTTTTTTTACAAGTCTCCTCCTCATGACAGGGAAGTAATATGCACAAGACAGAAAGTCAAGTATCTGGACTTTGCCCTCTCCTCCTGTCTACAGCACCAATAACCGTCTGAAATGGCTCATTCTCCTGACCTCACAAAGTAGACCCACCAGTGAGATGTCCCGTCATTGTATTCACCACTTTGAGGCCATTGGCTCAGGCAGAGAATAGACCATAGGAATGATTGCAGAGTTATTGACAACATGGTGATGGGCAGCACAAAACTGACCAGTAAGCAGAAACCAACCAATCAGAGCAGGCTGGGCCTATGTAGAGAGGGCGAGGGTGTAAAGGGGCAGGATCATCTCAGACTGCCTGAGGATACAGCTGGATCAGGGATAAATCGCACATGAAAACTACACATTTGTTTGATTATTAGGGATTTTGAGCAAACACTACCAATCTTCAAAATCTAATATATGATAGGGTCAAATATGGGCTTTATAGACAAGAGGTTTCTGGGGAGAATTTTCTATTTAAAGCAACTTAATGAAACTTTTATCCCTAAAATGGTTGGCTGCAAGTTAAATAATTTAACAACTTTCAACAGATAGAACTATACTACCAATCTGGTACTCTCACAACAAAGAAGTGTGCATGGCTTTATGACACGAGTTTTGGCTCCATTACTGTTTGATACGATGCCTGAGACCAGATACAGGAGGGCAGTGACAGAGCAAAAATGTGAACCATAAAATAAGCACCATACTGCTCGCTTTAAGTTATAGAAGTGTTACAATAACTGTCAGCTACTATTCTGAGATGAGAATGTTACATACTATTGATTTTAAATATTTTAGGTTCAATCCTTGGCTATATATATGAAAAAAAGATTGCCAATTTATCCCATTTTACCCATTTCGAAAGCCTTTGATACAAGGTCCAGTATAGAATTTGAGTATATTACTTGTCATGGCCTCCTATGACTATATTTTTGCTTCTTTCAGTTCGGCCTCCCCCGAGCAGAGAAGGAAATGTACGAGCGAGAGGAACAAGCCGTTGCCCAGCAAGAGATCCTGAAGAAAGTGGCAAGGACTTTACCCGTGTATACACGCACTGCAGGAGGAGGTGAGGCTACTCAATCCATCAATCAGTCTTTTTTTCACAATAGCTATTCAAAACAAATTTAATCTCAAGAAGCTTTACAAACAGAGCACGCCTGGACTTTAGTCTTAGTTATTTTGTTTACAAAGGCCCAACATTAATCCATCAAGAGCACAACACTAAAGCCACATTTATCAAAGCTTAAGTGGCAAGGAAAGAAAAACTCTTTTCTAGTTGGAAACCTTGGGCAGAACCAAACTGAGCACAAAAGGAAAGAGAATTAGAGTTGGATTGTTTCTTTGGTGTAACAAATAACAATGCTTGTTGGCAATAAATGTTACATACTTGGCAGATTTTTCATGGGTGCAACCCACATACTCGGCTCTACTGCTCATCCCACAAACGCATGTAGTTTACAAATGTGGCACCATATTAAAGGAAAATAAACATGCTTCCCAGCTTTATAAGATTTATTGCCAAGAAGCATTGATAAAAAGAAATAATCTAGCAAGCACGATTATCCTTACTTTTTGTACTACCTTCATATTGATGTATTCATGGGTTTGAGGGGGTTGTAGGAAATGCAGAAAGAAAGAGGTGGACAAAGGAAACATGCTGATCAATAACACAAACCACAGTGAATAAGTAAAACCTATAATGTATGTGTGGTGCTAGGATGAAGCTTAGCAGCTCTTACTTTTCAGCACTGATGTTACATGTGTTACATCTTGGATGTGTGGTGAAACTGCAGCAGCTGGGAAGTAATTCACCAGGGGAAGCCGGATGAAGTTGTGTGACCTTTGGTGGAAAAAAAGAAAAAATATATATTAAACCATAAAAAGAAGCTAAAATTTGGACATACAGTGAATAAAAGGACTGCATTCTGCTGTTTGGCTTAAAACAATCTCATAGCACAGTGTCAAGATTTTAAGTGGGGCTGCTCGATTATGAATACAATCACAATCATGATTATTTCAATATAAATAGAGATCAAGATTATAAAACATGATTGCTCACTGATTTTAAAACATGGATCACGTCTTTTCTTTAAAGGCTTTTTAAAGCAACATTTTGAACATTAAAGAAAAGACAATATATAGAAAATACTGGTAAAAATATAAATACCTCAGAATAGCTAACAGACAATAATAGAAAATGTTCAGCATGTCATGTGGCTCAGTAATCTTTTATTCCAGATTAATCCATTTTCAGAGTTGTGGAAGGCAGTTATTGTTATTTGGATTAACATTTGCCCAGCTGTAGTGTTAAGTGATCCGTTTACTTAAGCCATTTTATTGTCCTTACTCGGAAATTAATGCTTGAGGACAGAACAAACATTGCCAGTTTATTCATTTTAAGTTATCTGAATATCTTAATAGGTGATGTAGGGATTTTTAGACCCTCTGTAGGTGGGTTGTTACTGTATTGTTGTTTAATGAGTCTCATTGTAAAATGGATGCTCTGTCCATTTTAAGTATTTCTATAAAATGTTTGAGTATGTAGAGCACTTACAACAGCATTTATGTGTTATCAGCAGAAACAATGTATAAAACAGACCCCCTGTACACATGAACACAACACAAAGTGATTAAAGTGGCTCTTATTGTTTGGCTTCCTCAAAAATGCTACCTCACACCATGCCACTGGTTTCCTGTTTGTTTCTCACATGATTAACACAAACATGTCGTTGCTCAAGTGTGTTTCTTCATTGTTTCTTCCTTTTTAATGAGCGAAACTGTTTTTTTTTTAAACAAGAAAGTACTCCTTGGCCTTATTTCAACCTTATGGCTCAACAGAATTTCAACCTTGTGCTTCAACAAACTTTGTTTGCAGTGTGCTTAAGGCCTCAGAAATGTCAAATCGTCGAGTGAAAAAGGGCGGCCTCCCAGAGGATCCTCATGATAGACTTGCTTTAGGGACTTACACATAGTGTATAGTGGCTATGGTAACATATAAAACATATCCTCCACCCAATGTTTTCAAACCAAGGCTAGTTTTACCAAAATACAACCCTAAAATTATCTTTTTTATTCTGATAATGTGAAATAAAAGTATGGCCTTACTTGTTAAAGCAGCCGTTTCCTGCAGTCAGGAGCTGTTAGACTCACCCGCTGTGTGTTTACAGGATAATTGGACTCAGGTGCTGCTGGTTTTCCCCAGAGCTCACACCTGTTTTCCTCTACATAAACAGCCATGATCTTACCTGATCACAGGGACACAAAACCACAAAGCCTTTACATGTAAGGGCAATCATACATTACTTTGCACTCCTCAGAGCGTCCATGCTTTCTTTTGGGTCAAACAAGCCCTCAGGATACTTTGGCAGTACATTAGAAAGCCACTAGTAAGCACTATTGTGAAGAGTTTTGTGCTTTAGGCATCGAAAATCAAAATGCCTGTTAAGAATTTTATCCCCAAAGAACAAAAGACTGAAAGAAGAGCAGTAAAGTGTTAAAATATAAGACTGTAGTACCTCTGTGGTCAGATGCTCTGACAGGAGCTGTAGTCTGCCTGACTGATTACAGTCCATGTATAAAAGATTTTTTGCAAGTCAAGCTCCAACTCAGGTAACAGGATCAGAACATATATTTGAGTCATGTGATGTCAGTTCACAACATTTCTAGTCATAAGATGAGGTTATTTGGCAAGTCATACATTGACAGATTGAATAAACTCATATACACCTACCAGCAGTTTTAAAAATATTATGATGCCAATACCCTCTCTGAGGAGACACAATTTTAATTCTCACCTCACTGTCTATTGAATGTGGGCTATGAACTGTAATACAGTAACTGAAAATAAAACAATAATTTAGGTTATCCACTGGTAAGCTCAAACGCATCTGAATTATATTTCTTTTTAAAGGGAGTCTCATACAGCTTGTGCTACACACAACAGCACAGTAGGTGGCGTTATGCATCCTTTTTCAGTCAAAGTTAAGAGCCACTATTAAAGTATAACAATACTGTGGTGTCTCAAGCCCCCTAAATATTCGTCTTAAGTAAACAGAACAGTAGAGATCACAATGATGTCTATGTCTTAATAACAAGAGATAATTGAGGGACAGGAAAATTAATTAGACAAGGTGAATTTTATTGTAAAAATACAGACAATAAAAGAGAGAGGAATAAAAAGCTATTTATGAAATCTGATTTTTATGAAGAATACTCAAAAATAAAGAAAACGCTACAGGTGTCACTGTTTCTAAAAAATACTTCGAAGCAGTTTAGAATGAGAAAAACCTTCATGTTGTTATTGTATCATGATAATCACATCACATTTTGTGCTGCATTTAACTTACAAAAAGCACACACGCTGTCAGATACACATCTTATGATCCTCTTGTGATAAAGTGTGATTTTGCAAAGATGTGACATTGATTCACGTCCATAACTTTGGCAAAGAGTAACAGTGAGCAGATTTCCTTCCCTGTCTTCTTTTTCTGTCCAAAAAATACGAAGAAGGGTATTTTTCTGGATCTTTTGCACAAACTCATACTCAGCTCATACGTTTCTAGTTTAAATAGGAAACTTTCCCATCAAGTACAAAGCCTTGAAAATATGACTCAGAGACACAACACTTTTTAAAGGAGTGTTTGCTAACCTGTATATCACAGTGATGTGCTGACAGTGATTTGACCGTCTTGTATTTTGTAAGATAAGACATATTTATTACACAGTTTTGTTAATTTGACTTTATTTTCTCTGAATAGCCGTCAGATACTGTGACCACTGCCAGGTGATCAAACCTGACCGCTGCCATCACTGCTCAACCTGCGAGATGTGAGTGTTTCCTCAGTGTTCATACTGGATGTTTTAATTAGTTTACTTCATTTCTTATGTCCAGTTGTCTCCCTAAAATGGGTGATGACTTTTGCAGATGCTGCTAACACAATGTCAAGAAAATGCAAATGTGTTATTGTTAAGGATTATGACCATAAACTGTGCAGTATGTGTTTTTTGGTTAAACATGCAGCTCTAACCTAGTTTCTGCTAATTGCAGTCTGTCTGGATATTTTTTATGATAAAGCATCTGAGTATTCATGCTGTTATGATATTTGATTATTGCATTAAAAGTCTGTTGTTAGTGCAAGAAATAATAACAATGTAAATGATTGTGCTTGGGGGCGGGACGGTTAAACGGCATGATACTAGTTATTTTTCTTTGTATAACATTTTCTTTTTTAGTTAGACATAAACTAAGCATTCATTATATTTGCTGTCTTTAATGAAGCTCATATCTGCTGATGCCTTTTACGTTTTTTTTGGGGTTACAAGATCAGCTTAAGCCAAAACCTTCTTGAAACGTAAACATTTTTCTTTTTTTCTTGTAAGGTGTGTGCTGAAAATGGACCATCACTGCCCCTGGTAAGTTTAAGTTTATTATTCAGTGTCTTATTCCATCATCATAATAATTATCAAAATGTCTGTACATTTAAATATAGAAAGATGAGCATTCTCCTCCTCTTATCTTATCCTCTGCTCTTATATTTGTGCCATTTTTTCCTCCAGGGTGAATAACTGTGTGGGTTTCTCAAATTACAAGTTCTTTGTGTTGTTCCTGGCCTACGCCTCGCTCTACTGTGCAGTAATTTGTGCCACAGTCATCCAGTATTTCATCAAATTCTGGACTGTAAGTGCAAAGTTTCTCCTTTTCTTCCTCTTTTCACTTTATTAATGAAGTTTCATGTGACTGTCAGTTCTACTTAGAAGATGATTATCATTTTCCTTTGGGTCTTAAAAAATAGTAAAAACAACATTGATTTATTATTGAATGATCTTACAAAAATAAAGTGCAGTCAGGCTGTGTTGTGAGGCATGTGATCAGCATCTGGTGATTGTAAGATACTGAATGATTGGTTTAAAGAGGAGACACTGTGGTGCACGACTGTGTGAAGTGACCTCTTACTGGAGGGCCCTGTTTAGTACAAGGATGAATGAGACAGCAGCTTGCACTCATGCAGTGAAGGAGTCTAAAAGAAAACCACAGACAGGACCTGCTTTTCAGATGTTTTAGAAGTATTGTTGAGCAGTTTGGGTCTAAATCATAACATTTAAGTCCAAAATATCAAAGTTCCACATGACCTACAGGTTTTAAGCTCACGTAACTTTTGCCAAAGATCTGGAGTCTGCTGATGTTTGGTGCCGACTCTCGTCACCACAGAGCTCAACACTTGCACCCACTTTATCCATCTCAACTAATAGCGGCTGATAGCCAAAACTCACAGGCAACAATAGGCTCGACCAGTGTTTCTTCAATAGTGGGGTGCCAACCCAAGAGGGGCACAGCCACACTTTAGGGGGACGTGACATAAATGGGTAGGGGCGAGGCCAGATGAGGACATTTGACTCCTGGAATTGGCCAAGTTCGAGGCTGCACACAAGCATGACTGGGTCCCTGAAAGGTCCCATAACTGGGCCCCAGATTTATTCTGGCACATCTATTAAAATGGCCTCTACTCTCCCCATAAGTTAAGCTCTGCCCTGTTGTGTTGTATTTATAGGGCTGTGTAATTAGTCGAAAAATAATCTAAATCGACATTTAGACCCTGTAATCTAAGTAATTTTACTCATGCCAATTATTTTGATTATTTTCCCTGTGTAAGTAACGTGACGCGCCCCCTCCATACAGTCTGCGTTCACTTCCACCAAGAGCGAAGGATGCGCCATCAACATGGAGGAGACAAGCACCTATCTATCAGACAACCTTGTAGCCAGCAAAAAATGCCAGCTCCATTGTTTGGGCACATTTTGGATTCTTTGCGGAGGACAATGAGCAGAAAGACTTTAAGTGTAATTACTGCAGGAAGACCATGTTGACGACCGTCGGTATCACCACTAGTTTGTTCCCCTATGGTATAAAATAATCATTCATTAATTGTAATCGAGATAAGAACTTCAATTAATCCTGATATTGAGATTAGCAAAAATCTCCCAGCCCTACGTATGTACCAAGTTTTTGTGATTTTCTATAACCAATGGGTGTCTATTGTCTATCATCTCTGACATACTCCTGTCTGCAGATTATTCTTATTAATTCTCTTCTTTTGTTAAATTTGGGGCTTTGGGGGTGCTGGTTTGGCGGAGTGGTTGGCAGCCGGGCGCCCCATGTATTTGCTTCTGCCGGTCCGGGTTCGAGTCCCGCCTGTGACTAGTTTGCGGAGTGTCTTCCCCTGCTCTCTCACCCCCTTTCACGGGTCTGTCCGCTGTCTCTCTCCTATCAATAGGGGCACAAAATGCCCAAAAACATACATTAAAAAAAAAAAATAAAAAATTTGGGGCTTTGGTGTCTTGTGAAGCACCTTGAAACAGGGAATTTTGATGGTTGTTGTAATGATTTCAGTTCAATTTAAAAAAAGCTTGATTTGTCCCCAAAGGTCAAATCAGGAGCACAGAGCAGGAACGAGACAAAAAAAAAAGACAGGTACAAGTTACATCAGTGTAGACAGTGCTAAGTATTAAAATTATATATACCTGAAAAAGGAAAAATATTCACTCTATATATGGTATGCAAAGTAAACGTGTATCATTGTAACAGATTTATATATTTATGGGTGGGTTGTGCTGAGTGATATTTATAAAATGAACTGAAAGGTGTATTTTATGTAAAAAAAAAAAAAGCCTCCGTTTGATCTGACTGCATACTGATTGTGGAAGAAAGATTGAAATGTCCACCTGCTGAATAAAAGAGCATTGCTTGTTTGCTTGAATTTTTTAAAACTATTTATTGTAATAAATTGAGAACTTTGTGGTGCATTTACTTTGAAACGTTTTTGTGTTAAAACTTTTGATGTTTTACTGATTTGTGCAGCCCTACTTAACTTATTGGGATGTAAAAGAATAATTTTCTGTCTTTTTCTGCAGAAACAGCTTCCAGACACACACGCCAAATTCCACATCTTGTTTCTTTTCTTCGTGGCGGCCATGTTCTTCATCAGCATCCTGTCACTGCTCAGCTATCATCTGTGGCTGGTGGGGAGGAACAGGACGACTATAGGTAGCTACAGGATGAAATTGTTGCTGAATTATACCCATGATAGTCCTTAAAAACTTAAGTAATTTACTGTTTGTATCTTTTGTCAGAGGCTTTCAGGGCTCCTGTTTTCACAAATGGTCCAGACAAATACGGGTTTTCTCTGGGCTGTCGAAGAAATGCAGCAGAAGTGTTTGGGGACCAAGCAAAGTACTGGATATTTCCAGTTTTCTCAAGGTAGGTGTACTCATGCTGGAGGAAAATGTAACTTTTAGCAAGGGAGTTATTAAGGCTACGTTTACAGGGACACTCTTTGACTTAAAACGCAAAGATTTTTCCTTTGCGCATTCAAGTCGATCCACGTTCAGATGGAGATGCTGGAGACCGCTGTAGTATGCATGCCGGTTCAGTAAATAGTGGTGTAGGTCTGCAGAGAGGCAGCGCTGCTACAGTACATGTATGAGGAAGAAAAACTTTTCACAAACGACAATGGCGAGTGGACGCAGGACTTTCTTCTCTGAACAACAAATCAGTTTGGACAACAAATCTGTCTGTATAGTTTTATCTGGATAACAAACCCAGCACGGTAAAAGGCGCACACACGTTGTTCAGTAGACTTTCGAGGCTGTTGTTGTTCCTGGTATGCGCGCAAAGCCTTCATGTGAAAGAGTCCTGCACATGCAGTGACATCAGCGTTTCACCCTGATACACTCTGATTCAGGTTTACAGGGAGCTGCATGGAGGAGCGTTTTGAAAACTCTCCACTCTGGAGCCTGCTTTCAAAAGTTACCGTTTTTGGACAATCCGCAAAGACTTCCCATGTAAACACAAGGCCAAGACGCAATGAAAACTTATCTGATCTGACCATGTTCAGCCTCGAGTAAACGGCCCCTAAATGGTGGAAATGAACACCAGTGGATGTGTTTTTACAATCAAAAGTGTACTTAAAGGTAAAGTAACTCGATATTAATCAGATCGATAAGCTTTAAATAAGGGCTATTTATTGCATTTTTATACATATACCAGAAAAATCTACACAACTCTGACAGCATTACTTTAGCATTGCTATATACAAGTATTGGTACTATGTTAACAATCACAGTATCTTCTAAATCCATCTGCACTCACAGTTTTTTTGTTTCTTCAGTTTAGGGGATGGACAATCCTTTGTTACCAGATTAGTGCACATCGATCCAGAACAAGCTAACAGCATCCTGCAGCAGAACGGCAAAAGGTTAGTATTGCTTTACATTTCTATTTCGCTTTAGCATGTTACCATTCACTCTCCATAAGCTGATAGCCTCTCGATATCACTGTCATTGCAGCGCTGTTGATGGACCCTCTGTGCTCAGTAATAATGTACAACACACAGCAGAGGACGGCAGAGAGAAAATGAGTGAGTTGTTGATGAATTTCTTCATTTGTCTTCTACTTTATGAAGCTTTCCTTAAAGTATTTCTGCCCCCAAGGAATCTCTTCACACTCCTGAACCCCATGTTCTGTCCCCTCTCTCTATCTTCAGATGGAGGTCAGACAGTCTCTGTGACCATGGAGAGTGATCCATAGCAGGTATGTGGACTGGAATCAGTAGCCACTGTCACACATGTACTCCTCTTAAAATGCACTTGACGAACTTGACTTTGCTTTATTATCATCCAGCAATGAATAAATATCTCTGCCAAGGAGGTTATGTTTTTCCGGTGTTTATTTGCAAGCTAATATGCAAAATTTGAGGTCTTAAATTGACTAAATCTAAAAGCAAGATTACACAAATTACTGGACGGACTATGCTAAAATTTTCAGGAGTTGGTAGTGGCCCAAATTATAAATTAGATTTTGGTGGTGATTCAGATAATTGCCATTAGTTAACAATCATTTTTGCTCAATAACTGTCCAACTGGTAATAACATCAACATGATTCAGAGTGCTAGGTGTGGGTTTTCAGGGTCAAGGAATCATGTTTAATTCTTGTCATTTAATCATGGAGCTATTGCTTGAATAGCTTGAATAAAGGTCAAAAAGGATTTTCAAATCATTGTTCTCTGTTTTATTTAGTAAGATGTAAGATTAAAGACTCTCTCTGTTCCCTATTTTCTTAACTTCCTTGCTTTTTATATGAAAAGAGATTTAGCAAGTCCTTCCTGAGAAGTGTGTTGTTTCAAGTTGCTTCATAACTACTGTGTGTGACTAAAACCTTGTGTTTATGAAAACAGTAAATGTGACTATCGCAAGACATTTATTAACTTACTTTTTGCATGCCCATAAAATGGGCTGTCGTTGGAAAGATGTACCTTCTGTTTCATTAAACAAACCCCATCAACATGTCACTGGAGCCCAGGAAGTCCTCTACACAGCACAACAGGCGCTACTCTGCTGTGAAACTACTGCCCTGTACAAAGGACAAAAATGCATTGCTGTGTCTTAGGAGGGCATCAGTATAGGTGGATCTGTTCTCTAACACTGCACAGCAGCTGGACCTGCCTGATTCAGTGTCTGTAATCAGGCTGGTCCAATTTGCAAAGCCTCAATATTCAGTAACTGTAAGTGGCCTAAAGCAGCACGGCCCAGTCAGAACCCTTTAGATCAGGAAAAGGAACGAGCTATGAGTGAGACGACAGCAGAAAGTGACTGCTCATACAGGGATTAGCGTAGATGCTAACACCCAAAGAAGCAGTTTTATCAGATCTAGATCACATTTCTTTATCAAATGAAAAATAACATTACAAACCTCTCTACTGTAAGGATATGTCCTCTCCACATGTGAAATGTTTTGGCGAGAGTTCGTTTTACAAAGTCGTTCACATTCTGCAGCACAGTAGCGCCTGCCAACAACATAATCTGAAGTCTTTTGAAACCTCATGGACCAGTCCAAATTCTGTAAAGCAGGAAGAGCAAGCAAGAGGACAGCAGGGAGGGACTGCTCCTACAGGGATTAGCATGGATGACAATAGCCTCAGCAGCAGTTTTATCAGCTTGTGACTGCATTTCTCTGTTAAATGAAATCAAACACTTCAACTGGTGAGAGTTTGTTCTATGAATTGGCTGATGGTTTTACTTTACATCACGTCTGTAGCACACCAGCCACATTATTTGGTTGCCCTGTAATGCATGTGATTGATGGAATGATTGTCCAATCACTCATTGGGCTTGTTACCTCCGCCAAGGAGGTTATGTTTTTGGGAGAGTTTGTTTGTCTGTCCGTCTGTCTGTGAACAAAATAACTCAAAAAGTAATGGATGGATTTGGATTAAATTATCAGGAAATGTTCAGCATGGGAAAGGAAGAACTGATTCGATTTTGGTGTTGATCTGAATCAGCGTCTGGCCGCCATGACGAAAAATGTGATTTTTGTGAATAACTACTGAACTAAAATAGATATCATTATGAATCTAGTTGATAACACAATGTTTTCATGGTCAAGGAATGTAAATATTGAGATGAAATAAAGGTACGACTAATATTTATGGTGAAAATAACAATATGACTGAGAACTGTGGTGCTGGTGGAGGTCTGCGCTCTCCGAATGCTTTTCTAGTTTGTTTCTGAAAGGTTCTGTCCTCCTAAAACACTTTCTCTGGAGTCTTATCCAGATGGACAAGTGAAATATATTGAACAGTCCATCTTGTGTGCCAGGTTACATATTCAACAAAGCAACAAAAGGAAAAGAAAATAAGATGAAGTAATTTGGGAGTAAAGTCAGAGGGGGGATTTTGTCCTTTTGGCTTCACGTTAAATTTTCTAAAGTTTCTGACATGTTTGAAAGTATTGCATGTTTTTTGTTGGTTGACCTTCTTTATGCACTTGTTTACTGTCATTTCAGGTCACCACCTATCAACAAAGAGATCATGAACTATGTAGCCTTAATCCAGGAGCATCAGCACCTGCACAGGTGCCATCCTCCACCCTCATTTGAGTTAGTGCGACCTGCAGCCACGTCTTTGTGAATCCATCATGTAGTCCGTCCTTTATCATGCGTGCTTTAAAGAGGAACCAGCAAAAACATCAGAGACTTTACAGCATCATCTCAAACTGCAGCTTTCTGAAACAGACGTGACCCACAGGCTCTGTCTTTGATTCAAGCCAAAGACGCTCAGTGTTTGTGTTCGTCGTATCTGAAACTCAAGGACTGATTTTTGCTCTGGAGTGGATGTGAAACTAACTTCATGTTTGTATCAAGTTTACCTTTGTCAGTATTAATCACCTGAAATAACTATATTAACCAAATGATCAGTGTGGAGCAGGAGAGGCCACCAAAGCCAGAATGAAAGATTAGTCACATTTCAAAATCACATTTCAGCATCACCAACAGTGGGTTTTATCACATTTCAGCTGTCAGTTATCACAGTGGCTTATTAAGCTCAGAGTTTACATGATTAGAAATATTTTAAGTCTTTCTGTTTACACTTTAAAATATTTATTTTTTACCTTTTAAAATTTTATACTTTGGTTAAACATAGGACTGATGAAGGTTAAAATATAAGGACCAAATGCAATGATTGATAAAAAAAAACATTTTTGTTCAATGATAACTTAATTTATTTAATGATCAAACCAATAAATCATATTTAATACTATGTAACAATCAGTCATTTTGCCATTTTTTTCATGTACTATGTGTAATTTATTTCTTTGTAAACATTTTAATTATGTGTATTGCATCCAGTGTTGATTTTTGTGATAGTTTGTCTTATTTTATTGTTATTTTTCTGAAGGTTTAAACTTCTCTATTTTTCTCTTTTACTTCCATAACTGCTGTTTATTTATAACTCAATCAGTTTGGAGTGTTTATGCCAATGATTAATATATGTACAGATTCTGTTTCCTGTTTTTCCTGTTTATTTAAAGATCTGTTTACTTTAAGAGCTTAATGAAACTAAAAGAAAACTATCAGTAGATGTTACTTGATCCTGAACCAAAGGTGGATACGACAAACAAATGATGGAAGATTGTGTTTTGTTTACTCATTCTCTTTGAAATTTAAGAAACTTTATGACTCAGATGGAAACTCCAAGCATGTCACAGCTTTCTCCTCAGAACTTAAAACATCGTTCTAGTGCGGCTTGTAGACAAAGTTAGCTCATGGTCGATGAACTGCTTTTTTGAAATGCTGGAAGCAAATTCTCGGGGTCTGAAAATAGCAAAGAAAATGAATAAAATGAATATTGGCCTTGATGGAGACTGTTAGCGGGGCAAAAGTGGAAGATGTAACACAACAAGTCTGAAAATATTGATATGGGAGCAACAGCAGGGCAACAGCTCTGATTGAAAGCACCAATGTCAGAAAAAACACAAACAATGATAATGAGTCTTGGTGGGAAGTTATTTGCTGGTTTTATTGAGACTGGAATACCCTAATGCATTTTATATGAGCTCCGAATGTGGATGGGGGCAGCACGCTGGTGCAGCGGGTAGTACCCTTGTTGGTCAGGGCCTTTCTGTGTGGAGTTTGCATGTTCTCTCTGTGCATGTGTGGGTTCTCTCCAGGGCCTCTGGCTTCCTCCTACAAACCAAAACATGCTCATTATGTTGATTGGTGACTCTAAATTTCCCTTGGAATGAGTGTAAGCATGAATGGTTGTCTGTCTCACTTTGTGTTCAGGATGTACCCCGCCTCTCGCCCATTTTCAGCTGGGTTAGACTTGAACCCCCTGTGACCCCTAAAGGGATGAGCAGTTTAGATAATTACCTCCGCCAAGGAGGTTATGTTTCAGGGAGAGTTTGTCTGTCTGTCTGTCCGTCCGTCTGCGAACAAAATAATTCAAAAAGTAATGGATGGATTTTGATGAAATTTTCAGAAAATGTTCAGCATGGGAAAAGGAAGAACTGATTCGATTTTGGTGTTGATCAGGATCAGCATCTGGCCGCCATGGCGAAAAATGTGATTTCTGTGAATAACTACTAAACTATAATAGATATCATTATGAATCCAGTTGCTAATAGTATTTTTTCATGGTCAAGGAATCTAAATATTTACATGAAATAAAGGTAGGACTAATATTTATGGTCAAAATCACAATATGGCTGAGGACTGTGGCGCTGGCGGAGGTCTGCGCTCTCCGAGTGCTTTTCTAGTTGATGGATGTGAACCAAACCATCAGAAAGACAGAATTTAAGGTTCTGCGTCCTGACAAACAGGGCAGGGGCCGTTATTTTTGTCTAATTGTGATGTAGTTTTCCCTTTAATATTTGCTTTGTCTGTCACAGTTTGATGGCAGGCATTCCTGTCCCAAACAGTTGAGGTAAAAACTTTGACTTCAGCAGAGACCACTTGGAACAATATTCTGCCTTTTCTTAAAAACACTCACAGCTCCATAACAAATCAGATTCAAGGCTAAACTTAAGTCCTTTAGCTTTTACAAATGGAAATCTAAAGCCACAAACTTGACATTAAAATATTTAACAGTTTGTAATAGTTTGAGTGATTTTCATAAGCACGTGTGTCTCATAGAATTTATGGGATTTGTTGTGACACAGGAGTGCTCACTTGATTTTACGAGACTATTAAAGCTGACACACTGAGTGGTGTGGGGGGTTGACGGCTTACGGGGGAAAGGTGAGTGATCTGAGTGTCATTCACCTCTTCATTACACTTCTTTAGACGCAGGAGGAAAACTGAAATCTATGGAGCTTCTAAGATGATCATTCTTTTAAAAAATATATATCTTCAAAAATATAATGCAACCTAGGCCTACTCAATGTACTGTACATTTATTTTATCCACTTTTAATGTTTATATTGTTTTCTTTCCTTTAGCTTGTTCCTTTTTCTAAAGCTCAGAAGAAACTTGCACAATATCCCAGGAAAACTAACTTGAAGAGAAATGAGGTGAAGAATTCAAAAGCTTTAGTCATTATCATAGCTGATAACAGTAAAATAAAGTTATGGTCCACTTCAGGATTAGGTACATCATATTTTTTGCTACTTTTACCAGGGACACCCACAACCCAGCTTTAGGTCCCACCAGCCTGATCTGAAGAGATGCAGCCTAAGACTCATGTACCGATTTCTCTATACTTTAATAGAATTTCAAGTTAAAATAAAAGACTTGAATATTTGTTTTTGTGTACATTTAAACATCAAGTTAACTCTTAACAGTCTTTAACCCAGGGGCAGTATTGATAACTTGGAGGCCCAAAAAGCAACATTTGGCCCTTTTCTATGTTGATGTAAACAGTAAAAGTGAAGGAAATATTTTTAAACATTTCTTCTCAATTAATCAATCCACAGATCGGCATAAAGATTCCTTAGATCACATCTAAGGAATCAGTACTGCTATCACCTCTTACATTAGTTTCAATGTTACTACAAATCTTCATGTCTCACGATTTGTTATGTCTTGTGACAAAGTTTAACTTTGGGAAGCAAACTCTGGACACAACAGGAGTAACACCAGAACTTTACCCAGAGACATGCTTTGGAAAGACTTCTGCAGGAAGAAGAGATGTTTCTATTCTGTCACTTTGAGGGGAGGCATTTGTGACGTACATTCTTAAGGTTAAACCCTTTTAGAGTTTGAGTTGAGCTCTTTTTTTGTAATATTTACATCAGTGAGGCTAATTTTTCTGTGCCACCCAAACCTTAAACTGATTTCAGAAATGTGTGTAACATGCTTTTCATGCAGTTTGTTACTGTAATGTAGATAACTTCTTTTCTGCCAAGTTGATCTATTTCAGATAAATCTTCCATTTACATGCTGCTCTACACTCAAGCAACACATCACTGAGATGTTTATTCATTCTGTGCTCAGACTCTGACAGCCACATCATCTATATGACATCTATAGTCGATATTTTATATAATTTCATATATTTTTCTTCTTCTGCTGCATGTCAGAACGAAGGTCTCCCCTGATATGTTAGTCATGTGATTGAAGGTGTTTGGATGATGTGCTGAAAACTCTGGTCCCTCAGCTGCTGTGTTTTGGTACATTTGGACTATTTAACTCTTCAGTGATGTGTTAGGATGTTAGTGAGATTAAGGGTCTGTTCACTCACATTATTCTTTCATTATGGCACAAGCGCCTTCTGTTCTTGCAAATAAATATGACATTTTGCTGTGACGAACTCTTGTTTGTGGAGGACTGAGATGTGTCTCCTCACATGTTTACAGCTAATCAAGGACAAGTGGACATCCAGACTGTTGGTCTGTGGGTTAACTGCACATGATAGATCTTTATTAACTGTGCTAAATCATTTTTAAAATCTGTTTACTGGGTTGTAAAGGACATCTATGGTGTACACAGACTAACAGAAAACAGTGGTCCAGTGCATCAGTAAAGGTTTTCAGTCGTCCAGGTTATGGTTATCAACACTGATCAAAATGACAACTGGACTGGTTCAGGTTCTTGAAGATGTTTCGCTTCTTCTCCAAAAGGCTTCTTTAACTCTAAGATTTGACTGGAGAATCATTTCATCTTCTCTCCAGTCAAATATTAGACCAGAAGAAGTCTTTTGAAGTAGAGGCAAAACTTCAAGAATCTGAGAAAGTCCAGCTGTCACTTTGATCAGTGCTTGAAAGTCATCCAGGATATGAATCATTGTTTTTATTGTGACTGCTTTTTTTGCGGCACGCTGTCACTGGATGGGTTTTTGTTGGATTTGACAGAGATGTGTCTCCTTGTTTACATCCACTGGAGAGAAAATGGACCATAAAGATCACATCTGTGATGATTATCTCAATCAAAACGGCATTGGAGCAGATTCTGGTGTTTCAATTTTGTTCTCTCTCTTTTTAAAGATATTTTTCAGGCTGTGTTGGTCTGTATTGATAGTGGAGAGACAGTGGATGGACTTGGAAAGAGGGAGAGAGAAGGGAAAGACATGCAGCAAATGGGCCTCAGGTTGGACACAAACCGGAGTCACCTGCACAAGACGAGAGCCTCAGTATACAGTTTATGTGTGTGGTTGCTACCCACTGTACATTACCATTTCCTCCTTCCCTTTTAGATTTTTTTTGTTTGTTTGCGCCGTCTGCTAAGTTTTGAGGTGTGCATGCAGTCTGTCTTCATCCAACACTTATGTGGCCATTCTCTTATTTCTTTTTTTATCGGCTAAAGGATTTTTAAGCTTGATACACAGCTGTCATATTACAACTAGGGCTGGGTATTTCCAGCAACCTCACAATACGATACATATCGTATTGTGAGGTTTTAAGGCCACGATACGATATGTATCCTGATACGCGTAAATTGTGAACATTGACTACACTTTAAACAAAATTCTAGACAAGTTTAGTTTTTTCTTTGAAGCAGAAAAAGAACAAGATGAGATTCTACAACTTGAGAGACATAAATTCAGATCCTCAAAGACCCTAAGTTCAAATTTAGAACATATGCTTCAGTATGTAGCTCGTCTTCTACCTTGAACTGTGCCACTGTTAACATTACCAAAAGTGCATTTACAACAACTGTCAAAATATTTAGGCCGTATCAGTTCTGTACAATCTGTATCAATACACGTATCCCGAAGGAGTGAATGACGGTACTTTGATATTTTGAGCACAGGGCTAATTACAACAACAAAATATTTTTTGTAACTTTTTCAAAACTTTAACTTTCTGTCTCAAAGTTAATTGAAAGTTTTGTTTGTTTGTTTTGTTGCATACAATTTTTGGGCATGCTTACTTAACTTATCTATAATGCCAGTATTGTTGGATAGTGCATTCATGCTAGTACCTGCAACAGACCTCAGACCAGGAAATAAAAAGATAGCCACAGTGATAATGCTACTGACCCATTATCACTATAACTGAACATGCATGCATTGCTATAATTAAATTATGTATAACAGGGTCTTTCAGCAGCTAGAACATCTCTGTAGGGGCCATATTTACATTCTTAGTACTAATATTAATTGATGAAGTTTGATGCATACTTCTTATTTTGTCTGACTTCCCATTAAACTGAATTTGATGAGCATTTATATCTTTAAAGTAAGTGTTTAATAAATACTGTAAATAACTCAGAACTGAACAATATCAGTTATTTTGATTTTACAGAGAGGGACGGCCCATGAATACTAAAATACTCTTATAAAACATACAAATTTGAATATAATTGTCTCGTTTAAATCAACTTTAGATACTTTATGTGTTGCAATGTTGGCACAGTAAATGTAAAACATCAAATTTTTATGATACCATCATAACATGGCCTTGAGGACATTTTCTTTATCTTTATACCTTTTATATTCACTGAGAAGGAAACTCCGCACCCTGCCAAAGTTCACTGTCAAGACTTACTCCACAGGCCCCACATTTTAACTTAAACCTTTTTGACCTTTGTGTTATTTTAATTACTGAGGCTCTGTGAATGAATGAGCCAAAGTTACTTATAGGGCTGTCCTCATAAACATTTCAGCTCAGAGTCTTTTCATTCAACTTTCACTCCTTCTAAGTCAGCGTGAGGGTAAAGTACAGCTGCTCCTCGCTCTGCTGCCGGTGTCCACAGCCGACTGCAATGCTGAAGACACTAACAGAGTCTTTAAGGAAAGCTTTGTAAATACAGAGAGACAGTTACAGTATTTTTACTTTAAGTGAATTTAACACGAGGAATATGGACACCACGGACACCTATGACACCCATAATGGGACCATCGATCCGGCTTGTCTGAAGGAGGCTCCTCTGGCCATGGACGTGATAAGACGTGAGTGATCCATGTAAACACAACCTGCTGCCTGATAACTCATTCTTAACATTGTTTTACTCTGCTTCCTCCATTAAATGTTTACACTAACTGCTCTTCACCTCTGGCTTTTCTTAATGTGACATTAAATGTGTTGTATTGATGAGTGGGCAAACTTTACCTGATGACCTGTTTACTTTATTTTGCACTGTTTGAAATCAGTCAAGCATGCTTGATTGTGATTGTTACTATGAAAATGACCCGTCTCAATGTTAATAGGAGTCATTTAATGCACGTGGGCATCTCTGCTGAGAGAATTGATGAGTGAAAATATATAGAATGGAGAAAATACTGACTTTCTTTTGCCTTCAAAACATGATTACATTTCATGATATTCATGAAATATGCACAGAGCAAACATCAGATGAAGTAAGTCCTACCATTTTAATCCAACTTTAACTTTCATATCTGTGATGCCCACTTTTTGCAGCAGTATCAGCTGCACATCTCTGGCAGAGAGTCAGCTCATGAGAACTTAAACTCTAATGTAATCCCATCCCTTCTGCAACACAAGCAAAAGGCTCCCTGTGAATGTTCAATAGATCTGTCCATCTTATTTTCAGACTTGACCCAAATTTGCTCACTGGGGTCCAGGTCTGGGCTCTGAGGGGGGCTAATTCTTCATTTTTCAAAGGTCTAGCAGGCTCTTTCTGTTGCAGGAAGTTCTAGCATTAGTGATCTTTGTGGGTCATTGTCCTCTTAAGACGGCTCCCAGTTAGTACTCTGTGCCTCACCAGAATGTCGTGGTCAACTTTCTTATCCATGATGCCATCAATTTTCACCAAGTTACCTGTTTCATTGGCTGAAATGCCACACCATCATAGTGCTCCCTCAGTGTTTAGCTGTTGAAAAGAGACACTAATATTTATTTAATTTGTTTAATGGGTATTTTAATAGCCACTGTAACAGAAGCAACTGAAACCTCTAATTATGCCAAGTGTTTAGGTCACCACTGTATGTCTTATTATGTTTGATCTTTGTTTATATAAATGATATGAGATGAAGATAATCTTTAAATCATCAGAGACCCTATTAAACAGCAACAAAGGAGCTCGATGGTCAACTTGCCTTTATTAATGGCTAAATGTTCAGTGAAGATACCAGCTAACTAACTGCCTCTCTAATATGCCAAAACAAACAAAACTGAACTGAACAGACCAGTGACTCTGAAAAGGTTTGGTCGGATATCTTGATGTTCCTTGAGAGTTTGTCCTACCACACCTTTTGCTACCCATTACTTCTTCAGATGCATTAGTTTTTACATAAAGCTGCAATTTCTTTGACTTCTGACAATCTTAAAATATTTAAAGTTTTCTTTTGCAGTAAACAGAACCAGAAAGTGGAGGATATTATGATGTTTCATCCTGTGTGATTCATAAAGAACTACTGTGTTTTTAAAAGTGTGATATGTCAAGTTTAAAAAATGTGTGCTGCTGGAATTTTGAAACTTCACCACTTTTCCTGTTTGTTTTTTTTAATCTTTCTTAAATTTTACTTTTTACACTTACTGAAGGGGGCTTTTGGATCCGATCAGCTGCAGTTATCATGTCAGGTGTGCTGTCTCAAACGAACTATAGATCAACCTGTTGACAAAGGGACTGAGATGAAGCATGACTTAAGGCCATTTGACGAAAAGAGACATTGTGCAGGCTTGTTGCTACTGCAATTTAGCTCCAAACTATAAAAATGAATCAAATCAAACCAAAACTTTGAGATATTAGGTATGGAAAAACTCCCCTCTTCAGTACAATGAAAGAGCTCAAATAACTGACCAAATATTTTTGCACCAGGCCTTTTTCTCCTCAAAAGAAGTTTGAAAAGATTATTTCATTTGATCATTTTGTCTCCTTTAGTGATAGAAATTGGTATGGTATTTAAAGCCTGATTAGTCCCCTTTACAACAAGATACAACTGTAATTCATGGATTGAACAACACAGCTGTTGGCAGCATTTCCCAAAAGTGCCAACTTTTTCAAATGAGAGGGTGGCAGCATTATGTGGTGTCAGCCCTGGTATAATTCCCAGGCTTAAAGACCAAGTTTTGTGAGATTGATGAAGTCAAAGTCAAGTATTGGAGTGGGCAGCCCAGGCAGACAACATCCCAAGAAGACCAGTTCTTCACTCTTGTTTCATGAAGAGACACGCGGCTTTCTTCAAGGAGAAGATGGGATTTTAGCACATTTTTTGGGTGCTATCACACATTTAGCTGTTGCTCACTTTATGAATCCTCATAAGTTGTACCTAATTTTAAAGGTGACTAATAGGACTCAACAACAATACAAAACACAATACCAGTTGGTGATTTAATAGGGAGAAATAACCAACCAAAATAACATTTCCAAATTACTGAGGAGTATATTTATTCTGGCTGTAAAACTAGACAGCTTTAGCCCATGTGAAACAGAGTGGCCTCTTTAACTGGACACATGCTGAACTGCATTTGTTGGCACTTCTTCTGTAGCTTAGTTCTTTTATTATTCCCACTAGTGTTGTGCTCAAAACCACACTATCCGAGACCAAGACTTGCCTGAGACTAGAAGGTATTGAGACCATGACAAGACCAAGACTTTTGGGAGTCGAGACTGAGTCGAGACCAAGACTGAGACAAGCCAAGAGCGAGACACGACCAAGACCAAGACTAAGACTTTTGGGAGCCGAGACCGAGTTGAGACCAAGACCGAGACAAGCCAAGAGCGAGACAAGACTAAGACCGTCAAAATCAATTTTAAAAACCATGGCAAGGTTGAACAGTTGAGGGTGGTGTCCCTTAGTCACAACAGCAGCCATCATCACAGGGGAAATAACACATGAATAGAAGCTTTTTGTTGTTTTACCAAGTGTTTCTCTTTATTCACATTAATAAAGTTGAATAACAGTAGATCAGTGTTGGTCTTGACGGAAAATCTTGAGTCTGGCCAATCTGAGACCAAGACAAGACCGAGTAATAATGCTCTCAAGTCCTTTACAAGACCAAAAACTTCAAAATGTGGTTTTGAGACCAGCCTTGAGTAACACAACACTAATTCCCAGCTTGGGTTCCTGGACCCTTAGTCAAGAAGAATGGTCTTAATCTACTGTCTTGTTTTTAATCACCTTAAACATGTGCAGTGAGGTCAGTTAATGTGGTCCACGTGTCCTTATATTTACCTCTGTCATGGTGTTAGCAAGATTACTCAAAAGCTACTAAACAGATTTTGGTGAAATTTTCAGGAGATGTTGGTAAATCGAAACAATTTTGGTGTTGATCCAGATAACATTAGCCAACGATTGTTTTTGCTCAATAGCTGTCTAACTAATAAGGATATTAACATTACTCAGAGTGCTCGATGTGAGTTTTCAGGGTCATGAATCATATTATAATGGAAACTTTATCTTGGCACGATTGCTTATAGATGTAACAGCAATATGTGAGCTCCTTTGGTAGAGGTTTGCATAGTGCTTTCTAGTTTCTTGGGTGGTCCACAGTGCACAAAAGTTTTGTTCCTCCTATAGACTGTTTGACAGCCGCTACTAACCTTCCTGGCAAATGACCTCTTATCAACAGACTCCCACAAGCAAACACAGCCACCTCTGTTGCAACTTTACTAAGTAATGAGAACAGCAAAGGGAGCCCTTGCTTGACTGGCTGCTGGTCTCCTTAATTAAATTGTTTGAATCCACTGACTGGTATTAATAAATCAGCCTGTTTATAATATCAGAATATACATCATCAAAATGGAGATAAATCTAAAGGTGTTGGTATTTAAACTTATTCAGTTGCTTATTTTAAACATATTTCAATGACATCTGCTTTTTGAGGTTTAACTCGTTCCTGGATTTAAATGAATTTACAACACAAGCTGGCTATTTTTTCATTCATTAGATGAGTCCAATTAACCGTGTGATACACAGTGGTGTATAAGTAAATTTATAATTTATAGTCGAGCTTCATTACCTCATTACCTGGACAACCACTCTCATCAGGAGAGCCATAATAGGAAGTCTAAACAACACAAACATGAACATGATGGTTGACTGCTCATGTTAGAAAGAAGTCTTTTGATAAATTCAAAAAATAAACACAAGTCTGATTTTCAGTTTATTCATAGTTTAATATCAGTTTTGCAATTAGTAAGATGTTTCCAAGCTGGTCTGCTCTGCATGGTTTAGGTCTATAGATACTCATATGGGAGACATTTAAAGGGTTTAATCTGTTTTCTTTATGACCTGCATGCTAGATAATTATACCGAGTATTTTGTGCTTCTATAAAGGCATTTGTCAGGAAATGGACTCACAAATCCCCCAAACAAGTCCTATGAAGAGATTAATCACAAGAAATTCACACCAAAATCAACTCACCTAAAGATCCTAACAGGAGCTTTGAGGAGCAGGAACTGATGAGCATCTTCACACTGAAACTAACCAGGGCATGAGATGAGGTGAACTGTAGGATAATGTTACATATCAGGATTATAGTAACATGTTGGTGTTATAAATAAGCTTTAAAAACAACAACAACAACAAAACTAAACTTTCACAAAGACACTGGACTGTGTGAGATCGCCTTGTCACATTCACGTTCAATCCCCAACTTCTGTATTTTACCTATGCCTCTAAAATTAAATAAAACATGAATGATGCTGACGGTCAATATCACTCCTCTCTCTTTACATTTGGTTTCAGAGATGGACGAGTTTACCTTCTGCCTGTATGTCATGCTCTCCTTCATGTCCTTCGTCTGCTTTGTGCTGTACCTGGAGCAGTGTGTCTACATCTACAAACACCTGCCCTACCCAAAGAAAACCACCATCATCTGGGTGAATGGAGCAGCACCGGTGAGGACTCAAGCCTGGCTTTATGAGATACTCTGTTCCTTTTTTGACCTCTGTGAATGTTTTCTTTGTCAAGCAATGTATTTGCATCAACATATTTTGCCTGTTGCTGAAATTACTGCTGTCAAATACACTGTACAGAATGTATATTTTTTTGTACATACTGCACATTGCATTTCACAGTAGCCTTTAGTATAAACACCAGTCAGCTGTTGTCTGCAGAAACCTGGGCCTGCGACACATAGTTTCTGCTCTTTAAAAAGAAAGTGAGCAATTTCCCACAAAGGTTGTGCCCATCATACAGTATGGGTTTGATCTGAAAAATCTTATGAGTAAATCATTTGGTCATGATTTTCAGAGGTAAACACTGATCTTAGACTGACCCAGCGGATGGACCGTTATGTGTATTTCACTTGTTGACCAGGACAACAGCCCTGAGAAAGTGTTTGGTGAGACAGACCTTTTCAAAAGCATAACCTGCAGCTGATTGGACGACTGTTCTGTCAATCATATTCAATATGGTTAATCAGATGTTGTAGTTGGTGTGCACTTCTGCATCAGTGTAAAGTGAAAAATTTAAGCTTCTTCATTGAACAAAGTCTCAATAAATATGTTGTTAGTGGAGATAATATATCTTTGTAATGAGGACATCCTGCATATCCTTTCGTGTTATTTGTCTCTCATTTAATAAAGAAATGTGGTCCAGATCTTATAAAACTGCTTCTGAAGCTGTTCACACCTCATCACAGTATGAGCAGCTACTTTCTGCTGTCATCTCACTCGTAGCTCCAAACCTCTTTCTGCTTCAAAGGATGCTGATTGGGTTGCTGGGCTGCATACAGTTGTTGTAGTTTGGGGCTTTGCAATACAGATCTGTCTGGTTACAGACATTATATCAGGTGGATCCACTCAATAAAGCATTTTTACTGGCAACTGATTATGTAACTCCTCTGTATACAATTTCAACCTCTTACCAGTTTGTGCTTTGCATTACAGTAAAGAGAGAATACACAGATAGCTCTCATATAGCTCTCATAAATGCTCCCATAACACCTACAGCTGTTCTTGAAACTTCCCATTACATTATGTTCAATTCAGTGCAAAATAGTATCTGCATGCTACAAATTTAAAAAGTCTTTTTTGTATAGTGACAAATCATTACAAATGTGTGAAAACACTTCACAGGTCAAGTCCAAACTCTGTAAAAAATGCCATTTGTTTATGCTCACATTGCAAGTGTGATGTCGAAGTGATATATTGAAAGGCTTAAAAGCAACTAATATGATGTGTGGAAAAATATCAACACAAATGACATTTCATGCCTGCAGTTTTAAGTTTTAGTGAATGGATCATTGTATGTTTTCTTGATATTACTGTATTTCTGTCCTACAGGTGATTGCCACCATGTCTTGCTTTGGGATGTGGATCCCGAGAGCGGTCATGATCACAGACATGACGTCAAACTGGTACACCTGATTTGATCTTTAAATCTCACTTTTATGTCCATATCCTTTCTTCTTCTTGAGCTCTTACATTTCTCACAAGCTAAATATCTTTTTGAACTTATCTTAATGTGTTCCCCTCACTCTAACCTGCACAAGCCACCACTCCTGTCTCTTATCTTAAGCCGTGTCCAGTAGCTGTGTCCCAGAGTACAATGAACTCACTGCCTCTGTTATCTCTGCCTCAAGGTCAAAATGTGAATCTATGTGATCATTTTTCTCACCTTAGCTTTATGCTTATATTTAACAAACCTTGCTCTTATATTTAACAACCATGTAAACCCACACTAGGAAGTGATCCAAGTAAGTTATGTTATGTATGTATATTAGTTTGAGTTTAGTTGATGGTTTTGAGTGATCATCTCTAATTAGAGTCGTGGTCCATAAAATCCAGCTCCACAACCTTGAAGGTAAGTGTTTGGTTTACCATCTTGATGAGTCACATCTCGGTTGAAAAAAAGCTCTTTTACAGGGTCTTCCTCTACCGATTCGTCACGTGCAGTGGTGAATTTAATGTGCTCTCCGATTAATGTCTTTTTTTTTTTTTGTCGTGCATATATTACAGCTTGCTAAACAGCAATGTCGCAATCCATCAAAAGATAGATTTCAAAGGCCCTAACATGTGAGGAGTAGGAATGGAAAATGATAAGACTTTATTGATACCAATGTCATCATCAATTCTGCTTATTGCACAAATTCTTTCTTGATTCCTGTGGATTATCTATATGGACTTGTGTGAGCTTACTCAAATTTTGTCTGCCACAAAGTCAAACAGGATATTCAGTGTGTTCATGTCATTTCTAACAGAATTCTTCTTTGTTGTTCATACTGACTGCCTCTCATTGGAGTGTAGCATCGTTGTTTTGTAATGCACAGATATCAACCACAAAGTAGAGGGGTGGTTGGTTTAGCTTCTTAGTTATCTTGCAATATTTAAGTGGCAACAAAACTTATCACAATTTAGAGTAAACAAAGCAATAACCTCTTTTATCACAGCTTACAGGCAGCAGCACTTATCTGTAAGAAGAAGTCACTCCTTGATAAACCTTCCCATTGATCTGTAAACATTTAAACAAACAGTTTCTCGCCAAAGTTTCTATTCTTCTGCTCTGCCGCAGTAGGAGAGAAGAGGAGAGATGGGAGCCTTACAAAGCACATCTTTCCCAAGCATTTAATCAAGTATAAACCTGTATTTGATCCTTGCTCACACATATGACAATACCTGTTTAGATGTAAACAGGGATCAAGCTCATTTATTCATACTCCTGGTATCACAGTATGACAGACTCTAGATCAGGGGTGGGCAATTATCCCAAAAGGGCCACATTCATTTCTTTTTCAGTGCCAGAGGGCCGCACATATTTTTGGGCACTCTCAATAATGGAAAATATATAAATAAACAAAAATATCAAAGAAAAAGTTTAGCAAAGGATTTTTACCAACACTTGAATATTCTAACACAATTAAAAATCCATGACTACTGAGCACGACACATAACTAGAGCTAAATTAAGCTCTTCTTTAGTGCACTAAAATAATGAATGTTTACTAGTTTTTAAAGCACAAATAAATTACCATTACTATTGGTTCCAAATGTAGTTTTTACCAGTACTATATTTTAATGCCTCATAAAACATTTTTAGAGGTACAATCATGGCAAAATAAGAACTTTAATTACTTTTAAAGAGCAAAGCACTTACTGATATACCGTTAGTAAACACATTTTATCACTGATCCTAATTTATGCATTACATGATAAATCATATTTAGTAATTTTTTTTTGTTTCTCTACATTTCTGCCATGCAGTAGCAGCATCTCCAGGGTGTCACAGCTCTATTTGTACATGTCCCCCCAATAACGAGCTTCTGTTGAAAGTTTAGAAAGAACCACAGTAAATTTCCCCACAAGGAACCTAATTCATCGAATTACTGACCTGTGAAACCTGCAGAATGAAAGCACTCTAATGACCAAGGGGGTTTATTCCCAGCCAAACGTCTGTTAACCCCATATAGAGGCTGTTTACACTGAAGTGAGTCATCACTGTTACAATCCAGTCAGTGGCGTATTCCCTGCATATTATTCCCCACTCTGTCTCCTCTTTGTGTGACTCTATCCACTCGACTGTCTTCATTATACAGGCATACGAAGCCAAACAGTAAGTCTTAGTCTTCCTGTCTCTGCAGCTACTTTGCAGTGGTGGTGTATAAAGTGCTGGTCCTGATGATCCAGGAGTTGGGAGGAACCAGAAAGTTTCTGGAGAGGTTTTCAGGTAAAACTGTGAGGATCAACACGGGACCATGCTGCTGCTGCTGCTGCTGCCTACCCAGAGTGCCCATGACAAGGTAGGAATGATTTATATTGAAGGATAGAGAAGTTTATGTGCATAACTCTCCTACTCCTGCTGATCTCTAAAGCAACAGAAAACATTTCTAACATGTATCATGTCGTATCTTTCAGGGGTTTGTTATTCTGGCTGAAGATAGGTGCTCTTCAGTACGCCATCCTGAAGACGGTGCTCTCTGTCCTCTCTGTAGTTTTGTGGACAAATGGGAACTTTGATCTGTCTGATGTAAGTCTGTGAAATGCTCCTTAACATTTCAGCTTATATTAAATTCAACCACAAATTGACAGGACGTGACTATTTTTCCTTTTTTTCTAATTTTCAGCTCGAGATCACCGGCACGGCCATCTGGATAAACCCGTTCATCGGTGTGCTGACCATCACCTCCCTCTGGCCTGTTGCCATTGTCTTCATGAACTCAAACAGCCTTATGCGTGGTATTAATATGGTACCAAAGTATGCCATGTACCAGGTTAGTCAACACAAACACGAGTCCTACAATGCTCAGTCAGTTGAACACGTTACAGAAACACTGTTGCTCAGCTGCTACAGTCAACTTCCTTTAAAGGATACACCAACTTTTTTTCTGCATGTCCTGCCTCACTCCTCGGTCCGGACAAGTGGTCCGGACAGTAACTAATCACTGTAGGCAGGGGCAGGCTAAGTGGACGGACACCATTCTTTTGACTGTCCAGTAACAAAAAAGAGAGCTGCCCACTGCTAGTTAGCTTAGCACAAACACTGGGGGTCAACAGGTATAGCTGCGATGGTTTGCGCTAGAAATGTGACATTCGGGAATGAGTTGAGTTTGAACAGCTCTTGCAGGCAATTTGCATTTTAGAATGGATGGCAAATTAATGGTAACTTGACAAGCCAGATGGACAGCTCCATATATCTGCCACAGAAATATTTCACGAGTCCATCTGGGTAGGAGCCCTTTAAATTTGTTTTCAGGGGCAGAACGTTTAAAAAAAACACAAGCTTGTGATTGGATAATCATTCTTCTCCTCACATTCATCACAGACCAATCCACATCAAGCAGGGTTGCCTCCTATAATGTAGCAATGATTTCATTGAATTTGTCATTATTTTTTTTCTTTTATATATACATGTTATTTAAATTATTTTGTTTATAGCCTATTGGTTGCTGATGCTGCTCAGTGATTTTTGAAGACTGTGTGATGCAAAATGTGCCTGTTTGTTACTTGAAATGGCTGAATAAAGAATTGAAAAAAAAAAGTTGCATACATAGCGGCTAACTTAGCCGCTAACAGCTAACAACAGTTAATGACTCTTAACTGTTAGCCGCTAACAGCTAACAACAGTAAATGAAATTATACCACACAGATGATTCATTTAACACTTATATGTGACATGAACCTCGTCAAAGACAACCCCTACAATAAACTTCTGAGGAGGGAAGATTTTGCCAAGTTTTACTAAGTATCTACGAGGACAATAGGCTAACCGGCATGTCCGTTCTCATATTCCGGTTTTCAACTTCTGGTTGTCGTCACGTCCGCATTCTAGAGCTCCCGCCTCTCTTTCCTGATTGGGCCGTTAAGAATTCAGCCAAGTGAATTCGTTGGACAACTGAGGCTTGCAAGACGGACCTGCAGGATTTCAGAATCAGGCAGGTCTGTCTGCTCTGCAAGGCTAAACTAATGGCATATCGGTTCTTGTTGTTCACTTTAAAGAGCTGTTAAAAAGACTTGACTTATTTACTAACGTCTCATCTCTCACGCAAACCAGCGTAGACATGCTTGTAAGTAGGTCAACAAAACAAAGCCTCTGTTTAGGAGTAGTTTGTATTTTAAAGTGCTCTATAAATAAAATTGATTGATTGATTGAAATACCATGATAGGAGAAGATACCGTAAGATAACATGGAAAAAAAATTAGTCACAAAAGGCACACAAGACCATTTAGATTTGCTGAAAAGTCTATCTAATCACTGTAGGCAGGGGCAGGCTAATGCTACCCACTGACTTTCAGTGTTTGAGCTAAGCTAATTAGCAGTGGCCAAGCTTTCCCTGTCTCTTGTGACCCCACACACAGTTGAAAGAATGGTGTCTATTTGTTTTTCATGGACTCCGGAGTGAGGCAAAACATGAAAAGATCAAAATGTTGGAGTATTACTTTAAGGTCCATCCTCCGTAGCTACACATGCTTTGTATTTTTCATTTAAGCTACATGAAGAAGTGATGAATTGTGTCCTGGCACTTCTAAAAATAATTCCCTCAAAAAGACAAAATAAAAATAATAATAATAATAATAATAAATAATAATAATAATAATACATTTTATTTAAAAGCGCCTTTCTTAGCACCTAAGGACACTTTACAAAATACAAAATAAAACCACACTGCATTAAAATCACAATTAAAATAAATAAAAAAAACATACAAGAGTGACACAGTTAAATAAGGGTGGAAAATTAAAGAGAACATGCAGTTTGGAACAGATGGGTTTTGAGTTTTGATGTGAAGTGGGGAAGGGAGTCAGTGTTTCTGAGGTTGGGGGAGAGAGTTCCAGAGTTTGGGAGCAGAGTGGCTGAAAGCCCTGCTACCCATGGTGCTGAGCCGGGCGGAGGGCACAGAGAGATGGAGGGAGGAGGACGATCTGAGGGAGCGAGAGGGGGTGGCAATGTGGAGGAGATCAGACAGGTGGGGCAGGGGCAGTGAACGGCCTTGAAAGTATACAGCAGGATTTTGAAGTGCATTCTGAACTTGATGGGGAGCCAGTGAAGCTGCTGGAGGACGGGGGTGATGTGATAAAAGGAGGGGGTTCTGGTAATGATCCGGGCTGCAGAGTTTTGAACCATTTGAAGTTTATGGAGGGATTTGTGGGGGGCACAAATCAGGTCAGTTTCTCAAAAATAGCTGACATTTAAGGTCCCACAGTTTCTTAATCCTGATTAGTCAGCGTGAGAGGGGACATTACGACACTGCTGGGTGTTTTGTGCATGACGGCTGGACTTTAGTTTTGTGTTAAATTTGACCACTTTCAGCATAAAAATCTCTTGCTGTGAACGCAGGCTTATCGTCCAGTGTCCAAATGTCTTTTTGTCCCTCTGCACTGTCAGTGGATTAGACCAGAGGCCAGTCTGTTCACGGTTGTCTGTCAGTCCATCATCAGTACATGTCTGTATAGGCCTGATTTTGTAAGAGCAATATGTAAATAAAGCACCAAAGGATTTTTGTCAAACTTTGAACAAATATCCCCTCAAATTAGAGGACAAACTTACTCAATTTTCAAGATGACAAGTCACAGAACATCATGTTTATCCCTGGCAGTGAAGGCAAACTTATAATATTTGATGGATTATGATGTCTGATATGTTTCATGATTATAGGAAGAATGTGTGCAAATAGCAGTGTTGACTTTCCAGAGTGCAGTCACATGGAAAACGTTTGACCGCTGTCTGATTTCAATTGTTGCCAAAAACATCAAAATGATATCACTTTGACCTGTCCTGTGAGAACAGCCTGGTTTGATTTTAACAGCAGTCCTGACCCAGAGCTGGTTACTATTTAGGTCTCTTCACGGTCTCTAAGGGGCCAGTCAGGTTAAAAGGGTGGTCCAAGTTGGATCTGATCATGCTAATAATTTTTCATCGTTCACTGCATGTATGATATAAACAATGTTCTACAACAATGTTTTCTGTTTTCCTCCTCAGTTAGTACTTGTACTGAGCCAGCTGCAGACCTCAATCATTAACATCCTGGCTTTAGACGGGACCATCGCCTGCTCGCCTCCGTTCTCCTCACAGGCTCGAGGATCATGTAAGAGGCATCTCATGAAGTCTTTCTGTCTCTGCTTCTGAGTCACTGAGTCAGTTAATCCAGGATTTCTCCCCCTCTTTGTCCAACAGTGCTGAGCCAGCAGATGATGATCATGGAGATGTTCATCATCTCCCTGTACTGCCGCTTTTTGTACCGACGCATGTACGACGACATTCCTCCTGAGACAGACGGCATTGAGGTGAACGTTCAGGAGGCCCTGAAGGCTCACGTGGTGGAGCATGATGTCTGAGAATAAGGGACATTCAAAGAGATGAAGAGACGCTGCTCCGAGTGTCTGTACCTGATCTTACCTGGAAGATCATCCAGTGATAGTAGTCTTATTAAACCTTTTTTATGTTTCTGCCCCTCCCTCTCCTTTGTTTAAAAAATGTATTTTAGAACAGGACTTATTTTTGAAAAGATACGTTTACTGCTTTTTTAAAAACTTGAATGTTTTTGATATGTTGTGTAGTATAAACGTTGTTTCTTAGGCCTTTAATTCTTTTGCCATGAGGGGAGAAAAGGGACTTCAAAATCAAAAGTTGCTAAATGACCTTAAAGACTTTAATTAAAATAATATATACTTGTTCTCCTTTGGCATGTAAATATGGCTCACCTGTTCACACATAATAGTTTTATGCATTCTCTGTTTTAAAAAATCAAATAAACAAAACTTCAATAAATGATTTTTTTTTTAATATCAGGGTTTTTATTTGTTTGCAATTTGCTATTTGTTTTAAGATCCCAGACGAAGAGGGTGTCGACACTCCACAGGGGTCACATTTGCTCAACCGAAATATTGAACAATCACCCCATCAAAAGTTTACTTTTTATGAATTACCTTTGTAAGAAATTCACAGCCACACTCTGTAATTTGGGAAGAGTTGATGACTATTTTGGAATTTAGTTTATTGAAAAAAGAATAAAAAATAATTCATACATGATTTAAGATGGTTACTTTTGAAGCTGTGTTTTGTTGTTTGATTTTCTACATTTACAAAATGTAAAAAAAAAAAAATCCAAAACATTTAAATTAAGACAAAGATGTAAGGATTTACTTGTAATCTCTTAAATATTTTCCTTTATATTTTGTTTTTTTAAAAAGAAAGCAATTTAAAAATAAAGGTGCAAAGAATTGCTTCCTCCACAAATACTTACATTGAAACAAAGTTGTTTAAAGGTGGGATATGATATTTCAACATCAAATATTAGGAGCTATAAGTTAGCTATTAATAAATAGTTTAACTTTTGCAGGTTGTGTAGGCAGTGTGTTGGGTGTGACAGGCATTACGATCTCACTTGGGAGGCTGTTTTTTTCTTCCACACTTTGAAACCCTCTGTTTTAAACTATTAAACATAGATGTAGTCTGAATAAAGTCCCCCACACGTGTCTGAGGAGAAGTTATGAAGTCTAAACATTGGCTCACCTCCAGCTTATCAAGGATAAGACACTGGAGCAGATCTAAGATGGCAAAATGAATGTTTGTTGCTTAAACGCCTTCATCTAGAGCTTAATGACGATTTCATAAATGAAATCTTGCACGTCATTGACCTAGCTTAAATGTAAGGTTTATCAAAACATATATGTGATCATTTACCTCCTCACATAAAGTAGTTTTTCTTCTTTTTGAACATGCTGTGAACATGTCCATGACTGCTTAACAAGTCATCTTATTTGAGCTCTGATGTTGAACTCTTTTGCTTTATTTTTCAACACTAAAAAGCTGCTGGTCTGTAGACACATACTTTTTAGATTTGTTCGAATAATAAAATAACATCTATTTATTTGTTTTGTGGTATGAGTGATTTGTGTGAGAGAGAACGACATTAAAGTGAAGTCTTTACAATCTGATGTTTTGTCTTTTTGTAATAAAGTGGGCTTTAAATACTGACATTGTTTACGTCATAAATATAAATGTATTCAGTACGTAGTGTGAATAATGGAGCTTTATTACACTGACAATTGAAGATGTTAATTTTTATTTCTAGATAGAATGACTTCTTTAGAAAAGTCCTTTAAAATTCTTGTAACTGCACATTTTTAATCCGTAAACACACAAGTGCCTGTATCTCATCATATCTCTTTATTTGACCATTACTGTGTTATATCCAGATATATTTCTGTGTCTCCCTTAACTCGTGTGAACAGGAGTGTCTTAAAAGAGCCTAGAAAAAGATTCAGACTTGTTCAAAGATTTCTGACCCACTTCCTCAGAGTTATTTGGGTCGGGAACACATGAAGATGAGGCAGCAGCTTTATTTTAGGCCTTGTTTCATGTTTTACAGACGTCTGCTGCTTTATTACGCTCCATGTTGTTTCACAAGTCAACCACGAGAGGTCGCACCCGCTTCACTCTCAAAGGCCATCAGTTAGGCCATGATGGAGAGTTTTAATTGCTGTTATCCGAAACGAACAAATCCGAGTTAAAAATAAATACAGATAAAAAAAAAAAGCCCTGCCATTACAAAACATTTAGACTCTGTCGGGAAATAAAAATGTAGAACAAATTTCAGGACTGTTTAAGAGCGGCTGCTTTTTGGAATTGTATTTTGGCAAAACTAACATTCAGGCTCCAAATTTAACAATCACTAATGAAAGGTATTTGTAACTGCATGATCCAAGAAAGTGCTCATAAGGTACATACATGAACACAAATGGCTCTAATGATTCAGAAGTGACTCTGATTCTGCATCAATAACTACAAACCTGCAAGGGACATTCAAGTACCTCTTGTAGACTACAAAAATGCTGAAAAAAGTGCAGCTCCCCATATCAAGGGAAAACAAGTAAAGCTTTCTGGAGCCCAGGCTCATGGAGGGGCCTACTGAGGTGAGCAAAGACTGGGTCCATCCGAAATGAGAATAATAATGTTAATTTTGATTTAACTGAAGCAGAGAACACTTTATTTCATATTTATATTACAGTAACAATATAAATATGTTGCATGTTTTACAAATGAAACCAGAGTCCCATATTTATATTACTAAGATTGAGGAGGATGGGGTCAATCAAACTTTATGTAAGGACAGTCACGTGGGAGCATAGTCATGCCAAAATATGCAACTAAAGCATCTGGAGAGCCAAACTTCCACCAAGGTAGCTCACATATTGCTGTTACATCTATTATCAGTAGTTTCATGATAAAGTTACCATCATAATGTGATTCACTGACCCTGAAAACCCACACCGAGCACCCAAAATCGTGTTGATACCATGAGTAATTAGACGGCAATTGAGCAAAAATGATTGTTTTGCTAATGGTGGTTATCTCAATCACCACTAAAATGTAATAATATTTAAGCTGGGCCATTCCAACATCTGCAAATTTAAGCAAAATCTGTCCAGTAGTTTTTCATAATCCTGCTAACAAACAAACAAACAAACAAACAAACAAACATGTGTTGGGAAAGCCATAACCTCCCTAGCGGAGGTAATTTTAATCTTAATTCAATTTAAGAAGTGAATCTTTTATTTCATATCCATATTAGAACAACAAAATAAACATTTTACAAACTGCTGCCTGCTCTAAAATGAAACAACAATGGTAAGATCTTTTGTGTTTTTGTTACTAAGATTGTGGAGGGTGGGGGCATTCAAACAAAAACGTAGGACAGTCATGCTAAAACATGCAACAAATATCCTCAAGTCCACTGTTATACTTAGCCCAAGAGGGCAAGTATTAGCTCGAGGGCTATCTATCCAATTTGCACACCTTGTTATGAAATAACATCCTTACTGAGCCCTCCCATGTCTGTGGGAGAGGCTGAGTGAGACCAAAACATTTTGAGCTCCCTTCAAACAGGCGGCTTCATGGGTATGAGCCTCCCTGCACCATTTCAGCCGAGGGGATGTGAGTCAAACTGTAAACTCAGTTCTTTGCAAACAGTGTTTTTTAAAGAATGTTTTCTATCTTTAAAACCAAACTTTTCAGAAAGACATTTATCTAAATATAACTCACATAAATGATATTACAAGATGAGTTTCACTTTTGTTTAGATTGCTTTTCTTCTTCTCTCTGGATTTCAGCCCATGACCCCAGTGACCTCCCAGCAGGCTTGGGTCCAACTTTTAAAGACACTCCATCAAAACCCTGCAATACTGTTGTGCACTGGAGATGAACACAAATATGTCAATACAGGAGCAAAATTAATGTCACTGGCCTTATGATGGGCAAATGTTAAAAAAGCATCGTTGTTCTTAAACATGGGAGGAATGTAAAATAAGTGACTATTTGGGTACAGTCAAAGTTTGATTTTCAAAAGCCACATAACCCTTAGTTTATGTCTTAATTTCTAAAAGAAAGGACAAATAAAAAGTAAAACAGAACGTGGAAAAACTTAGCTAAAAAAGAACAGGTTTAAATACCATTCCTGCTATCAGGAGAGGACTTCTGTCCTCTCTCATTCTTTAAAAAATGAGATCTGTTCATGTGTTCACAGTTGTATAATCATTCTGAATGGCTCCATTGTTTTCAGGACTGTTAACTCTGGGAAGATGTTCAAAAGGTCAACCCCCAGATCACTTTAATTGATTTCATGGTGCCATTATTAACACTTAAACTTCACAGGATTCATCTAAGTGGCTTAAAATTGTATATGATTTTAAAAATGGGTTAAAATCTGTTTTTGAGTTCATACACTGCATTAGAGGGAGACATTACTCAATAGTCTGGTCCGTGAGAAATTTATGTCAAAAACAAAAACTGCAGCTGATTTATTAAAACCGTTGTGTAATAACATTTTATTCAACTCTTATAGACTGCTTAAAAATACCTGTGGGCTATGTGAAGCTCATTTACAGGAAGAAATAAAGTTTTATTGAAATACATTAATATACATATATAAAGCTGCAAATGAAGATGCATGCTTTGATGTGCATAAGAGGTCTGAATTTCATAATCGGGCTTTATTAATGGCTTATTTGTTGCGTCTGTTTATGTAAACAGAGTCATCAGACGGAGAGAGAGAGAGAGAGAGAGCTGCGTACAGGGTGGGCTGATGAACGCCCCTGGCTCTCCACTGCTGACGAAAGCTGCTTAGCTCCTCTGTTGCTATGGCAGCCGTGGAGAGCAGCCAGACAAAAAAATGAGGCAAAGGGGAGGGGCTTTGGAGGGAGAAATAGAGGAGAAAGGGCTGGATGGGAGAGATAGAAAGAGAGAGAGAGAAAGAGAGAGAGGATGAGGAGGAGGGAGAGGTGTACGGACAGACGATAAAGAAACACTCAGAGAGAATCAGAGGTAGAGAGAGCCCTCAGACGGAGATCAACAAAACGTCTGGATATCAATGCTCGCACCATCAGATTGGAATTAGCAGCTGCAAGTTAAAGGAGGATACAGAGGAAGGGGGGAAAGAGCGAGAAGATGGATGTGCAAACAGAGAGCACGGACCCCCCGCCTGGTGAGACCCAGCCGAGTGGAAAAATCAGGAAAGGATTCAAGCTGTTTGGCAAACGCAAGCCAGGTAACATCTTCTCTATCCGCAACAAAGGGGACGGGAACAACAAGTCACCTGTTAAAACGGGCAAAAGCCTGGATGGATTATCAGACTCGGCTGCACCGGATTCGGAGCAGGATTCAGACAGGGAAAAGGGAAACGAGGTGAGTCAAGGAGAGAGGGAGCAGGCGGAGGAGGAGCCGCTCGGGGAAGATGGCGTTCTGGCTGCCGCCCCTGCTCGCACCTCCATTTCTTCAGCCAGCTCGGCAAAGTCCCTAAGCTTCCTGTCGTTACTGAGGGGCGGCCGGAGAGGGATGGGGGACCGCCGAGCCCACACCGTGTCCCAGCCTGTCGGTCGGCAGCGTCGAGGTTTGAAGGGCCTCTTTGACAACATGAAGTTCAAATCAAAGGATAAAGTGGACATGGAGGAAACCCCTCCGAGCCCACTTCTCATGTCGTCCCGCGCCAACAGCGTGGAGATCATCAAAGAGGACCTGACCCTCACCCCAAAATCGCAGCCGCGCTCTCTGGACAGCCCAGTTACTGAGCCCATCAGGAGTATAACATCACAGGACAGTTCAGCCACGAGCCCGTCAGACACCGTTACTCCCCAGGCGACGACAGGCAATGTGAGTACTACTAATGAGCATGTGCTGCCTTTTCCTGACTCTGAACCCCCCCTGGTACCCGGTGATAGCAGCCTGAGCTCCTTGCTGGCAGACATCTCCTCTCTCCTGACATTTGACTCCATCTCGGGGGGCGATATCATGGCCGATGTGGAGAAAGAGTGGGGAAAAGCCAGCAGTGCCATCAGTGCTGTGGTGACCGAAGTCCCGCCATCATCCACATCCGTCTTCTCCAAACCCTCCATCTCCTCTCCGATGACTTCTACCTCTGTTAGCTCCACTGACAAAGCCAAACCCTCTTCTCCTGTAGCCTCGACCCGATCCTCCACTCCTCCAACAAAGACCTCCACCACATCTTCTCCTGCTGCCAAGCCGAGCACCATCATCACAACGCTGACAAAAACTTCCACTTTGACAACAACTTCAGTCAAACTAAGCTCTGATTCTGCTCCAGTTACTACGACCCCTTTAACGCTAACAAGCTTCTCTACTCCAAAAGTGTCTTCCCCTTCAATAACCACTAAACCCACATCTACAGCGACCACTGCTCCTTCAATCACCCCATCTTCTGTAGCCAAGGCTCCCTCAGTTAGCTCAACCCTTACCTCCACGATTAGCAAACCGGCCTCAGAGATTCCAGCTGCAGTTCCCACTCCAGTAAGTAAACCCAGCCCTGTAGCGACTCCTGCCCCAGTTAAACCTCCAGTGACCCATAGCCCCCCAACCCTTACTTCCTTTACCCAACCTCCACCTCTCAAATTGGATTCAACTGGAGGTTCAAACCTGACAACTTCCACCTTCAAACCTCTCCTTAGTTCAGTTCCAGCAGAGTCAAAAGCTCCAGCAACAGAATCAATCACGAAACCTTCCTCTTCTTCACCTGGTGTTACCTCCAAGACAACAACAGTCACCACATTAACTGCAACCTCAAGCTCTGTATCCTCAACCTTGTCCAAGTCTAGTCCACTGGACCTATACAAGACGACTTTTTCCCCTGCAACTGCCCCAGATTATTCCTCTACCTTTACTTCCACAACTAAACCCCCACCCTTCCCTGCATCCGTCCCTGCTCCTTCTTATGACAAACTTCCCCCTGCCTACAAACCACCTCCTGCGCCAGTGTCTTTTGATAAGCCACCACCCCCCTTAACGCAGACTTCAGCTTCTATTTCAAGTGCTGGTTATTCAATATCATCCCAAGCACCTCCAGGTCCAGGCCAAATCCCTGTTACACAGTCTAAAGGTCCCTCTGGTTCAATTCTTGGATTGAAAGAACCACCTGCTCCACCAGGTCCAGCACAGGTTTCTTTATCTAAAGACCCTCCTTCCACTGATCAGATTCAAGTTTCTGTATCTAAAAATCTTTCTGCTCCTTTTCCAGCTGAAGTTCCTCAAACCAAAGCCCCTTCCCAAGCTCCAATCCCAACATCTTTATGCAAAGATGCTCCTGCTTCTGCCCATATCCCAGTTTCTGTAGTTAAAGAACCTCCTGCCACTGCTCGTGCCCCAATTTCTTTATCTACAGACGCACCAACTCCTGTCCAAATCCTAGATTCTGTACCCAAAGCTGCACCTGCCCAGATCCCTAAAGACATCCCTTGTGCTGCCCCTGTTTCAGTTTCTTTACCCAAAGCAGCTCCTGTTCCAGTCCCAGCTCCTGTTCCAGTCCCTGCTCCTGCCCAGATCCCAGTTTCTAAACCTAAAGATGGTCCTGCTCCTGCCCAGATCCCAGTTTCTAAACCTAAAGATGGTCCAGCTCCTGCCCAGATTCCAGTGACTCTTCCCCAAAGTCCTCCTGCCCCCAGTTCTGCAGCCAAAGATGCTCCAGCTCCTGTTCAGATACAACTTTCTCAATCTAAAGCCCCCTCTGCCCCCACCCCTGCCCCATGCCCTGTCTCTTCTTCCTCCTCTTCTCTTTCTTCTCCCCCTTCATCCTGGCAGAGCGAACCCTCTGCCAAGACGAGAGGAGGCGAACAGCTAACAGTGGATGGGAAGCTGTTGAGTCCAAGTAGCACAGACGCCCTGAGATCTCAGACTGCACCAGACAAAACAGAAGAGCGGCAGAACGAGTCACGAGCCGGCCTCCAGGCAACCCCGAGGGAGACGAAGATACCACAAGCTAAGGCATCCGGGCTTAGCAAAATACCTGTAGTCGGAGGGGGACGGGTGGGCAAGACACCTGTCCGGGATAATCAACATACAGATGAGGAACCAAACAGGGATCCACCAACCCCTGTGTCTGAAGAGGAGAGGCCAAACTTCAACTCCTATGACGCAGGGAGCAGAGATAAAATCAGAGATGTTGAGGCCAATGTGGCCACATCAAAACACAGCCAGGAGGAGAGCCCACCACAGAAAGCCCTCACCAGTTTGCCCCGTGACTCGAAGCTTCCTGTGAAACATGCCTCACAAATCCCCCAAGCAAAAGAAACACCACGCACCAAAATACCCGTGTCCAAGGTGCCTGTCCGCAGGGTTGGCAACAAACCTGCAGCTGGAGGCAGCGGCATCCCGATCAGAAAATAAAAAAACAAGGACTGAACCACCGTGGATACAGATCGTGGCTTCAACTGCAACTTTCTCCCAACACAGTTGCCCCCTTTTTAAACTCATTTTTTAATCCCATCCCCTCTTGGCTTTGTCCCTCTGTCATCTCTTGGCTTCACTTCACAACAAGCAGCAGTAACAAAGTCAAGGATCCTGTCAGCTCTCAAGCACAAAACATCTCCACAGGGAGGCCGGAGCAGCAAGCCTCAGCTCTGTGGTGCTGAGCAAACTGGACATGCTCTCAGGAAAGGTTTCGGGGTCACACCTGAACACACAGCAGCAGCATCGGTAACAAAGGATAAAGCAAGGTCTTCTGGGAACATCACACACACTCAGCAGGGCGAGTGCCTTTTGAAGGGTGCTTTTCCTACAGACTCAAAATTTGTCCAGTCTTTTTCTACGGTGCTTTTAACTTTTGTTACTCCCACTTTTTGTAGGAACCGTCAGACCTTTTTTCATCTTTCTTTCCTGGAAGTCTCTTTGATAACAACAAGCCCCTTTACATTTTATTTATGTCCGCAGAAGAACCGCAGGAGCTCTATAACTCAATGCAAAACAACCAACCAAATTTTACATTCCACGTCTCTCTCTGGATGTATGTAGCAGAAAAAGAAAATGTGCCATTAACTTTTGCACAAATGTTGAACTGTACAGCGCCTGTTTATCTGCCTGCTCATATGTAACAAGATCAGATCTCACTGTGAACTATTGGACAGACTGCTTTTGAGGGAGGAATGGAAATGTCTCCTTCCTCTCCGGGAAATGGACAGGAGCCATTATAAATGGCAATATGAACGTTTGAGATCTCCAGCTCAGAAATACTGGCACATCCTTATTCTAATTATACTCACGATGAGAACAATATCTCTGTGAATAGTCTCATCTGTGTTGTCCTGTTTCCTATTTAATCAATAAAACAATACAAGTGTTTAGCAAGACGAGGCCTCTGCAAGTTGTGAATTACATGCCTTTCTATCTTGAGGTGGATGGATAAGGAAAGGGAGCAGATATTTGAGGGATTAAGTGGGACTACATCATTACTTAAGTTAAGCTTTTGTGGAAAGAAATTACATAACCCTGCACCAGAGGGAGATATAAGCATAGACAGAGGGGACAGCCATTTCTTATCAGAGCTGCATAATATTATACCTTTGCAATATCCTAAATGTCAATATTTTACATTGATTTTAATGGATACTGATATGAATACATCCTTACTGTGAAGAAATGCAGGTCCTGTACATAAACTGACTTGTTCTTTTGTCTCACAAACATAAAGTCAAACAAACTTTAAATCTATTGAAAAAACAGAACTGATCATTTTCAGGCAAATAAAATATGAAGGTAATGACTTTAGTTTACATCAAATATAAACAGCTAAGTAAAGTTTTACTTGCATTTCTCAGAGCTGCTCAGCATGTTCACAGACAGCGATTTCCTCGGAGCACAAATAAAAGCTCCTTGAAAAATGGAGTTTATGTTACGTAACCCTAAATAATCATTATAATTAAACATGATTGCAGAGTGGCCTCCCGAAAATCATGACAAATGGCTTTTTTGTGAATAAACACAAAACATAATTTCTTCCAAGGGCAAAGGATTAATTAAAGGTTAGGCTTAAAATAGTCTTTGGACCACTTCCAGAGCAGTGAAGCCGTAAGGTGTTTTAAATACAAAGACATATTTTAGTAAGTTTATCTGATTTATTTAAAGAGTATCATAAAAAATACACAATGGTTCATAGTGAAATGAATATTCTGAAGCCATACCAATACATAAATATTACATTTACTCAAAAATATTTCACATCATTATCTAAAAAACTACAATATGCTTTAAAGTACCAGTTGTATTTTCAATCAATTTAGTTACTACCTGATGTTCTTCTTAAGGGAATCTATTTATCTAAACTTCATTTGATCAAATATTTCGTCATTGAGAGCAAACTGTTCAGCCAGGTTTCTATTTCTGTAATAAGAGGCACACAACTAAAATTTAAGGTACTTTAAGTAATATTAAAGCACTTTTAAAAAATAAGGGCACAATATTAAAATGAGGACATTTTAATGTATTTCAAGCACCTGTCCAAACTGTGTATGTAAACACATTCAATTTAACGCAAAAACTGATTTTTGAGACTTCCAACAAAAAGACATGGTTAAAAGAATCCTTAAATGGACTAATATTTATGTTTTGGGTTAACATTTTTCCTCCGTTGTCAGTTTTTGGCGAGTTACGTTGAAAATTGTCACTTATGTCTCCTGTAACATTAAAGTCTGCAGATAAACATCGATGAATGCATGGATAAAAGCATAAAAATAGTAATATTCATGCATGTTATCATAATAAAATATCTGTGGCACATGTATAAAGCTTCTCTTATGCTTGAGCTCAGACATTAATAAATGCATAATTATAATATAAACATAAAAAATTATGATGACGGTTATACCTTACAGTAGTTTATTCATTAATGCATGTGTAAAGTCTGTAATAACACCTGTGCAAAACTTCATAAATTAATGCACCAGACTATGATTGTCTGTGGACCCAACCCTAAAGCGTCTTCGCTACACCTACAATGTGATGAAATTACTAATAACTTTTCCCTCTTTGAACACTGATCCGCAACAAACAACATTTTTCTGCATTTTTTGATGGACACAACTCAAAGATGTCCTGTCCAGCTGTGTGGAACATTTCAGCATGTTGAACCCCACCGATCACGGACAAAAAGCAACTCTGCAGCAAAGAGGATATTTGATTGGTCTCTGATTTTTATTTCTTTTAGGAGTTTTAAAGAAAGATTTTCTTCAAGAAGCTATAATCTTTACACAATATAAAACACAACGTTCTTTTTTAGGATTGAAAGCAACAAAGTTTGGGAGCTCCTGTTTATGTACATGAAAACAATCACCTGAGGTGGTTCAGTCAGTTTTGCTTTAAACTATAAAATCATCATGTTTCCCTTAACATGATAAAGCATTGTGGTGCAGTAACAAGTAATGGAAGAATTTCACATCAGCCAGTACAGATATTTTGACAGCAAAATCCACCAGCGCTAATATTTCACCTAAAACATGAGCATCTCTGTCTGATATTCTCCCTAACAAGATTCCCAGTCTCACTCCAATCTGTGCCACAACTACAGTGTCCTCACAGGAGCATTATTCCAACATCACCCACACTCCAAGCTCAGTGACCTGAATAGTGAGCACATGAATGTCAGTCCGGCCCGGCCAATCAGCTGCACGGGAAAACGCTTAACATGCATGCCTTATTATCAGGAAAAGAGCTGGGAATGTGTGTCATTGCTATTCTTAGTGTGAAATGCACCCAATGGATCTGCTGAATAATCACGGATCATTTGATTAGGATGTACAGTCGAGGTTTGACACACTTCCAGAGAATAAAATAGAATTAGAGAACAATTGAGGAGTTTAAAATATTGCACGAGGACTAAAAATAAGGGGGAAGGGATAAAAAAAAACAGCCAAAATAGAGAGACTCGGTGAGAGTAGAAGCACTGATCAAAGATGGGAGGCTGATCTGAGTCATGGGGTGATGTTAAAAGGAGTCTGGTGTTGGAAATAAAGGAGAGGACACAGAGTTATTTTAGAAAGCGCCTTCGTAGAGGTGACACAAAAAGATCTTTGTTAACTGTCAAGAGCCAGAGGCCACAAGAGGAGCGTCTTTTGCCTTGGAAAAACACGAGGATTCGCCGCATCAGGTGCACATCTCCCTGCTAAAAGGACAGCTTCCCCCTCGGGCTTCAAGGCAACGCGTTAGCTTCATAATAACACCTGCCACTCTGGATGGAAAAGGTCGAACGTTCACTTAAACATCTCTCACATCAGCATTTACATTCTCCAGCTGAGTATCTCTTTAAAATTAAAATATTGATCTGGTATATTGAGTGAATGCTGCCTTTTGTCAACATCCTTTCACATGATCCTCTCTGAAATGAAGCTTTCATGCTTCTAAGTGACAACAGCCTCTCTCTATTGGTTGTTTATGTGGCTTTAACTCTTCCACTCCTGACTAAGCTGTCGGTTCGACCAAACTTTGAGTCAGTGTTTGCTTTTGATATTTGTGTTGAACTTGGATGAACCTGATTAGGCCTTCCCTCACTTGGCTGGAGTTTGTAATAACAACAAAAAGAGAGCGAGAGAAACAAACAGAAACACTTCAGTCACCAGTTCTAAGGATTAAAGGCAGAGTGTCCAAAGTCCAGCCAGACATTTTTAGGTGACCCTTAGTATTCTCTGAAATAAAGTATAAGACTATAATGCAACCATTACAACAACAAAAGTAAAGAGAGGGGACATGAAATCAACAACCACTGAATCAGATGAGGCAGAGGACATGGACTTTTTCAGCATTCATTCTGCAAGTAACTCTGACGTGCTGGTTTGACTTCTGCAGCCATCTTATCACATTATAGTGATTAAAATCATGTCTGTGATGTACAGAGAGACCGGCAATGACCTGGTGCATGTCAGGCTGCAAGCGTCGTCCTCTGTGTCAGCTTAGGCCACATACAGAAGTACAGTACAGAAGTTTAATCACCTTTTGGTCAATAACATGGAGGGGAAATACTTGGAGCTGGTAATGCCAAAATCTAACAACTGGACTGTATGTGTTCACACATGCAGCTCTGTTGAAGAGATAAGGGATTTTGTCCATGTTTGTAGTCCAAATAGCTTCCTGGTTTGCTTTTTCACACTAATACTCCACAGTGGGAAGTTTCTCTGTAGTTTGCATTATAGCCAATGTAGGGGTGGGAAATATCAGGGTTAAGTTTGGGGGGACAAAAGAGATATTTGTGCTGAAACACGCTGCTCAACCAGCCTAATTCAGGAGACTCTTTGGGATCTCCTGCATGTTGATTGTTTTTTTGTAAACTCAATTTGCATTTCCACCAAGTAGTCTGTTTCAGTTTGGCTTGGTTCTTTACACAATTGTGAGTGCTGTTCCACTTTTTGACACACCTCTAAAGAGAGTGCCAACTAAACCAGACCGTTCAGTTCAAATGCAGCTTTAAGGTGACTTTTATCAAAGTAGACCAGGAAGTCTTACATTTTTGAGAGGTGGCCCATAATAAAAATAAAAATTTAAAATCTGCTTCAAAGTCTTCCACAAAAAAGAAAACAAGTGAAAATCACTCTTGTGAGCTCAGTCTAGTGAAACATCGAGAGCAGTCGACCTTTTTTCCTCAGAGCACCCCCGAGTGTCACCAAAGAAGACCGTGAACAGCCTGAGGCAGAATGGTCCAATCAGCATCGAGCATCCAAGAGCAGGAGGAGGCTGCACATACAGGGATTAGCATGGATGCTAACAGCTTCAGCAGCACTTTGATCAGATCTGGACCACATTTGTTCATTCAATGAAACAGAAATATCAGCACTACAAACTCCTCTAAACAAAGGGTATTTTTGCTCCACTTCTGAAATGTTTTTGAGAAGATTTTCTTCTTTGAGAAGATAGAAGAAGTTCCTATCAATATCAGATTGGTCTGTAATAAATTTGGACTGATGGAACGATAGTCTAATCACCTGCTGGATATGCTTTTTTTTTTTTTTTTGTTTGAATATATATATTTTTTTTAAGTTATTTTTTCGGGCTTTTATGGCCTTTATTCGATAGGACAGCTGGAGAATGACAGGAAAGGGGGTGAAGAGAGGGGGGAAGACATGCAGCAAAGGGCTGTGGCCGGGATTCAAACCTGCTGCCGCTGCTGGGGGTTAGCAGTCCCCGTACATGGGGCGGACGCTCTACCAACTGAGCTAATGTCCGCCCCTGCTGGATATGCTTTTGAAAGGTTTATCCCTCCCCAAACACTTTCTATGGGCTCTTTCCCAGGTGGTATCATGAAATATACTGAACAGTCCACATGGTGTGCCAGATTACCCAGGTAATCAAACAACCAAAAAACACAATCATATATCCCAGTACAAAATGTTCTCATGAATGAAATCCAGATAGAGCAGCCTACACACTCATTCTTTGTCATTGTCAAAGTTAACAGTGCTTTGTGCTTCCCCAAGACCCTCCGGTCCACTTGTGTAACTTAATAAAACATAAAGAGTTTTAAAACAGTGACAGTGATCAAATAAAAAGATGTTTCATGAAACATTTGAGCTCAGACTCTACGACAATTAGAATCAAATCTTAACAAAATGAAGGGAAAAGTGCTGTAGGAAAAGATCTGACATGGTCAGTGATGTTGCTGTGATGCATTAATGTTGCATCATATAAATAAAAATCAACCCAACAGCAATAATACCAATCTAAGTAAAGTTGAAAACCTAGCTCTGAGATCAGTGCAGAGCAAAACAAAAACACTGCTTGAAGACTGAGTGTGAAAGGTCAAAAAAATCAAAAGTGTTATCATTTTTTTAAAAACAGAAATGTTTTACCTGGATATATTTATCATTCCTTTTAATTTATTACTTCCACTGTAAACTCTCAGGTCAATAATAGGAAATTTTCTAAATATTGGAAGTGTTAAAAGCACTTTAATGGTTGCAATTAATGCATCAAGAGGACCAAAAAGCAAACCAAGGTGTTTTTTTCACTGCTTATTTCTTCGTGTGGGAGTTTATGGGTTAACACTAGCAAGACTGGGATTTTTGGGTACTCCTTTAAGAACTGAAGAGGGATCATTTGATCCCCTGCCCTGGAATGTGGTGGCCGAGCAGTCCCTGTTGTTATTCTAATGTGCCACTAATGGCAGGCAGCCACATGCTGGGAGTACAATGCAAGGTGTGACGTCTAAATGAGGCCTTGGTCTTCATGTGATGTGATTCTGAGGCTGGGCTGATTCTGAATCTGATCTATAAGTCTGATTATATGGAATGAAAGTCTAAATATATAAAATGAAGTCTGGTTATATGAAATGAAAGTCTGAATATATAAAATGAAGTCTGATTATATGGAATGAAAGTCTGAATATATAAAATGAAGTCTGATTATATGGAATGAAAGTCTGAATATATAAAATGAAGTCTGAATATATGAAATTAAACTCTGAATATATGGAATGAAAGTCTGAATATATAAAATGAAGTCTGATTATATGAAATGAAAGTCTGATTATATGAAATGAAAGTCTGAATATATGGAATGAAAGTCTGAATATATGAAATGAAGTCTGATTATATGGAATGAAAGTCTGAATATATAAAATGAAGTCTGAATATATGAAATTAAACTCTGAATATATGGAATGAAAGTCTGAATATATAAAATGAAGCCTGATTATATGAAATGAAAGTCTGATTATATGAAATGAAAGTCTGAATATATGAAATTAAACTCTGAATATATGGAATGAAAGTCTGAATATATAAAATGAAGCCTGATTATATGAAATGAAAGTCTGAATATATGGAATGAAAGTCTGAATATATAAAATGAAAATATATTATAAAATGAAGTCTGAATATATGGAATGAAGGTCTGAATATATATAATGAAGTCTAAATATATATAATGGAAGGCTGAATATATGAAATGAAAGTCTGAACATATAAAATGAAGTCTGAATATATAAAATGAAGTCTGAATATAAATGAAGTCTGAATATATAAATGAATGAAGTCTGAATATGAAGTCTGAATATAAAAATGAAGTCGAATATATAAATGAAAGTCTGAATATATATATATATATATATATATATATATATATATATATATATATATATATATATATATATATATATATATATATATATTCAGACTACATTTTATATATTCAGACTTTCATTCCATATATTCAGACTTCATTTTATATGTTCAGACTTCATTTTATATATTCAGACTTCATTTTATATATTCAGACTTCATTTCATATATTCAGACTTTCATTTTATATAGTCTGATTTTATAAAAAGTCTGAATATATAAAATGAAGTCTGAATATATATATATATATATATATATATTCAGACTTTCATTCCATATATTCAGACTTCATTTTATATATTCAGACTTTCATTCCATATATTCAGACTTCATTTTATATATTCAGACTTTCGTTCCATATATTCAGACTTCATTTTATATATTCAGACTTCATTTTATATATTCAGACTTTCATTCCATATATTCAGACTTCATTTTATATATTCAGACTTTCATTCCATATATTCAGACTTCATTTTATATATTCAGACTTTCATTCCATATATTCAGACTTCATTTTATATATTCAGACTTCATTATATATATTCAGACTTCATTTTATATATTCAGACTTCATTTTATATATTCAGACTTTCATTCCATATATTCAGAATTCATTTTATATATTCAGACTTTCATTTCATATATTCAGACTACATTTTATATATTCAGACTTTCATTCCATATATTCAGACTTCATTTTATATATTCAGACTTTCATTCCATACATTCAGACTTCATTTTATATATTCAGACTTTCGTTCCATATATTCAGACTTCATTTTATATATTCAGACTTTCATTCCATATATTCAGAATTCATTTTATATATTCAGACTTTCATTTCATATATTCAGACTACATTTTATATATTCAGACTTTCATTCCATACATTCAGACTTCATTTTATATATTCAGACTTTCATTCCATATATTCAGACTTCATTTTATATATTCAGACTTTCATTCCATATATTCAGACTTCATTTTATATATTCAGACTTCATTCCATATATTCAGACTTCATTTTATATATTCAGACTTTCATTCCATATTTTCAGACTTCATTTTATACATTCAGACTTCATTTTATATATTCAGACTTTCATTCCATATTTTCAGACTTCATTTTATACATTCAGACTTCATTTTATATATTCAGACTTTCATTCCATATTTTCAGACTTCATTCCATATTTTCAGTCTTCATTTTATACATTCAGACTTCATTTGATATATTCAGACTTTCATTCCATATATTCCGACTTCATTTTATATATTCAGACTTCATTATATATATTCAGACTTTCATTCCATATATTCAGACTTCATTATATACATTTTTTAATATCCTAAATGGCATGCCATATACATATTATTAATAAAAATATTTACAAAAAAAGCCAAAAAAAAAACAAATAACATTTAGGCTTTCAAGAGGAAGATCAGAGTCAGAAGCAATGAAGTCACAGTTAGAGTTGCTGGAAAACCTACATCTTCCTTTTTGGAAAATTACCCTTGGTTAGCTGAAATTCACGTAAAACTGTGATTCACACCTCTTTCTCCCAACCTCACCCCAGAGCTGCTCCTCTGACAATCTGCATTCAACTCCCAGCAGGAAGCTGCCACATTATTAGCATACTGGACAGACCACATTCCATGGCAGGGGGATCAAATGATCCCTCTGTAGTCACCAAAGGTATAGGGATCAAATGATCCCTCCTTAGTCCTTCTAGTGTTAAGCCCCCCCTCTTGCCCCAAATGTGCTTAACAAATCACAGCACCCATAATGCACCGAGGCCTCTTATGCTTTCTACGGTCTGTACGTGTTTGTGTCTGCTCCTGCCTCTGGAGAGACGACGATGTGCCTCTTTTTTTGGCACCTAATTTAGCATGCTACATTCTGTGTTTCCATGCCAACCCCACTAGGTCAGCCAATAAAGAGGATGTAAGAGCAAAGAGGAGGAGGAGTTTGAAACATGAGTGCCATAATGAGCACAACCGCAGCACGCATGCTAATGAGAGCAGGTAAAACTCCACTCAACTTTAAAACAGTAGCACTAAGTCTTAAAAAGCGATGACTATAAATGCAAGTCATTCCTAAATGATACAGCAGAAATAAACTAGCAAATAGTGTCAACATAGTAGTGAGGTTAGGGAAAAAAATCTAGTTTTTAATATGAGTAACATATATTTTTAAGGGATATAAGATAATCAATATAAAGAAAAAATCCACACTTCGCATTTCTGACTGCATCTGAGAATTAGTGTGTGAATTGCTAAATGAGCCTAGTTTTAAAAACACTGCCACTGTGATGCATGGGAAAAAAAGATTTACAGTTATAACCAAACAAACAGCAATATGTCTATCGACCATTTAAAAGGCCAGTTTAAATAATTTTTATGAGTCAAAAAATAACCTGGTTGATAAAAAAGAACTTAATGATAGAGTCCTAGTTGCCCAATTTATGTAATTATTTCTTTTTTAATCATCTATTATCGCATGTGAACTCTTGTAAACCTTTTAAAGTTACACAAACACATTAGAAACATTTGGGGTTCTTTTAAATGTTGAACATTTTTTCTGCAGCATGCTCTCTCTTTTTTGTATAAAACTAAGATAACTAAGATGAGGTTCCTGAACTTTGAAATAATGGATATTTCATTATTTTGAAACACATGGTGTTAAAGAGTAGACAAGGTTTCAATAACCTTCATGCACTGAAAAAACAAATGCAGAAGAATAATCAAATCTTGAACTTGTGAAAAAAGGGTTGCTGCAAGAAAATTTTTGGGTTAAGTCTCACACATGCTACTCTTTTTGGAAAGACCATGAATTATTCAGACTTCTTTTTGCATGCATGAACGATATTTTTTGTTCCATGACATTTCTACACACTTTTGCAAATAGCACTTAATGTCATCTTACAAGACAGAGTTACTACAAACAAATAAGAAAACCTATTTAAAACAGTAAAAACAAACAGCAAACACAACACAAAGTCATCTGGCTTTAGTCAAAACAATCAGATTATGCCAGTTTGAAAAGACGGGGTTTTAAGTTGGATTTGAACACAAGAAGAGAGTCAATTTCCTAAAGTTTAGTGGGAAGGATCTCCAAAGACTGAAGGCTCATCCCCTTGTGGACAATCAGGAAGGTGATGCTGTGACAAGGATCGAAAAATACTCGAGGAAGCTGAGGTGTGATGATGTGCAACAGTTCAGAGAAGCACAGAGGAGTGAGCTTGTGGACGGCTTTAAAGGTGAGCAGCAAAATCATTCAGCCATTGTGGAATTAACCAGAAAAAAGAAAGATGATCAAATTTCTGTACTTTTGATACTCTGATATCAGTAAAATACGAGACATCTTATTCACACATGGTATTAGAGGTTATATTACATACTGGCAATTTTAAAACACAGAAATACCCTGAAAAAAAAACTCGCACACACAGAAAAGTTCATGAATTTACCCACACACTGAAGCGTGAACTCTGAAACCAGCTGCTGGTCTTTTCCTCCAGTGGCTGTATCAACGAGACAGTCAGGTCATTTTCCTTGGGACTGTTCACTTTAATTTTGTTTATAGTAATACTGCACGACTGTTTATTTTCACCAAAAAATAAACTCTGAGATCTACTTCATGATTTTCTATTCAGTTTTTTTCCAGCCCTATGTGGTGGTATTGATTTATTAAAAGGTCTTAATGGGAGCAATTAAAGCATCATCTTCAAATATAGTTCATAAAAGCTTCTGGTTGCACTGCAGGGACTTTGTTCACTCCCTAAAATAAAGCTTTCCATTCCCGTGATTATACATTATATAACAGTGCAAATCAAAGTGCTTCATATCCATCAAAACATCAGCTATTATGTGGAGCTCCATAAATCTGCTTTTCAGGTGCTCTATATCGCATAGGTCATATTTAAATCAAACTCTATACATCCCCTCTTATTGACAGAAAATAAAACAAAATAATGAAGACGTAATGAAATGATTTATTCTTATTCATATTAAAACAATACAAATATCAGTTACAAAAACCTGTGGCACAATATTGACTTAAAATCTTCATAAACAAAATAGAAAATATGAACTTATTAAAATATATAAAGATGTGGTTTGTGTTTTGATTTCAAGGCGTGTGTTTTATGAACTTTGTGAATGAGATGCTCATGACAGGTACCGCTGTTCACTGAGAATCATCCAGCACAGACACCAAGTCGACTGTAACACCGTTAGCTTTTCAGCCTTATTTGCATTCTGTAAACCATCAGCTGGTGTGCAAGTTATTATTTTATATTGTTACAATCAGTTAGTGGCTTATAGTCAGTGAATAATATGAAAAAAAAAATGATTTACATATAGCATGTATTTAAAATGATTAAAAATCGTTTGTGTTCATGGGAGAGTCTGTTTTACTTCCACAGAAACGTGCTTATTATGCACACACGAGAGAATCTGGATCACTCATGCTGCTCTATTTCACAGAGGCACAGCAGCAGAGCATTACGTCACTCAGAGCAATAACTCTGCACTGAGACCCTCTGCTGGTGGAAACGCTGCAGTGAAAGGAACATGTGGTGACGCAGTAATTCCAGCATCACTGCTGCACAACATGGCCTCATCGTCGTATCAGGCCCCGAGCCCCAACAGCTGACAGAGGGAGCCAACTGCAAAGTGCCACGTACAGCACACAGTACCACACTGACTCAGGCAACATTTTCTGCTACCTATAAGGAGAAGATTATTGCCGACATTTACAATAATTCATAACAACACAATTTTAAAAGTGCCTCAAACATCTTCCTCCCTCATTGATTAAATTTGAGAAGAGTAAAGGTTGTTTTTGGTTTGAAGAAAGACCAAAAGTTGACATTCAGAACGACAAGACCAGCTTGTGCTGACTGTCTTAAAGCAGCAATTAACAAAGATTAAAATATGTGAAATTATGCTTATACAATTATATCTGAATAAAACTGACTATGAATACATATGAAGACATATAATACTGTAACAACGGTGGGACAAGATATAAATACAGCAATACTTTGTCTTTCTGACATTTAGATTTTTATAAATCTCAAACTGACTCAGGTAAAGTAATTAAAATCTAGCTGAATTCTGTGGAAAAGGGAAGGCAGTGATAGCTTTATAAAGACTTACTGATTTTTGTATTTAACACCTCTTCTAATAGCACTAGAAGGATGTGTGATGGAAACGAGTTATAAAGTGAATGAGAGGTATCTCTGAAATTGTTTTGTGTCCTGCTGACTGAGGCTGTCAGTTGGTGTTGTTTTGGATCTTTTCTTCATGAATCAATTTGCTCTTCATTGTTTTATCATTTCAAATATTTTCTATTGCCTTTATTGACATAAAGATATCAATTCATTAAGAAAATGACTATTTAAATGTATTACCTGGTGCCAACTTTGGTTTTGATAGAAGAAAAATGTCACTTTAAACAAGGCCAGGCATCTACATCATGAAAATTTCATCCATGATGTAAAGTAAGTTTTCATGAGTCACATGGAGGATAAAACTGGACAGGAGTTAACAGACTGACTAAAAAGTCTACAGCTGGAGAATGTGTGGGGATTTTTCACAAGAGGTCTTAAAAGTGACTTGGATTGGAATCAAGTCTGACTCCAAATGACAATAAATACATCATTAATTCCTGCACTTTTGCTCCTGAGGCATCGTATTTGTCAAGTCTTTTTGAGTATAAGTTGTTAACGTTTTAGGTTATATTACAGGTATTTCTCACATACATGAATTTTCTTTTTGTACCAATCTTTTATTAGTTTTAAGAAAACTGAGTTTTTGTATGATGACCTCTCTGAGTGTGTAAAAATAACCTGCATGCATCTATAAAATATTATGAGTACTGTTGATTATTATGCATAATGGCTATAACAGAAAATAAATGTACATTGTATAGTTGATTACTTGTCCTTTAATACCACTTAAAGCTGTCCATCCATCAATTCTTGCCCCTTTCAGGGTCTTGAGGGGTCTGTGTCTGTCATTGGCCTGAATTAGACACAGACCACCATTTCCTTACTAACTCACACCTGTGGGTATTATCACCAATTAACCAAATAAGTATGTTTTAGTTTGTGCATGTGTGGGTTTTCTCCACCCACACATGCACAGGAAGAACATGCAAACTCCACAAAGAAATGTCCCCTTCATTCAGTGGGTTGAATCTGCGACCTTTGTGCCGTAAAGCGACTGCACTTTCTGCCACACCATCATGTTGATGTACTTGATTTAGCACTACAACACTTGTGTGGATAAATTTACAAAGTTTCATATCTCCTATACTGCCATTTTCAGGAAATAAAGAAACGCTCTACAACTTAATGAATGAATTTTGACTACAAAATTCTCTTTATGTGTTTAATTTGGTAAAAAGTTTATAAAACCCACTCACAAACACAGCCGGTGACTCATAGAACTGACAGCCATGATTGATCATGTACAAAAGTACATGTTATCCTGTATGAACAAACTTATTTCAGTGCGAGCTAACAGCATGGATATTTTAACACACAGATGACAGTTTAAAGTTTCTGACCTGCATCAATACAACAAGCACCATGGAGGAAGGGGTGGCTGGAGCCAAAAAAAATATAAGTCTGCAACCCTCTGAGGTCTATCCTCTTTAAAAATATGAACAAGTTGCATTATTAAAAGTCTTTTTTCAAGGTTTTATGTTAACCTGTTATAACCATCCAGGATCATTTTAAAAGTCAGGTTTTCAAACCAAAACTCTTGAACATGTGTTTGATTACTGTGATTCTCTGTGATAGAAATAGAAATGTATAGATATTATGGTCTTATTTCTGATTTTACTTGTACTTCCCACAGTTTTTCATTAAAATGAAATTAAATCCAACTTGAAATTTTCTGGTGTGGGCTAACATTAAGTATAATTGTAAGTATGATGCTAGAAAATACTGTGAATCAAATTCAACAAATTGCAGCTAAAACATAAATACGGGTCATTTTAATCCACTTCTGGAAGACTGTGGGGTCCAGACACTCATGAATCTAAGGTTTAATCACATATCACGATTCATCATTGAATGATTGTCCTGAATAAAATGCTGATTCATGATTCCTCACAAAGGCACAAGTTTAGTATTTCTCATTTGTTTCAGTGTTCGGATTTCATTTTATGATTGTCTAACAAAACGTAAACACTTGCATGACTTTGGCTTTGTTACTGTGTGGCATAACCCACAGCATTGTCTTTCCATGTGTGATACCAGATAAAGAAATAAACTATATTTTCAAGATGAAGTTACCCATGGTCAGTTGATAATCAAAGATGGAAAAGACCAAGAGGTTAACGTTTCTGCTTAAACCTGAGCTTGAATCAATAAGCTGCACTAAATATAAAGCTGAAGAGCTCATTAGCTTCTGCTCTAAAGAAGCATTGTTAGTTTGTACCCCATGAAGAAGTGCAGCAGACGTCGAATACTGGTCATGTTAAAGCTTCCCTGATCAAATTTTACATGAAAAAAGGAAATAGATATTTAGAGCAGAAGATTCTACAGACATGGAAAGGGTTGGAAAATGTTAGAGTAAGATTTAGGAATGCTTCAGCCTCTCAAGGCACATAAACACATACAAAAGATACTAAATAGCTTATTAAGATACTTGTATATCAGTTCCTTTGTCCTGCAACACGTGGCTATATTAAACGTGTGACTGAGCATGAGTTTCATTGCGGGATAAAATACCTCAAGTGTAAACAAAAGGTTCATTTGTGGACCTGATGCTGTCTCAGCTCAACAAAATGCTGCTCAGACTCAACTCTCACCAAACAAACCTCACGGTGGTCTGCTGAGTTTAGTTAAACCATGAAATGCATGTGTCCCTCTGCACCCGTCACCATGACATCCATCCAGATCCGCATGGCCTCAGGGGACGGAGCCACCATGTAGTACACACGATCATGGGTCTTCACACTGAAGGTCAGCGAGGGGTTGGGGCTCTTTGGTGTCGCGGTGGGTGTCATATTGAGAAAATGGTGAAGAAAGAGAAGGGGGAGAGGTGATGTGAGGCATGTGTGAGAAGGAGAAGAATAATAATAGAAAGAGAATAGAGAAGGATGTCAACTTTATTCGCAGAAAACGGCATCAGAGAAGGACAAACAAACTCTGGTGAATATAGAGTGACTCACTTTGTGTGCATTCTTCAGATGGTCATAGTAAACCTCCTCTATGGCTTGGAAATAAATAACTCCTTTCATCTTGGTCTCATGTTTGTCTGAAGCAGAGATTACAAACATAACCGTTAATGAACCAGCAAATCTGAGATCAAGAGAGTACTCACACTGGTTTAAAAAAAACGAAAAGGCTGCACAATTCTGGACCAAATGATAATCACACTTGTTTTACCCAGTATTAATATCACATTTATAAACCACATTAACTTTAGAGATATTCTTAAAACTGTTAATATACTTCTGAAAATAACCTGGAACTGTTATTTTGGATGATTATTTCTCCTCTTTAATTATAATAATTTTCATGGTATTGTTTATCTTTGGCCTGATTAGTCACTTTTACAATGAGGTACAACTTGACAGCAACACAGCCGAATGTGTCCCAAATCCCCCTGTAACTGATAGCTGGTGGTTTGGTTAACAAAGTGGCAGCATTATTTGGTGTCAGCTCTGGTATCATTTCCAAATTTAGGGGCAAGTTTTGTGAGCCAAAGAGGGACTGTGAAGTGGACGTCCTAGGAAGACAACACCTCAATAAGATTGGTTCCTCACGCTTGCTTCACTGAAAAACTGGAGGCTTTCTTCCAGGTAATGGGGGGATTTTGGCACATTTTTAAGGTGCTACTCACACACAGCCAAGGCAGCTGATAACTGACAGCTGAACGGGCATTGGCATCCCTTGCTATAAGAGCGTTGGGGCTTGGGGTTTGCAACCTTGTAACCTTAACCTCTCCTATATGAACACCTACAAATGAAACATCGTTAAAATAGCTGGTGGTTCTTACGGCTCATAAGGCATGACGAATAGCGAAGCGGCAACCTGGCGTGAGCTTCAATTTAGTGTTGCTCCTTCCACAAGTGAACAATCCTTTAAGTATTTTCTCGTTTTAGAGGGTGACTAATCAGGCTTTCAAACTATATAAAACACAATATCAACTAATATTATTAAAGGAGAGAAATAAGCAACAGAAATATAGTAACCGCCCGTGATGTTGTGGTTCAGTTTTCACAGTCCTGGTATTTGGCATTTTTTTTATGTAAGATCTATTAATTTTGATTTTGTGTACATGTTCGTAATTTTGTGGCATTCTGCAGCATTGTTTCGGAGTTTAAATCTCGCGTATCACAATGTAACGCTGTGTGTACTGATTCAGAGAATCAGAGCATCGGTATTTTTTCTCGGCCGCTGATTGGCTGTTGTGTGAGATGCTTGCTTTATTCTCTCTCAGTCTCTCTTTGTGTTTTCTATTGCTGTTGCTCTCTCAAATATCTTTTTATGTGTTTAAATGTCATGTTATGTGTAATGTGTTAAATTTCTGTTGATTAAAAAGTTTGTTGTAAGACCTCAAATTATTTTAAAAGTACTGTGAAAGTTATAAAAACATACCTAGGATATATTCAAACAGGGTATTTCTATTTTGCGGATTTCCACTTATCAAGGGTGGGTCTGTAACCTAAAACCCCCCATTGAGAGGGGATCACTGTAATGTTTCCAACCTTTTCTGGATGAGTATGTACCATGAAACTTGTCTATTGCCAGGGCTAGCATGGGCCAAAAATCTATGCAGGCTTTTGGGCCCGCACAGGCCTCCAACAACAGGTCAAACATGACACCAAAGGTCTCTAAATATGTCCACCATCCACGGCAATGCATTAAAATACCTTAATATGACTGCTATTGTGGGGTGCTGGTTTGGTGGAGTGGTTAGCAACCAGGCACCCCGTGTACTTGCTTCTGCTGGTCCAGGTTCGAATCCCGCCTGGGACCAGTTTGCAGAGTGTCTTCCCCTACTCTCTCACCCCCTTCCACAAGCCTATCCACTGTCTCTCTCCTACCAATAAAGGCACAAAATGCCCAAAAAATACATTAAAAAAAATATATGACTGCTATTGTGTTTGATTCAGTCAAAGTTGCTCTTGAGCTAAAAGATTTTTTAGCAAACTAGCTTTAATTGGAGGGAAAGAAACACTTCTAGTTCATAAAAAAACTAACAATAACTTCAGCAGCCAAAGAAAAGAAACATGACACATGTTGATGACACATGAATCACCTGTTTTACTGCAGAATTTTAAGGGAAACTTTTCAGATTTAAATCATTATATTGAACTTACAGAAAATCTTGCATATCTACCATCCTCTTTCGGGAGCATATTGCCAGTATTGCCAGTTATTGTTTAAAGAGGTAAATGTACTTCTTAGAAAGTTAAAACAATCAAGAGTTTTCTAAAAACAGAGCATGAACTATGACTTAAATAAATTGCACAGTTGTGCTTTTGTTTTTTATGTGGAAAGCCAAACCCAGGACGATCATCATTCTTACTTGCTGAAGGCCTATCTTAAAGTGACAGTTGTAACAGAAACTTAATCTCATATCTCAATTTGAGAACTGAAATGAAGGGTGACTCACCTGCATAGTAAGTAAGCGTTCTGCGATTATGGTCGAAAACAAACCAGCGTTTCTTCCATGTCTTTATTTTGCCGCCCATTTTGACCAAGAATCCTCGACAGGTTTTATCAGTGATGGCCAGATGGAAACAAGCATCTGGATTGTGTCCCGCAGCCTCAATGTGGCCGTGAAGATCAAAGTCGTCTTTCCTTACGGGAAGGTACCGAGTCAACAGCCGGGACTGTGGAAAAAAAAAAAAACGCAGACATTGCATTTTTATTTGGAAAAGTCTATGCATGAAGAAAATGTGAAATGAAAACATGTTTCCTTTATTCTGAGTACCTGTGATCTTTGTTTCTCCCTGAGCTTCACCTCCCTCTCCACCAGCCTCTGCCTCCTGCTCGTCTCCTCCTGTAGACGTTTCTCCAGCTCCTCTCTTCTTCTTCTCTCCTCCTCTAAAGCCTGCCTGCGGATCTCCATTTCACGCTCCTACAATATAACACATGAGATCTAATAAAGTCTGTGATAAATCCCACACATACTGTGCATATAAAAATATAGTTGGCATATTACCCGATGCTCAAGTAGCCTCTGTTTCTCAGCCTGGGCCTCCCGCAGCAGACGCTCCATCTCCTCTATCTTCATCATATTAGACATACTGGCACTGAAGAAAAGGGTAATTCAAATTATCTTGCTATAAAACAAGCCAGAGTGAACATCTAAAAACAATCCAGAAAGAGATGATTTTCATGCTTTTTTAAACTATGGTGTCGGATAAATGATCTCTGCTGCAGAAAAGCATCATCCACAGTCGTGATTCAGTACATACATAAAATCACTGGTGCCACATTTCGATACAGAATAAAAAAACAGGGCACTGCAGACGGGGTTTACAGCCAGTTTAACTAAACATGTCACTGTTTCATGACTTCTCATGGAAGTGCTTATGATGTAAAAGGGGGGCATCGATCTCATGTTAATTCACTAAAAACAAAGACAGCAGGATAATGTCCGACACGTCAGTGAAAAAGAGGTTGAAGGAGGATCATGATTAGAGGTAAAGCAGTTGCTGAAAAGCGCCAAAATAACATTGAATCCTACACTCTGGTTCTTCAGAGCTATTTTGTCTTCTTCATTTAATCAGATACACTGAAATATCACTGAATGCTTTGTCACATTCTTCAGTGCATAACTGATGCAAAGCAGCGTTATTATAATGGTCCTCACTTCCTACTGTGTTGTTTGATGAATTAATCTATGAACTGTGAACTCTAGACAAGGGTTCAAACCCTGATTTGATTGTTGTTGCTTTAGTTGGTTTAGGTTTCACATTGTAATTTTACAAGCAGATGAATGGACTTTCATAACAGCCCGGCATCATTAGTAATCAACTATGTAGGTTGCTTGTCTCCATACGATGTAGACATTGATTGGTGTGTTTATGGTTGGACATCTGACGTCAGCATGATGAAAATGAGCAAGTAAGCTTGTCTATGTATACATACTGGATATATGAGAGGGTTCATGCTGTTGCCACTGCAATAATATTACAGGTGCTTTGTTGAGTCTGCCAGCTGCAACAACTACAGTGTAATCTGTCTCGACAGTACGAGTAAGCTTATCATGCAGTAACTTTATAGTCGTTAACGGGAAAGGAGGAGAAAATGGCATGCAATCCTGCATCTGTGGTGACACTTTGTTGGGAGAAAAGAAGTTAGCATATCCCCTCTTTAATCTTCCCTGAAGTAACTGTTGAGTCTCAGCATTCATGTGTTTTAAGTTAGCCTTTAACAAAGTTATCAGACCAAATTTCAATCAAACATTAGGTCTCCTCCTCTTCCCATATGCTTCCGTGGCTCATTTGTTTCGTCAAAAGTTACAGTTCATGTCTTCTTTCTCGGTTAGCATGTGGCTACATTTTGTCATTGGTATGAGGGTCTGGACCTTACAAAAAATGCTATCACATTGATCAAGGACCAGGGTAATGCTGGTCAAGACTGAGACCACCACTGTCAGCTCCATGGTCTTGAGGAGTTTTTACATCCACCATTTTGGTCCAGATCAAACTGAAAGTCTGACTGATGGACCAAGTCCCTAAATGGTACATTTTACATATTTGTTGATTTGGCTACATTCTTGTGTCTCGAACGCCTTCTAACAGAGAATCACTCTACTCAGAACTTAACAAATTTAAACAAAGGTTTTGTCTAAACTTTCGCCTGACTCAATCCACCTTCACCAAATCTGCAGCAGATTTGCAAGCGTGTAGGAATTACTTGATTGTGAAAGTGGGTCTTGTTTCAGATGGTCTTGTTTCTTTTGTTAGCCACATTGTAAAAATACTTTTTTAGTCTGTTAATGAAAAAACAAAAAACATCCTGTATCTAAATATCTGATTTCTCACTCCTCTCTTTATTTCTTCCATTTATCTTGACTTTCACAAAAATGTTCAACATTCACAAAAATCTGTATGCATGTTGCTTCCTCTCTGACCTGGAGATGTTGTCAGGGGAGCAGGCTGAGAAGCTGGTCTCCAGGCTGTCAGAGCTGTCCACACTGACCGTGTCAGAGGCCTGGCTGTTGTCAGGGTACGAGAACGGCTCCAGGAACACGTTGGGCTCAGAGACCATCCCTCTGCAGAAGTCACTCCTCCTCTGCCTGTCGTCATTCATGTGTGCGTGACTGTTGCCTGCTGACAGAGAACATCTCATTGAGAAATCAGAAATGCTCTCAATTTGCATGATCTAATATCACAGAGCACAACAACAACAAGAGAGCTACAGTACTTTATCTTGTTGGCTCAGAAGGAAAGACTGCATGATTATAATTTTATCAATCTGTTTCCTGCATCAGGCGAAGCAGAATTTCAGTCCACTGCACTGATGTCGGTGGTTTTATGGCAGAGCTCTTAATCTCTTATCTTCAAAAGGAGAACTTCATGTGTGCATAAACCTTGCATGTCTACCATTTAAGTTCTTCCATACAAACAGTATAACATCATGCTTTTCATAACAACGCACGATAAGATTTAATCTTCAAACACACTGCTTAAACCTCTTCTGACATATATAATGAATTTCACATATGTCTTAATACCAAAACACTGCCATAAATAATCTGCTTGTACATAAACTTTCAAACATGCCCTGCACTGCTGTTTATGAGAATACAAATGGCTGAAAAGGTTCATTTGACATCATTAGAAGATTCAGAATCAAAACCAGATAAATTCTCCAGGAATGTGGGCACATACATGTAATATGAACTAAATCAAAATGGCTCTCAGTGTGAACATAACTGTAATTTATACAAAAGTGTTCACTACAGAACATGCATCAGTTGAAGTGGTATGTCATTCTTTTAATTAGAAGCTCTTTTTTGTGATTTATCATGCACTCTGGGAGCTTGTTTTACAAACAGACAAACAATTATAAAGCTTAAAGTTGTTTCTCACAGTCCAGGGATGATTTTCATTTTACATGGGATCCTGTCCTGACATATGGTAAACTTACTTAATGCTCGACAGCACTTGGTTTGCTTATCCACAAAACGTATCTGTTGAACCACAGACTTTCTTAACAAGCAGTGGACCTGCCACCTATCTTTTTTTAAAGGGTTAGTTCAGGTTTTTGAAGTAGGGTTGCTAGAGTGCCAATAAAGGACCCTGAGAGCTTTTTTCCTGGGGGAGAAATCCAGGAACAGACGGTAAGGTATATATCAGTTCATTGTGCCAACGAAAAACCTTGTAATTAACCTGCTTACAGGTTAATACCACTCTAAAAAAATCTGCGTTGGCTCGACAATATGCTTCAGTAAGATTATTTCAGGGTTTAACCTTTCCCCAACAAAGCCCCTGTTTAGAAATATTTAATGATGCCAGTACCTCCTCTCAGCAGTTTCCTCACAAACACAGCCATACAAATAAAGAGAGAAAAGGGCAACAATGAATTACAGCTGTTAGTGCTCATAATAAAAAATCACTTGCAGCAACCTTGGTAGTTAGTTAGTTAGATTATGTACTCAACCACTCATATTAAAGCACTCCACGCTATATGCACAAATCTATTAATCTGCTACTATTTTCTGTTATGCATGAAATATCTCACATTTTAAAAATCTGGTAGATTCCTAAAAACTTCTCCTGCATATTTATCATCTTCAGGATGTAAGCAAAAGGAGCTCAGGTGACATGTCTCAAAAATTAACTTATTGTTTATTTGTATAGGGACAGTATTAAGCAAAAGAATGTTGCCGCACACTACAGCATTTATCACCTGAGCTAATTTGCAAGGCCTGTCTCTAGTTGGGTCTTTAAAAACATAAAAAATAACAATAAATACTGTTGAAACAAACCAACAAAATCCAAAGCTGTGTCGTTTTAGCCAGGTCACTTCTGATGAGGCAAACATGAAGTGTGTGATGTTAGTCTTATCTGGTACAGTCTTTCCTCTGCCTCAGATTATTTCATCACAGTTTTACACTTGGATAAGGCCTGAGGTATAAAGATGCTCACACACAGCCTTCTAGAGATTTGATGCAGACATGTTTGGACAGTCTGCCGCTCTGACTCACTCTTGGGTCGGTGACGGACGTTCACGTCCCGTGGGGAGAAGTTGAAGCCTGGTGGGATCACACTGCCACAACTGGAGCTCTGGGACAGAGGCAGGTGGGCCTGGTGAGGAAATAGAAGCACATCAAATGTTCAGGATCACCATCTGAAATCTTTGCTCAGCTACAATACGTCTGTAATGGGAGGAGCACTCAGTCAGCTGGGCAAGTCAAACTGAAACTAAGCCTTCCTGTCTGGGTGGATCGGCCTCTGGGGACACAAAGTTCTCGGTAGATGTAATGAGGGCAGAGAAATCCCCTCGCCTGTGCTCCAGAAATCAGATGGAGCAAGGCTGTTGTGAAATGGAAAAACTTTTCTTATCAGATATTTCAAGTGTTTCAGCTTTTTTAAGCTTAATAAGCAGGAGTGTTCTTGCTGTGAAGCTCAACAAATCAATAGATGAAAATTTACTGACTGTTGATCAACATGAGAGTTGCAGTTGACTCAAATAATAAGGCTGTCCTACTTTAAAATGATTTAAGCTCTGTGGTCCAGACAGTTGATCAGTCTATTTAGACCGACTGACTGAAGTCTCCCAGGCACAATGCTTGTAACTGAACACAGCAGGTGGACTGTTTGACATATTCAAGGGATATATTTCACCTTCACCTTCGCAACATCCCATAGAAAAGTAACTGTGAAGATCTTTTAAAAAAAACAGGAGGATGACTGAACACATTTGTATCTGTAACACTTGAATTGGATCAGTCAGCTTGCATTCACATTTCCCTTTCAGCACAGCAGAATAACACACATAACTGCCTCTTTTTCCTTAAAGGGTGTTTGTAACCACGCTCATTTTCTAACAGGTACCAACTGTTTCAACATGAGGCTTTGCAAGATGGATCTGTCTGTTCTGACAAATCCACCAGCTTTGCAAGGTTACAATACTTGACTAGTTTTGTTCATATTTGTACCATAGAAAAAGATTTGTTAGTGTTGGTGACTCCGTTTTGGCTACATATATACAGAAATATAAAAAAATTTAGTATCATTTTTAAGAAGAGTGAAACTCAAAAAGCTGATTTAACACCTAAAAACTGAAAACAGAAATTATCGCCAGGAAATTGAAATTTTTGGGGGCTGAAATGTTTATTTCACCTTCTACTGAAATCCCCCCAAAAATCAAAGTTTACATAAAATTTAACATATATATTTTTGTATCCCATTTGATACATTAGGTGTTTTTGGCAATGGATAACCCCGTTGAGGAAATTATCATTATTAATCTGATTGTATTCAGATGTTATTTTTAGTAATTTGTTGGTCATATCGAATAGATGGGGGTATCATAAAGGTACAGTATGTATCAGAAATAATACAACAGGCTTGAAGGGGTTAAAGCACTTTTTTAGAAAGTCTGTCTTGTTCCTACTCAAGTGTCAACATCATGTTTGATTATACTGTAATGACCTTGGGGGGCAGTGTGCGTCCGAGCGATCTGCCATAAGAATTAAGGATCTGCTGGCTCCTTTTATGAGACACGCCGTCACTTGAATGGGAAGTATTTTCTTTACCGCCGCTGCTTCTTCTTCTTTCCTTTAGAGAGTGTAAGTGCTGCAGATAGAGGAGACATACGAAGGACACACAAGGGATAAAAGTTGATAAAAAAATACAGCACTCATCACTAAGCCATTGTACACTGACTGCAGGAGATGCTGTGTAGGAAATGTAAAATATTATTCTTACTGTAACTGATACCGACCTCTGTGATGGCTGCAGGGTTGTTCAAGAACTTCTGCCCCTCAGACAACTCTGCATACTTTCCCTCCAAAGTTGCCAGCTTCTCTCTCTCCTGTGGTATTTACAGGATTTTGAAGTAAATAAAAATTAAATATTCACATCATGAGCGCACAGGGAGAGTTCTTTTACCTTCTGAAGCATGACAAGCAAATTATTTTTCTCTCTCTGAAAATTTTCTCTCTCTTGCTGAGCCTGTAAGGTGATCTGTGTGGACTGTTTCTTCAACGTCATGAGTCTTTCCTGTGAGAAAAAGAAAGGCAGCATGATCGAACTGAACACAACTACAGTCTGATGTGGGGCAAAATTTAAACATTAGCCAACACTGCAGACGTGATTAATTATGAAGCAGCAACAGCAAAGATTAAAGCAACTTTTCAGGGAGTTTTTAGAGACTTTGGTTTTAATTTTAAAAAAATATGTATTACTTCATTATTTTATTTACAGATTTTCATGCTTACCATTGCGGGTTTGTTGTTTCTTGTGATTAGTTCATGCTTTGTGCAGCAAATCTCGCAATTTTGCGGCTTTATTTTCATGCACAACCTGCAGTAGGATTAATAACCACAAACCAAAATGTAATAATTACAGAAACTCTAATTAAAAGAATAATGATTGTTACATCAAATAGAAATGTAAAGGTCTTCTGATGCAAATTTTGCTATATAGTCAGTGTAATCATAATCAGGCTATACATGCATTTGTATGAAGAGAAATAATAACTTTATCCTTTATTGATGTAATAAGAAAACAGTCCAAAATTCATGCTTGTGTGGAAATCAAGCTGTCTGAATCATAAAATAACAAATTTCAGTCATTTTCAGTCGTACACAACAAGAAATCTTCAAACTGCCAAGTCGAGCTTTGTGAGTGCAAACAGATGATTTTTGCACCCAAACTGGATTTAGAATTTTTCCAGGCTTCAAAAACGTAAGCATGCAGTGAGCCCAAGAAATAACATGGAATAAAAATAAAAATCACACAAATAAGAGAGTGGAGGTGACGTTCAGTGCAATTACCATCTACAGTTTGTTGTTTCAAGTTTATAGGCCACGAAGGCTTCTGTTTCCCTTGGTTGTATTTACGAGGTCTCATTAAACAGCTCTGTGCTGTCAGTAATTTCATTTATGAAGGAAATATCCCAATAAAAAATGGAAAACGTGAATAAATCCTTTCCTGCTTCAGCTGCTCGTCTGGAAACTTTTCTCTTAAAATGACTACAGCAGGGATGGCCAACTTTTGTGAATAAGAGGGTCATATTAATTTATCCTAAAGGCTAGAGGGACAGATTGTTGCAATTTAAAGGAAACTCTTAACAATTACTCTTACATGTGATTTAACAAAAGGAACAAATACATACCTGTCCATAGAACTTATTCAACCAACATCCATATAATACAAGTATCATTACCTTATCTAATGTGCTAAACTTAGAATTCAAGGTAGTTTCAGCTACTGTTTCATACTTGTTGCAAATTCAATGCCAATTACAACAAATTGCAAAATGGCCCACTGCTATTTTTTTTTTAAATAGGAGGAGGTGTAATATTTCTCTGAGGTCAGATACTGGTCAGCATATATGTGTTCTGGTCATTGTTAAAATAAATCATTTACTTTTGCTGAAATTGTGACAATACATGCTGCTAGTGCAGTTATACGTATTTTCAATCACGACTTTAAACATCTTGTGATTAAAAAAAATTAATGAGCTTTGTTACTACAAACCACAAACAACAACAAAATGCAGGTAATTTTTTTAACTGTTCAGCCCTAATATCAATTTTCAAATACTTTTCTCTGAACAAATGCATTCAATAAAGCCAAAAAAGGAGTTCTGTCAAAACAAAATTACAGTCAGTTATAGCTCTTTTTGACATATCCTTGTTGTATAAATTATTTTTTAACAACTCCGGAATGCCACAGATTATCAACATAAGACTAACTTTTTGACAGATAAATTCTTGTCTTTTTAAAATCTGGACAGTCTTTTGCCATTTTGGAATTACAGCTCTTTTTTATTGGAGGTATTTCTATTTGTTATATTTGCTAGATTTTGTCACAATTTCTTCATGCTTTCACATTTTTCAAATATCTCAAGTTTGCTGTTGGACCGCATTTAGGTACGGTAGGCCCTATGAGACCCTTTGGCCACCTGTTTACCACTGATATCAAAAGTTTTGTTCCTCTGCCCATTTGATCGTTTATTGAAGAAGTGACACTGAGAAGCACTGTGCAGCTCCAAAGACAGTGGCTCTTTTTACTGAGAGCACCGTGAGCGCAGCAGCTACGACAGCATCATATGTTTAGCGTTTAGAGAATTAAATGCTGAAAACTCTGGAGTGCATCGAGTCTAAAGTGAAAATAAGCACTGCTTGTCAAAACGCAGCAGATATGGACACAGGCCATGTTCTGTTTTTGCTCCAGGGTTTATTTCCCACTTATTCTGTTATACATACAGTTTCACTTTAACTTAAGTTTTCATTATAGCTTCAAACTTCCTGTCATTGTTACGTCATGTTCAACCTCCTGAAATTGCCTTCTACCCCCTCAAACAATTATGATGCCCCTCTGTAGGATAAATGTATAAACAGTCAGACAGATTTCTCAGGTGCTCAATACTGAAATTTGAAAGTATTTTTTGTTAGTGTGAAAAATAACAGAAAAAAATCTGACTGTTAGGCCCAGTTATATTATTACTCTTCAAAAAAATTACCCACAATGGAACTTATAATATTGATATATTTGGCTAAAATCAGATACTTAAAAGAAAGAGCCAGCGCTAACAGCAGTGTTTCCCATGCACAACATGCTACATGCACACACACATCGACACTCACTCTGTATACCTTTCGTGTAACACTGAGACGTTGATACTCGGCGACCTCCCGCAGCAGCTCTTGGCTCTCGTTCTCTTTTTCTTCGTCCTGATTAATTTCTCTCTCCAGCTTCTGAAACTCCAAATCCTCTAGACTTTTTGTCTGCTCCTCACCCTCCTGCGAAACAGAACAGACACACAATAGTCGGCTGAGTACAGAAATAGATCTGAAAACCCTCTGAGAATTAGTCTAAGCTTGAGCACGACGGTAAACAATAGAAGAACAGGTGATGTTAAATGTTTTGGCATTTCTAACATAACTTTTAATGTCTAACTTAAACTATATTTGTGAATTTTACGGGCAATATGCTGCATAGACGTATAAAATTAATTCTGATGTGACGTCAGAGTTTTAGATTTCATGCCCTCCCAAGACATTTCAGTTTCAGGTGATTTTACTTCCCTCCTAAATTGGAGTCAGATGAGCTAACAATATTTTTACACATGTTAGCAATTTGGGCCTCTTCCCATATGTGGGCCCGCAGGGCAGAAACTCAAGTTGTAAATGTGAGACAGAGAGTAAAGGAAGAGATCCAGAATCATGCAGAACAAGGTCAGGCAGTGCGATAACAGAGTCAAAAGAAGAAAACTTGGATTTCAAGATAAAGCAGACTGTAAATGTGTAAAATGAGAACAGAATCGATAAAGGTAATGCTAATGGCTGCTTTTAGTTTCCTTAAAAATATAGAACAAATGTCTTTAAGTGTATCAGAGCACTCACATGAAAAGGAAAATACTAATAAGTTGGGCTATTTATCAGTGATGCTCTGATTGTGAAAATTAGGGCAGATGCCTGAACTTAGCTTAAAATAACAAATCAGCCAATTAAGATGCCATCTTCTCTCCCATGTTTGACCACAAAACACATCAGAGGTTATTTCTTCTGCCCTGTACTAAAATTCTCCTCTCCATCAGGGTAAGCTGTGGCAGACGACAGCATTGAACTGATAAATACAACAGATAGACATTTGCAAAAGATCATCTTGAATTCATGAGATGATATTTCTATAAGGGTCAATATGAGCCAATACCAGTGTTAAATTAATGCATCTGATTCCTTATTTTAATTAACTAAAATTATTTATTAAAATATTTTAAATATTTCTTTACAAATCATTTATCTAAATATAATCGATCACATTTCTTTTAATGCTCTAAATATTTGAGCTCCTGAGAGTATGATTGTTGCTCTCTGTATAAACTTGCCTCAGATTTCATCACATACATTTGGGTCAGAAGACCAAAGCATTTGAAACCTTTTCTGCTGAAAATACAGTAAACATGGAGAGTTTGCTTTATCTTAGGCTTTATTGTCCAAACATTGATGCACACAGTCTACCTTCTTAGTGAGACAGAACAACCAATTCAGAGAAAAAGGGAAGCCAAAACAAAAACTGTGTTTTTGTATGTGTCTGACTGAGGCTGCGTCCAAAAATACAACAAAGCCTCATTGAAGCCCACGTTATGGGCACACTCACACTAGTCATGGATCAATAGCTCTAATACTGCAGCCTTAAACACTCACTTGAACAGCAGGAGTAAACATCTCCACACACTGCTTCAAAACAGTTTTAGCTGCCAAAGCTAATTCTTCACATGTACAGTGCTTAACAAATGCATAAGACCACCTATCAGTCCAAGGTTTATTCCACAGCTGGCCTAAATCAACAGCATTGGTTATTAGCAAAATCATGTTTTATGTTTAGTAAGCGTTTCAACTGAAATTATATTTTTAATGCTAAAATATAATAATTGTTATCCATGCATGATCAAACATACTGTTTTAAAGCAAAACAGAAAAAGCAGTAAAGCACATTATTACTTCCTGATTAAGATGTCAAACTACAGTTATTTACTTACACTTTCATTGACAGAAAAAATAGTTTTAATGGTTGAATTTATGGTTTGACTATTCTGAGGAAATTGGTAAAAACATCTCTGTATTGTTCCTGTTTTTGGTATTTAACCTGCGTGGTACTTTTATATGAGCTCTAATTAATACACTGTATGTACTGTGTTGTTGGATTTATATGCCTGTCAGTTAATGTTGTTTTTCTGTCCAAAACATTTCCCTCTTGTAAATGAGACTGTTTGTCTAAGTAGGATAACCTGTATAAATAAAGGTTGAATAAAAAAATATCAATATCTGACCTCTCAGAGAAGCTTGATTAGAGGCTCAAGTTTGTGTATAAGATGGTGAATTCAGGTTTAAATTACAATAGCAATAAGATTTCTACAATACGATTTTATGTTTTCTTTTTACAACAGGGGTCTACTACATTTGCTAAGCACTGTACATGCTGCATCACTTGGTGGCGATTATTTGCATTTCATTTGTTTGATTCCTTCAAGGCTAAAATTTGTGCAAATATTTGCAAATAAGCTGTACATAAACTAGCAGGTGGATGCACGTGTGCTTGGTAAAGGCCTACCTCAACTACATCTGTCTTTTGTCTGACAGGTAAAAGGGTGATTGGAGTGAGAACTTCCAGTGTGGCAGCCTCCATCGTTTCATGATGCTATTCCACGCACCAATAGATGACTGTTGGTGCTCTGTCTCACCTCTGAACACTCTCTATTCATTACAAGTTAAACTACTAAACTGAAGAGCAATTTCTCTCTGCAGCAAACCTATCAGAACTTTAAAGTGAATTCATTTCTACCTGTGACTTTTCAATGTGGTTTCTCTTCTCGCTACTCTTAATCTTTTCCTTGACTTGGTCCAGAAGCTCCTTCTCTCTCTCCAGCTGGGTCATTTCTGAATCCTGCTCCCCTTCAAGCAGAGCTAACTCCACCTCCATCTGCAGGAAACAGTAAAAAATATAGAAAAAGTGTGTAAAAGAGGACTACATGAAATAGACAAACAGAGTGTCAAAATATAAAAATTTCAAGGATGTAATGATGAAGTGCTTTGAAGAAGTGGGAGGACATGCATGTCTCCTCAGGGTTCATGCGATGATGCACTTTTAAAGTTCTGCTTGATTTTGTCTCTTTTCAGTTGTACATTTAGTTTAATATGAGGAAAGCACTGCTACTTTAGCCATTTAGGGTCCAATATGCTAGTCTGTTTGACTGTTTACATCATATGTTGGGTGTCAATTAAGTAAGGATTTGATTTAAATTTAATAAAAAATGAAAAATTCAGCTCTGTAGAGGAACAGGTGTAGCTCTTTTTCCCACCCTTGTAAAAAACACTCAAATTTAAGGGGGTTGGGGAGGTTACAGGAGGCTATGCTAATGAGCTCTGCACTGATTGGCTGCCCAAACGATTTCTGATGGGTGGGGGGATGGGGGTTACAAGCCAGAGACCAGAGTTAGGCTGCGTTTACACGGCATCGAAAACGGTCAAATCCGATAAGTTTTCCTTGCATTTTGGCCTTGCGGCTACATGGAAACGCGTAGAAAACGGTAACTTTTGAAAACGGGCTCCAGGGTGGAACGTTTCCAAAACACTCTCCATGCAGCACCATGTAAACTCACATTGGAGCGCTTCAGGGTGAAACGCTGACGACATCGCATGTGCAGTACTCTTTCAGATGAAGGCTGCGCGCGCATACCAGGAAAAACAACAGCTTTGGCCGTCTGCCGAGTAACGTGAATGAGCCTCTTAACGTACTAGGTTTGTTATCCAGACAAGATGATTCAGACAGATTGGTGGTCCAAACTGATTTGTTTTCCAGAAAAGAAACTCCTGCGTCTCTGTGCGTCTATTCGCCATTGTTGTTTGTGAAAAGTTTTTCTTCTTCGTACGTATTGTAGCAGCCCTGCCTCTCTGCAGACCTACAGCGCCATCTACTGAACCGCTGCATACTACAGCAGGTCTATCCGTCTCCAGCGTCTCCATCTGAATGCAGAAGAATTTGAAAAAGCAAAGGATAAATCTTTCTGTCTTTAAGTCAGGAGTGTCTGTGTAAATGTAGCCTTAAAAACAGTCATGGCTTCTGCCTGTGAAGAGCAGAAAACACACTTGTAGGTGGAGGCTGTGCAGCTGTTACGTATAAACACCAGGAAGTTAAAAACAGTGTTTTAAGGGGCATCTTTTAAGAGGCAAAGCTGCTCCTCTGTGAACTGAGAGTTTAGTAAAAGGTGTCATGTCCTTCTGCTCCCCAAGCCCCTTCTTACAACAGCAAAGAAAATCAATGTTTCAGGACATTAGACCTTTAAATCAATGTTAGTGGGGATGTTCTTTTGGGAATTTAAGACACAATATCTCATCAAAGGGTCAGTCAAAATGCACAATGAGCAGCAGCTGTCATGATCTGCACACTACTGAGCATCAAACAGCTCATCTAAAGAGCCCCTGGTTTATCTGCAGTATACATGAAAAGCAATTGGTTGTGTTTGCTTTCTTACTGTGATTTTTTTGTGTTTCTCAGATAGCAGCTGTGTTGACTTTGTGCTGTAACGCTCTATACCTCTCGGACAGACTCCTCCATCTGGTTGTCCAGATCTTTGATCTTCTGCTCCAGCTCCTCGATGTTGTTCAAAACTTGGATCCTCTCCTCCTCTAACTGCGTTACTTCCTGCTTCAGCTGGACGCTCTCCAAAGCCTGCAGTGACACCAAGAATGCGTAAAAATGCTCAGCCCAACAGGAGTCTTCACATTACATTTACAAAGAGAAGTTTTCCCTTCATGTGGACATTTACCTGCGTTAGCTTTTCTCTGTGCATGTCTTCTCAATCAGAGTGTTATGTAATAAGAAGAGCTAATCTTTTCCATGCATTCAAAAGTTGCTAAAGCAGCAGTGAGTTGAATATTATTTTCTTAATTCGACAAGCAGCTGCTGTTTAAACTCATCCAACATTAAATCACTGACAGCAGGATTCTTTTCCACTTTATGCAATGGGAACGTCTATCAGTGAGATCCAGAGATCTTTGCCAAAGTCCTCCTACATCTTTTATCTCCAACCAAAGTCCTACAAACGTCCCATTCATATTCATTCATACGTGGGTGAGGTTAAAAGACCCTTTATTATACTGAACTCTTCCTTTCAGGAGTCAGGAGGTTTGTTTTTGTAGCCAGCAATTCAAGGATTTATAGTTTCCCCAGCTGCACGCACTGCTGAGGGGAATGCAGAAGCCGAAAGAGGCAGATACTGGAGACTGAAAACTGATGCCCAAAGACTGGGGCAGTAACAATACCAGAATAATAAACCTTTAAAGAAAACTTGTATAAATCAGCCATAAATACACCACATCCCTGCTCAATAAAGAGTTCTGATATATTAGAATGAATCAGACTACAAGTTAAGACTGTCTTTTTGTCTCTATCGCCATCTGTCTCAATCTTTGAGTAGAAATATGACTTCAGGCCTAAAGGGCTTTTTTCTGCAATTTGAAATTATAGATCATTAAAACAACGGCTGTACTGTCATCATCCCAAGCACGAGTGCACTGTAAAGGACTGTACTGCTTCAGGATTGAAAGAATCATTCTTTCACTCATTTAGTATTAAAAAAAAACAATTTTGCTTGATATTTTAAAAATACAAATTACTGATAGCCATAATATAATTTATTGAAATACATTCTTTGATTATGTGAAATCAGTTCCAGCAAACCTTTCAAATGTTTCTTGAATTGATTTCGGGATCCCATGTCTTGCAGAAACCAAGCAAGCAATGCTTCTTACTGCTAACAAGTGTTTCTAGTGTGTGCCAGTGACACTATAACCTCTATCTCCTCCTCAACTGTTGTTTTGATTGGACTTTACAGCAGTTTTGTGAAGCCACTAACAGTCCACCAACAAACAAATATACAGACTACTGAAATGTAAAAGAAAGCAACAAATATCAAACCTGAACACAGTTTAGCCGAGATGAGTTGGGACACAAATTGAAAAGCACCTTTTGTGTGCCAAAGTAAGTCAGTATTTCTAAAATGAGTGAATTTAAAGGAGACATATCATGCTGATGCATGATTTAATACTTACATATAATAGAATAAATTTGAAAACAAGACCTTGCACCCCCTTAATTTTCAAAAAATGAGATATTGTATTTTTTCTGATATCCTAGAACGAGATTTGATGCCTCTGAAAATAGGTCATTGCGAGATGTCCGCGAGATTTAAATCGTCGTGACGACACGAGATACCTCTCTTTTTATTGGAGTAATCTGATAAAACACTTCCTCCTCTGTGATGTCCGTTAGCCACAAAACCGTCACCAAGGAACACATCCACCAGCAGGGGTATATAGATCCCTAGCTCACACTCACTCATTACCAGCTCTGGCCTGTAGGGGGACTCAATACGCGGTCGCTGCTTTGAGCCTGCCGGAAAATACAGTAGAAGAAGAAGGACAGGCTGGCTCTACCCCTGATAGAACTGACCAATCAGAGCACAAAGGGCTGTGACGTTGCGAGGTTACTGTAGGTCATCCTGAGATCCTTGTGTTTTAACGAGAGCTTGATAATGGCCTAAAATGAGGATTTTGAGAACGCTATTGTGGGGCAATGAAGGAACTAAATGACTTGTACTGAGGGCAGAAATGCTTTACAGGCATCCTAGTCTGGCATAGTGAAAAGGAGAAACAAGCATGATATGTTCCCTTTAAGAAACCAATGAATCCCATATCTGAGGCTTTGTCCATGTTAACATAGGCTGGTATAGACTGTTTTGTTTTATCTCTGTATATGCAGGTTTGTGTACCTGTAATGCTTTACCATTTAAACTCATTATGTCTCTACTGTCTAAACATATCTGCTGTGTACTGGCGACATTACCAAATTGCTTTTCCTCAAAAAACCAAAAAAATATTTTGTATATGGATGTATTTATCAAACTTTGCACTAGAACTTGTTTAATCTTCATCATTTCAGATTAAAGGAACCATGTGTTTGAACTTCTCACAGGAAATTAAGTATATTTCTACATGCAAAAACTGAAAACTCAAATAACTCTAACAATTTTATATTTCTTTTTAAGAAAATAATGCTTAATAAAAAAAGCCTAACACATTTTTTAAATTAATTTTCTTTGCTTTTTTAACAGTATTGTACTCTAGGAATAACTTATACTAAGCATATCTAGACCACTGAGACAATACAAAGTGTTATTTTCAAATAAAAAAAATAGTCATTGCTCTCCATACTCTGAGTTTTCCAGTTTCATCTCAATCTTTCTGTTTTATAAGTATCATCTTGACTTTCATATATTTGTTTTCTTGTCTGTATCCAGTTGCTACTGACAATGATGAATGACCTCTCGGGACTTTTGTTGACAAACGGTATTTTAGCATTGATTCATTATGGCAAAAATCATATCATTATTTGAATGTAATTGCTCAGTTTTCAAAGTTGTTGAAGGTAGTAATTGTAATTGCGATTAAAACTCCATTGTCTTTTATCCACCTTTAAGTTGACACATCCCTGATTTAATGGTTCCTCTTTAAAAACGGTATGTTTGTAAACTCCAGAAGTGTCATTAACTTGTGTCTGTCACATCTTTAACATCTTGGTTAGTTACCTGTGATGAAGTGTTAACTACATTTTCCCCTCTCATGAGGTCCTCCATCCACTATGCCTCGGTATACAGTTAAAAACATCTGGAAAAACGCATTCCTCTGCTTCACGTATACACAAACCTTCCTCCACTCACACTGAACCAGCTCACGCACATGTACACACATAGGCTAATTCTCAGTGGGATAAAGTCATTTCCTGTTCCCCCCATCTTTAAAGACTTTGAATGGCTGAGTGCTGAAACAAAACTAGGGCTTCTTCATTAAAACCAGACGCACCACAAGGTTGCTCTAGAATGGAAAAAAAGCTTTTAGAGAGACAGTGGGACAGAGGAGTGAGACAGTGGAGAAGGTGGCATGCCTTTGAGCTTAAATCACAGCGCTTGATGCATATACGTGAGATACATGTGTTTATATATGTTGAATTCACAAGACTTTTCATTTGTCAGCCTTCCTTTTAACTCTTACGTGTTGAAGCAGTTGATGAGAGGTCTTGTGTGACTCTGAATCTCCTGTTTATGAGTCCAAAACACCCACATAAACAGGAAACGTACAAACTGCAGCCACTTATTTTACCTCTGACTAACAGCTCAGTGATCGTAGAGTTACGCGGATGTTTATGCATGTTGACTGATACAGTGGAAGCGAAAACTGTATGTGACTCTCATACCATTGGTGTGTTGTCACCACATGATTAAGCATCCTTCAAGAACCACAAATGTTTGCAATTTTCAACCAGAAAAGTCCAGCCTGAACCAACAATAATGCTAAACTGATCATTGTTTATATAGGGATAATGCTCTTGGGACAACATTAACCTCTTAAACCCTGGCTTTTTCTTACAAAATAGAGAAATGACAGAACAAACTTAGAAAAAGGATAATTCAAAAAGTTTTGATCACATTTTACATGAACATTTTCTCAATGGCTCACACAAATGAAGTCCTTTGGTATGCCTGGAATCTGTTCTAAGTCTTAAATTTCACATATAAGGTTTTACAATATGTGTAAATGTGAAAACAGGAATGTAAAGTTACAGTTGTGGAGAGCATTTAACTTGATATCAAATTAGATAAACAAACAAAGATCAACAATGCTTTAGTGGCCTGATAAACTGCATTCCACAGGAGGGGTGTGTCTCATTAGTGTTTACAGAGCTCAGCCCTCTCCTCACTCACATAAACACTCACGCTGAGGGAGGAATTAGCTGAGACAGGGTAAAAAAGGAGAGAGCCAGGGCTAAAATGTTCCTACTTACAGTATTATAGAAAATCAAAAAATGCTTTTTTCAGTTTACATGCCCTTAAGTTTGTTCAACATGTCTCCTCCGAGCACCTTTGTGACTAAAATAGTCTGCAGCATCAAGAATGATCCCTCTCCCCCTCTTTGTGGCATCAGCAGCTAAAATGTCTCCCTGCCCCAAACTCTAAAATAGATCTACCAGTGTGACATCATATCATTGTCTTGTCATTTTTAGAGCGTAGATGTTAGAATGAATGCAGAGTAATTGACAAGATGGCACAAAGCAGGGTGAACTGACCAACTGCCACAGAGCTGACCTGTAAGCCAATCAGAGCTGTCTGGCTCTGTGTGGGAAAGGTAGCCTTAAAGAGGCAAGAAGGTTTTCTGTATGTGAAAATGAATATTAGTGATTAAGAAATAAGGCTGTCACTTTTCCTAAAAAATCAAACTCAAACGGTTTTCAGACATGCACCCAAATAATCTAAGATATTCGATTATCCCCCCCCCGTAGTAAGGGACAGAGAATTATTATTATCCGCCCTTTCGGCAAAGACCCTGCTGAAAAGAACAGTCACATGGGGTTAAACTCTTAAGCGCCGCTGCACTCGGCCGTAGAACTTGGATGAAAAGCCGACGGCTGAGCCCGCAAATAATTGAAGGACGAGTGACTAAACTGCATTTCACATAACACCCAGCCTGGTCTTTGATCTTAAGTTTGCCATCAACGGTGTAGAACCGAAAATACTTCCACACAGATCTCCTCGGATGATTCGGAGCTGTTAATGTCCGCTCGGAGTGGAAACTCTTTGATTACTGAGGTCAAGAGAGCAGTGGATGTGACTGAGGGTCGAGCTGCGCTCAGAGCGCCCTCTGTTGGACGGAACGGTCCACTGCTCCAGGCGCCCTAATGTGCTGCTACACTCAGTATTTTACATTCTAATATTGATTTACTATTGGGTTACGGATATTTATCCCCATATTCCATCAGTTATTAGAATATTGAGGAGGAGATGGAGGAGCCCTGAGGAGATGCTACGTTCAAATTCATGCTAGTTTTCCAAAATCGCCAACCCCAGCTTTAAGAACAAACCCTAGCAGTCATCACTGATTAGTGTAGGAACTTGATTTAAGGCAAAATGAGCTCTTTAAGGAAAACATGTAATATATGTGTTTCAGGCATTTAAAAAGTTGTCTATTTTCAATTTGATAAAATAAATGTTCATTTTTTTAATAATCTATTAGCTTTTTAGCGTTATTACCAGTGGATAGACAGTGGACAGGGTCAGAAAAGGGGTGAGAGAGTGGGGGGAGACTAGGGCTGGGTTAAAAAAATCGATATAATCGATTTAAATCGATTTTCCTTTAACTGGTTCATAAACGATCCATAAAATCCAAAGATCGATCTTTTAACTTAGGTAGTTTTTTCTTTTTGGATGTGCAGAAAAGTAATATGCATAAGTAATATGCAGAATATGCATTAATGTGTATCATTAAAATATGATTAATGTAACTGTTTTGGGTTTAGTTCTTCATGTTAAAACAATTTTTAATGATGTACCAGGTCAAAAAGTCACTTTTTTAAATTTACAGCACTATTTTAACTAAGATATCCCAGACTGAATAAATATCGAATTGAATCGTGAATCGAATCAAATTGAGACCTTGTAATATCGAATTGAATCGATCCAGAAAATCTGAATCGATACCCAGCCCTAGGGGAGACATATGGGAAAGAGGCGAGAGCCTTGAATAAAACCTGGGTTACCTTTCATCAGCTCTACATGCACATTTACACAACCACAATATCAACGAAAGATTGGAGAAAATATTATTAAGCAGTCTTGTTACATGCATTATGAGACGGTCTTGTCGGCACCATACCTTCCATGGTCTTACCCAGGAACCAACTGGTTACTTTCCTGAATATTTCCATCTGCATTCATATTTTACAAGTGGGCTGAAGGATTCTGGGTAGAGTCTGATATTTTCAAACAAGCCCTTGCTGCTCTGTATAATTACCTTCACCAAGGAGATTTTGTTTTTGCTGGTGTTTCTCTGTCTGTTTATGGAAAAAAAAAAATACTCAAAGAGTTTTTCACAGATTTTGGTGAAAATTTCAGGGACGGTTAATCACAGAAGAAGTGTTTAGAATTCTGAGGGGATCCAAGTCTGTATGGGGATTCAGGAATTTTTACAAGGATTGGTGAACGTGGCAAGATATGGAAGTTTTTCACAGTTTCACTAATAACTCCACATTTCTCTGTGGATACTGACGAGAAGTTTAGAGAATGTTGGACACTGCAGAAAGAAAAAGTGGTTGCATTTTGTTGTTGATCAAAATCTGGATGCCAATCCTGTAATATTTTAAACACCTAGCTAGGGCTGTTTTCTATACATTTTCAGCAATAATTACCTAAAGATGCTTTGGCTCAGATCCCTGCTTTCAACCAGTCAGAGGAGGTCTTGTTATAAGCTGGTCCTAAGGATTAATTTATCCTGTGATGTGAGGGTTTAAAAGTCATTTAAACACTCAGAAGATGACCACAGACAACCAGAAATGAAACTGTAAATTTGAAACCTGTGATGATCATAACTGATGATTGAGTTTTTTCTACATTCACATAGCCAGGGATTTTTGTCTGGTAGTTGTATTGCAGCTGTGTTGATTTAAATCTTCATTAAATTTTCAAACTGTTTTGTTTGTTCTTTCCTATTTTTATTGAGCTTGTAGTGTTGAACCATCAGCTGTCAGCAGAGTTGATCATAAACAAGTAAAGATTTAGAGAGCTTGTGTTGCCCCTTTAATCTGAACTTCTTGTAAGGGAACTCTGAGTTAACTTTCCCAATCGCATACCAACGTCCTGTGACTAACAGCATTTCCTTTGTCAAGGTTGGTGAAGTTATCTTGGGTAAGCTTTACTCACTTTTAAACTATACACCCATGATCTGATGCCTTGCTATAAATCTGTGTCTTAAAACTTACCTTGGCTCTGTGGTGGGTGGATGGTGATGGAGCGCTGCTGTTCAGGCTGACAGAAGGTGAATGAGACCTAGCCTCTCTGTAAACACTCTGCTGACGCTGGCTGACCTGCGGCTCCTCAGACAGCTGGAAGTCTCTGCTGGCTTTGGCCCCAAAGCTGCCCTCTGGAGCCGTGCTGCTGGGCGAGTCAGAAAACACGGACTCATCGTCTGACACCTGCAGCTTCTCCAACTCTTTATTGATCTTCTGCAGGTCAGAAACAGCTGACACTGCTGGCTCTCTCTCAACCTGACCCAGCTCAGTGCAGAGATTCAAGATGGTCTCCAGACGCTGACACTCCTGTTGAAAGATCAAACATAAATCATCGAATTTCACAGTTAACCGCCAGGATGTCAAACAGAGTGTGGAGAGGGCTGAAGACTCCAGCCGGCTGACGTATTAGTTCTAGATGAAAGAGGAGCTCCATTTATTATTTGCAGGAAAGAAATGATATTGTTGGAAACAACACTGATTGTAAATTACGTCTGTTAACTGTTTTTTCATGAACATCTGTTTGGTTTATTGGTTAAATGCTTGAAAAACAACTGCAAAGACACTGTGTGCTTAGTGCCAACCAATTATCCAGGAATTTTGGGCAAACAGAACAACTATTGGGCATACATAAGTTTATGGACAGTTTCATATGGGTATGACATCAGTGAAATGTAAAAAAAAACTAAAAAGCTGTACAATAAAACACTTAACCTGAATAATTTAGCAAGTTATTTAACATACCTAAGAAACTGTAACCTGACACACCAGGTGGACCATTCAACATATTTCACTGGTCCATCTGGGCAGCAGCACATAGAAAGTGCTTGGAGAGGGCAGAAAGTTTTAAAAGCATGTCAGACAAGTGATTGGATGATTGCTGCATCAATCACATTTATAACAGGATGATCTGATAATGTAGTGGTCGGGCACTACTGCCGCAGTTTTAAATATAAATGTACATCAGAGTTCCCACTCTTTTCTAGAAATCATCTTCCAGGATTTTTCCAGGATGTTTTCACCCCTTCTTCTCTCACCCTTTTCTACAGTTATATCTTACAATTTGTACATTTACCCAGATTGCTTTGCTTAAGTCTGATTTACAAGATGTGCAGTCTATGGCTGTAATAAATCTATGACATATCATACATGCTCTGACATTCTTAGAAATTATGACAAATTTATCATGAAACAGTGCAGTAACACCAACAGATTTCAGTGTCACATAACCAGCTGAAGTTACAATATTGATGTGGGCGATTGTCAGCATAATCTAGCTTTCCAAAAAACAAGATTAAAGCTTGTTGACCAATATCTCTAGTTTGCTTTATCAAATTATATTGAATTAAAATGTATGCATTTCTTTGAGCAAGAACATTGAGCTGCTAGTTATCTTTATATTCTGGCATTGTGTAGTGTCTTAATATTAGAAAGTTATTGTTTAAAACTTATTTTTTTAATCTTTATTTACATTTTTTAATGTTTTTTTTTAATGTTTTTTAAGTATCCTGAATTTTAGTCAGCCATTTTTTATTATTTCTTTTTCTCACCATTGTTTTCAGTTTTTAATAGTTTTTCATTCCTTAACTTTATCCCTCCTTTCATCTACTCATATATATGACTTAGTGTGCATAAGCTACCAGGTACAATATTACTTCATGTCCTGTATTTCATCTGTATTAAGTAACAAGGTAGGAAAAATATAAATAATTTTCCAGGATAATTCAACCTATTCCAGGACATTTTGTTGTTTTTCTTGTTTTTCTGTGCCACTTTGAGCTATAGATTAGAGCTTGGCAAGATGGAGCTGACTAAGTACAGATGTTTAACCAGGCGGATTCAACTGCACTGCAAGACTGCAAGAAACTGAGCAGATGGGCTGCAAAAATAACAAACAATAGCCCTGCGAGTCACATTAAATAACACTGTGATTTGACATAAGACACATATCTTCAGTGCATATAAAGATTCCACAAGGAAAGAGCCTCTAGACATCAAAGAGAGAGAGTTGCTACTTGGTCAAATTATTTACGAAATAAATGGTAGATAAGAGTTGTAGGGAATAAGTTGAAAGAGTAAACAGTCAAATGGCCAGGGGGCAGCGCTAGCTAAATGCCCTGATAATATAAATCGATGAGCAGTTTATTCAATCAGTATTTACCATTCAACCCCAAAGGAAATACATGTACCATGTACCACGTATGAGATCAAAAATAAAGAAACTAAAGGGATTGAAAATGTGTGAGCTAAATGTGTAGCTTATCATAGCTACCCTAAATACAAAAAATATTTAAGACAATAATATATAAGACAATACTTCAATTGCTAGCTCTGAGGAAAAAACCTCTCAAGCATGTTAACACAAATTACATTTTCAAAGCATTTAATATATTTATCTATTTAACCCCAGAAAGGAGTTTTAATTTTTTCATAAATATCTTCGTCAAATCTTTTCTTTAAAAGCATTTATCACATTATAAATAAATATTTTCTGAAATGGGTAAAGTAAACTACACACTTTTAATTTATTATTTCAGCTGTTCCACCGGTTTACTTCCTCCTAATTGTTACATCTTTGCCATAAATTCCTTCTAACCTTATTCTTCATAAAGAGCACCTCTTTCCTGACGTTCATATGGACTCTTTCTGTTTTCAAACTGTATTTGGATACTGTGGCAAAGCAAATTATGCTTCTTAAAAAAAATTTGTATCTTAAAATCTCTGGACAGATAAATAAATTAACAATCTGTTGGTATGTCCACAGTGATTTGATCTATTTACATTTCCTATTGTTCACTTCAATCACTTAAAAATACAGTTTGATTTTGTATGTGCTATCCCATTCCTCCACACATGTCCACAAGTCATGTATGGGACCAAAAGAAAAATAAAAATTAGATTATCTCTGGTTGAGGATTTCTTTCGTTAAGCATAATATTGGAATGATTTTGACATTTTACTTTTAACATTAATAATATGTGGTTTCCAGAAAATGTCATCAATTGTAATACCAAAAACAGGTTTTAATTCAATCTTCACTTTCAACAACAATAATTGGAATTTAAATTAACTTCCAGTTTGCCAGTTGCCAAAATGGTAAACTCTGTTTTGCTTGTTTTCAACAATAGCTTATTCACGTAAAACCACGTATTTAATCATTTCAATGCACTTTCCATTATACAAAGTTGTCTTAAATCTGTACAGAGTCATGCCAACAGTTTGGGGGCCTAGCACAGACACTTGAGGAACTCCACAAATAAATCTCAATAAATTGTATATTTTACTGTTTAGACACCCATTAATAATCAAAAGTAACATCAGATCAGCTCAGACTGATGACCAGTGGACAGGTAACACACCATAAGCACAATATGTACAATATTTTTTACAGTTTCTGCCTTACTGGGGGACAAAATGTCCAGGTGATTCAATGAGTGATCGTGCTAACTGGTAACTCTCGGTAGACTGCACTCGTTGATGTGCAGCTTTTGACAACAGGAGGTGTGGCTGTGAATGTCCCCATAGCAGGTTGATCAATATGTTGTAAAAAAAAAAATCAGATATGTTTTTAATGTAAAGCAAAACTAATAAAACCATAGTCACAAGCACATTTGACTACAAGTCACCAGTTCACACTGTCGACCAAAAGTTTTAAGGAAAACAAGCTCATAGATGCTGTTCTGCTCTGGTGAGTTGTACTGATTTGGCTCATGTGGGTTTGTTTTCATGCCAACCTCCCTCCACAATGGTCCATGAGATATGTTTGCTTACATCAAGCTAGCCAAAGGGTATGAGCTGCTGATCAACAGGAAACATGCTTCTTTTATGTGTTTGTTTTTTACAATCATTGAATTGGTTCACAGGTGACTATTATCTTATTTGACTAACTTTTTTTTAAAAAGGCTGCAGAGTGAAACACAGTCTATCAGATTTAAAAATGAAACTCACCAGTCTCTGGACTTTCTGCTCTCTGAGTCGTTCGTCTCTCTGATGCTGGTGATAGTCTCTCAGTTCCTCTTTTCCATTCAGGGAGCTGATGCTGCCCACCCTCTGTCCAGCACTTAGTCCACCCTTCCCAAAAGACAATCTCCTCTCCCCAAAGCTCAGATCCAAACCGGTTCCATCCACGTCCACACCCAGGGAGCTCAAAGAGGCTAGGCTGGCCCTCCTGGGAGTGCTGGGCATGCTGGCTGGTACGGTCACATCAGGCGGCTGTTCTAGAGAGGAGAGGCTTCGGCGCTGCCCCGCTGAGCCCGCTCCTCTATGTGAGCCCACTGAGTGACGTGATGGCAGGGACAGAGCAGGAGGGTCCGCTGCGTTGTGAAGCCGTGGCAGAGAGCGGCTGTGCATCCCCAGACTGTTGAGGGATCCGGTGGAGTACTTTCTCTGACGGTGGTCCCCAACAGCTTTGCCCTGGGGTATGAGTTAAAATCATATATTTATCTTATTTTAGAAATGATAAAGGCAAACTCCTGCACAGTCTAATGTGTACAAACACATAGCACAGTTGCAATGTTTTCAGTCATTTTTAATGTCTTAATTTCTCTTTGATGCACCTGCTTGATGAAATAGATATGCTTTTTATTAATCATCACTACATTTTGACACCATCAATCAAAAAATATTAACAACTGTAACATAATGGCATGATAGTGAAACTGAAAAAAGGATTAAAGTAAATATTTGATAGCCTTACCTGAGAGTAAAGCCTGCGGCTCATGCGTGGGCTGGACGGCACGCTGGCTGCTCCACTTTTCACTCTTGGAGAGCGAGGTACAGACGGCCCGTAGGATGAGAGCAGGGAGCCCCCGTCTGTGAGCAGACTGTCCTGAGACTGATGCCGCGAGTGGGAATGGCGATGTAAACCATTGGGGCTCAGCTGGCGTTCACCTTGGCGTGGAGATGGAGGTACGCTGCTGGAGCTGCTGCTGTTCATGTAGGAGAAAGTTCTCGAGGAAGATGGGGGTCTGTCTGTGGTACTGAGGATGGACAGAGGTCTGGGGGGCTGAGATCCTACAGGTGGAGGCACACTAAGGTACTTGCGGCTGCACTCAGCTGCTCTCAGGCTCGCCTCCAGAGCGCTCTTCCTGCGCTGAAGCGTCTCCATCAGCTCCTGGAGCTCTGCCTTAGAGCGGGATCCCCTCAGCACTGTCCCACCAACAGAGCCACTGCTGCTGTGCTCGATTTTCCCACAGTCTGATAAAAAAAAAGTTGGTAGAGCATTAAATCACGTGTCTGTTAGATCGTATAGCAGTGTCAGGTTTAATGTAAGTGCTTTAATAATGACCAGATCAGCCTTGAGAAGTCCCACGATCACACTTGTGCTGAGTAAGGGGGGAAACCAGTGAAGAATGTACACTCTTACAGTTCTGAGCCCAATACAAACACTGGCTCCATCAGCGGTTAAGCTTCTTCTAAAAATGGAAGAATGCTGGTGGACCAAGACAAGCCAGAATGCATCATAGTCTGGACTGCAGGAAATACCCTGAGGACACCTTTTAACTACAGCTAAAATGTCTTGGCAAGCAGAACAGATGACCTGAGTCATGGGTGGCTGGACACTGACCAAAACTCTTCTGATGAGATCTCAGAAAAATGACCACCTTCTATTTTACGTCAGTTCTAAAAAGGATATTGGGAAACTTTGAGGTCTTTACCCTTCAATCAGTTCTGACATTGGAAACACACTGTAAGAAAATATTCCGGTACAACACATTTTACATTCCTGATATCATCTGACTTGTGTAGGCCAGAAGGGATCAATTAAGAGTATCCCAGCGTTTAGGGTTCACTTGTAGGCAGAGAGACGATCCAACACATGTATGTAACAGAGACTTATGAAAGCTAAGATTTTAGAGAGAAACCCATAACTTCACTTTAATCTTTATATGACCACTGAATGATTACTCTCGGCATATCGTGGCATTCAACAAATTTTATAGAGGCCCCTCTCTAAAAGCCTATTAATGCTGCTGTCCCATTTGTGTTTTCTACTCATTTCAGATCAACCACTCATTTTTTTTTACCTACCACTTTATTTTAGCTTAATAAACAATATTGGATTTTTGCTGAAACCTGATATGCCAATATATTTTAACTTGTTATCACAGATGCCAATATCATCAATCAAGATTACAAAGTCTTCCCTTTAAAAAAGCAGACTTGTTACTTTCAGTGTGACATTTTTTGTAAGGAAAAGATTTAAAACAAGGAAAACATTTAAGTCTTAATAAATGCACCCATGTAGTGATGATAAATTGAACCAAAATGCAACATTTGTGTATTTTGCTGATGTTCCAGCTGATATCCTGGCTGATATCTAGAGATATATGATCTCTATAAATTTCAATATTTGCTGATATGATAGATAAGTTTAAGACTAACATCAGCCAATACTGATATCAAGAGGTGCAAAACATTATCGGCATGATATCTGTACTGGCCAATATCAGCATAAAAATGTACATCTGTATTGGCCAAAATTGTCTTTTTAGCAAATATTTACAGTCTGTAAGGCTGTTAGAATCAGCCATAAATTGTCTGTATCATGAGAAAAACTACAGCAATATGCCATATTACAGTAACTTGTTATCTCTGTATGGGTATATTTAAAAATCAAGATTGTCATTTTTTAAGAGTTAAACATTGTTTTCTTGTTTTAGAACTTTTCCTAACACAAACAGAGCCACACCTTAACTGGAAGCAAAGATATTCAGTTTATGGTGTTAAAAGTATATAGATTTAGAGTACGTGATGCGAGTCATGGCACACAGAAAGAATTATGCTGGAGACTGAAATTTTATTGTGAAATGGCAAAAATGCTATCCTCTTTCCATGTTACTTTATGGCACCAATCACTCTGTTTTGTTACTTTATTTACCTGCTGCTGTTACTTTGTCTTTTTTTTTGGTGCTCTTGACACTGCTTTATTATTTTAATATTTCTTTCCATAACTAACTGTGCATCTAATAATTAAGAAGACTTCTCTTCTCTGATAAGGAGGCATCCTCCTGAAAGTCTGAATCTAAATCTGAGCAGGAATATGAGAGTGGACTGTACAAGCATCACTGGGAGCAAAGAAGATTCTTCAAATTGAACGAAGTAAGCATCTTGATTGCTTTATGACTACTATGGAGAATAACTTGTAGTTTCATGACAATCAATCTATACATAAATTTCTCGCTGTTGTCAGAACTCTGACCATTATCAAAAAGATCAGACATTCTGAGTTCATTATATAAGACTAAAATAATAAAACAAAATATTGTACTAAAGTCTCTGTGAGAAACATTCGGTTTGTGTTTAGGTAATAATTGTTGACAATGAGGCCCCTTTTATCACCATGCTGATCTTTACACAAACATTCTTCTCTGACCGAAACCCTCATATGGTTTTCTTTCCAAGGCCAAACATAACACTCTCTGTTAACCTGCATAAAAGCTGTTTCAGATATGTGTTGTTTATTTCTCATCTGACACCTATCCCGTCACAACAGACAAGAACTTTGCAAATGAAAATAAAGAAATAATCAGTCTTTCTGACTATAGTCTTGTTTGCTTTGGTAGCCTATGAGGAGGTATTCACGTCCATTTCACACTGCTCTTCAGTAAGCTGAACCCCTGTGAAGATCTTTCAGATCATGACTTCAGATTTTTGAAGTTGATTTTGATCAGTCTATACAGAAATGCCCACATTAAGATAGTCTTGGGCTGTATCCTCTCGTGAGCTTGAAATTAAAATCATATTTATATTTGTTCTTTGCTGATATCAAAGGTAATTTAAGGCCAAACAACAGTTTTGAGGGTAAACATTAACTTTTTCCTTTTAGACCTGATGCAATGTTGGTGCAGCATGGAGGAGAATGGGGATTTTGAGTTAACAGTGTGGAAGAGGGATATCAGTAAAAATTGTGCAGTTTTATAGGAAGCACTTTTATAGGCTGCTTCGAGGTGCCCTTAGGTTGAATCAGATGTAGGCAACAGGTGGCCCAGGGGCCACATTTGGACACTTTCTTTGCTTCATAAGGCATGCCAGCTAAACTCTGATTTCTAGACGTGAAAATCATAAGAAATTATAAATCTGCCATGAAGTATTTTGACCTGATTTATCACTAAAACATGCAAAATGCAAAAAAGTCTAATAACAGTCTTAAATAAATACTGGAAATAGGTAGATTTAGTCTGCAATGACAGCTTGTGCAAAGGTCTTCTGGTAAAAAAAAGTTGAATTAAAACATATGCATTGAAAAGTACCTTTATTTGGTGCTGATTCTATATTCCTCATATTGGATTCTTCCTTATCGCTTGTATTTTAAGCTGGGAAATATAAATATAAGTCCAGAGAAAAGCTAAATATTTATTGTTTTTCAGGTACTTCTACTTTTCTCATAAATAGCATCCTATTAATTGTGACAATTTGGCCCTCTGACACTGAGAATAACATTAATGTGGCCCTTGTGGCAACCAAAGTTGCCCACACCCAATCTAAATAAAATGAAGATTAAACCCAAGTGGTCTGCAAAAACAGCCATCTGAAATTGATTGAGTTATCTGGGTTTTTTTAAATCCTTCTTTATGGAGAACTTGAGTAATCTAGGTTTAAAAAATATCTCCTTTCTTTCAATAAGATACAGGCATTCAACTTAGTCTGTTCATTAGCTGCTAGCAAAAGACCTACAACTATGATTCAGCAGAGTCATATTTGTCCTGAAATAACACCTACTGCAACACCGGTACCACAAGATTTTGCTATTCTTTTTATAACAAAGCTGAAACAATCTTGAAATATGTCTTACCTGAGCTGTAGCCCAGCGTGGCGATGGAGCTCCTTTGGGGCATCATGCTGTTCATCACACTGACCTCCTGTCTCTCTGATTTAGTCTGAAGATGAACGATTCAGCCGAGCCCTTTCAAATATGTTCCCTGTGGAGAGGCATCAATAAATAAATCAAAACAAATAAAGAAAATAGCATTCTTTTCTGCCTTAAACATTATCAGGTCTAACACAGACTGTTCCATAGTAATCCTTTGTTTATAACTTTCTGCATTAGTTTTCCACTAGTGCCATTTTTAGTCTGGAAACAAAAAATACAAAGACCCTCACAGGAAGTGAAATCCATGCCTTGCTGTCACACTAAAACCTCCACAACAATACCTCAATTCAAGATGAGATTTCAGATGTGCATTTTTAACCAGGAAGAAAAAAAGAAAAGCACATTTCTACAGACTAAGTGGGAAAACAGATCCAGAGGAAAGTATTCATGTCTGGCTCAGTCTGTGTTACCAATAAAAGCTGAGTCCTAAAAAGCAGCACTTGATCTTTTAGCCCTGAGCTCGGGACCAGTCCTCCAAAGTATTCCCTCAGAGCCCCGGACTCAGAGCGATACAAGCCAGAGTTAGAGGTTCAGACTGGGTGAATCTGAACCAGGATCATTCAGGGATCCAAGGTTTCCTGCAGACCATGATGGAACTGCAGAACACCTCATATTTTTGCATGAAACAGCTCAACAGATCAACTGTCTCTTCCTCTGCAGTTGCTGCATGCCAACATAAACTCATTTGCAGCTTTCACTTGGCTGTATCTGAGTGCATTTTTAAAAGACATGGGAAACATAGACGACCAGTCCTTAGGGGGCAGGCGCTGAGTCAAACAAGTTAAACATAAGTAACCAAAAAACAAACAAACACACACGTCAGAGTCAAAGGTTTACATCATTTCTTGCATTAACACTGAGAACCTAGACGGTCTACAGTTTGGACTGATAATCAGGACCTGATTGATGAGGGTACCTCAAACTAAGACCACTGTTGTACCAAACAATCAGTATGTTTAGATATACAACTTAACTTTAATCTGATTGAAATCATCTTAACTGAAATTTTTCCAATCAAAATTAAGTAAAAGATTTTCAAGCATGACAACTTCACCTTGCAGGGCTGCAGCTTTAATACCAGTCGCGCATGTGCACCTTGTTTTGGCTGCATTTCCCAGCTGTGCTTCAACTACAAATTTAAGTAGAAACACAATCAATCTCCCCACAAGTGCCCTGGTTTGTTGATCCGAGAAACCCTCAGAATTAATGGAGAATGCAGATATAAGGTACATACTGCATATTACACAGCACACTATTATGGACACAAGATCAGTATTGCAAGGTATTTGCTTAAAAAGTGGAATACTGGTATCAGCAGATACCATAATTTATGCAGATATTGTGGTCACAAACATTAGCCATACACTGTTGATCACATATTTGCTGTTATACACACAGAATGTATGCATGTAGCATGATGCTTCACCCTATTATTACATGTATTTACATATTAAAAACACTAGTGTCTTCTATTAGAGAATGAAATGTTGCTTCCCTTGGTCCACATATTTTCTAGCACAAAAATGCTCACAAATTGAGAGGAACATGTAAATCCTAGTAAAGGAGATACCTTGTAATCTTGCCGGAAAATATTGGTATTGGTATTACTTTTGGCAGTCAGTTTAGAAAAACAGGTATGTATATATATATGTCTCTATTTTTCATTTTTCTGTCTATTTTGGCCAACACATACACAAAGCTTGCAGAAAGGATGGGTCAGCCTCCTTTTCAAATTCAGACATAAAGGTGCAGTGTGTAGAATTTGGCATTTTAGCGAAATCTAGTGTTCAAATTCTAGAATGAACCTAACCCTAGCCAAGACGTCATGTAGCTGAGCAACGGAATCCCGTGAGGACCAAAAAGGATTCCGGAACACGGCATCATTTACTAAAGTGACAAGGTTTGTAACCATTATTTTATAGATAATAGGTCAGTTTTTAGCTGCCAATGGTAGGTTTTGTAAACTTGTACTGACACAAACAAACATTAGCGTATTAAAGCTAATCAGATCAAGCCTGATGCGGATTCGGTGAAATAAGGTGAAGAAGAGAGAGAGAGAGAGAAGTTACAATGTGGCGGAAAGCTGAGCCGAACGAATTAGAGTTTTGTAATATGATTAACGGAGTATTTATTTTCCACCGCTTATGGGCGTTATTTACAATACCAACACAAGACAGGAGTTCTGTCGCAGCTCAGTGGTTTACAGTCTGTGTTGATCCAATAAACAATGCAATTCAAACGTAATAAACACTGTTACGTGTTCATGCTTTCTTTTTTTCAAAAGACGTTGATCGGAGTCTTGACTCTCGAGTGATTCTGAATAAATGTGGTCCTCCATTTCCAAAGCTTTAACTGTAAAATACACACAGTTTAAATCCCTTGTGCAAAGTAACAACTGTCTACACATCCACCGCTGCCCTCTTTCCTCTTCTTCACCTGCATTCCAGGTAGATTTCAGAACCGGAGGATTGATTCGCGTTTCGTTCCTTTTGTCCCTAAAATCCACCCGAAGACATCACGGCGGATTGCAATGTCGGCCTACATGAAAGCGGCCCACGGTAATGTAATTTTTTTAAAGCTTTTTCTAACTAAGTAAAAATAAAATAAACGTTTAATGGGGATGATTGTACTCCTATTTTGACGGACTTTACATACAAATAGAAACATTATAACCTATATTCACCGTTTATGTTTGGTGAAATGCTGCCAAATTCTACATATTCTACACACTGCACCTTTAAATGAGACGTGCAGCTCTCACTGGCAGTCTAAAACTTTGATTTCAATACGTTGTCCAGTGTGAAACAGCCGTAAAGTTAACAAGAGGATTGTCTGTATTCAGTTTTTCTCTCGCTTAATCCCATTTACTGGCCTATCCAATTCCAACATATAGTTATTCATGAACAAGTCTGGTTTTTCCTCAAGGTTTCTGCCTTTTTAAAGGATGATTTCCATACAACTTTATCCAAGTGCTTGCTGATTGGTGAATTAACAGGGATGGAAATCAAAAATCAATTCCAGTTGAGAATCCTTAACAGCTCCATCAAAGAATATCATGAGTCTTTTTGCTAATCAATTACCTTATCAATTCCTCCCACTGACAGGGTTAAGAAGCGTCAGAATTGTGGCTTAATTTTTTACAAAAGGCGCCTACTGCACAACCTTAAGTGAGTGGAAACACCAACAATTTGCAGAAGCACTTATCTATGCTGTGACATGTGTTTGACATTGCTGCCACTGAAAAGGCCAACATTCGCCCACAGTAAATATCTGGAGGAGTCAATCAGGGAATCGTTAAAGAATTGGATCGATTAGCAGGATTGAAGCACTGGTATCAATAAAATTGTATAAATTCCCATCCCTATGGATTAATGTTAAATGCTGTATATAATGCAAAAATAAAAGTACAGAGAGAAATGGATTCACAAAAAAAGATAAAATTACATCTCCTGGTCTTTACACTTAGACAGACCGCATTGAGTGAGAATATTATTGGTTCCACCGAGGGATTTTGAAAGTCAGACGATGCTGTTTCCTGAATCCACAGACAGCCACATGCAAACACACACTAACACACACTCACACACACAGCTGAGAAAGACAGAGATGGCTGATCCAAGATTTTCCCGTTCTGCTGTCTGGAGAGAAAGAGGGAGAGGGGCTACAGGAAGTAGAGTATCCTTTTACACAGTCACACAATCAATCAGCGTGAGTTCATTCTACTGACCGCCTGAAAAAAGAGAGAGGGGGGAGAAAACCCACAGCCCCTCATGTTAGGAGAGAGACTTTACTGCATTGGCCAGGATACAGACTGGCAGGAGAGCAGATCATAAACAAAAAGAGATGTAAACATCTGGGGGAGCATACACAGAGGGAATGAAGATAAATCACTTCACATGGCTCAAACTGATGTTGTCTAACCAGTCTTTTCAGGGGTTTGAAAGGAAATGAGATTTTAAGGGCTGGCAATTATTGATCTTCTGCATTTCAGTTTGTCTTTCTTTTGTAGTGTTGAGTAACCACTGGGTCTAAAGTGGTGGGTGGTGTAACCTCCCAGGGTCCATTGATTCAAACATTTAATGTGTAGACCACCAACCTAAAACCAAAAGTCAGTTACCAGGTATATCAAAACAAAAATCTACTGTTTCAATGGTGGTTCTCGGCTGATGGATTGGAACCCAAAAGTGGGTTGTAGAGTAGTTTTCTAAAATGTGTCCCAAGTGCTTAAAGTGATTGGAGAAAATGTATGAACAAAGCATAAAAGTTTAAAAAGCACAAGAGCTCTGAAGGACATGTACATATGTTCTATTTACTCTGCTTTTTGAGATGGTATGTGCATTTTTTCATCCCAAGAAATCACATTACAGTTTTTGATATAGCAGGTATATTAGAGTCATCAGAGCACATCATCAATATTATTGTATTAAGCTGAAATTCAATATTATTATATTTCTTAGTCATTTCATCATTAGATATTTTTCTTTTATCTAAGCTGCTCTTAAACTTCTTTCTCGTTTCTTATCTTTCTTTCTTCTACAAGCCATCTTTTTATGATTATTTTACTTCCTTGTTTTTCCATCTCTTACTCATCTGTTTTAATTTTCCTTGGCCTTGTTTATCTTCACTGATGTGATGTTGACTTCTTATATGTTTCATTTTGTTTCTTTTATTCCAAGCGGAACATTTACTCCTGTCCTGATGCTGTAGTGGTCATTGTCCTTTTAATAAAACTGGTATCCATATAGCATTCTAATTTTCTCTGAAAATATGTTTGTACTCAACAGCATTCCCTTAGGCTATGCTTACACGGAGACTCTGTGACTAAAAACAGAAAGATTTTTCCTTTGTATATTCAGACTCGATCCCCATTCAGACGGAAACGCTGGGGATGAATGAAACTGCTGTAGCATGAATGCCGGTTCACTAGATGGCGGTGTTGGTTTGCAGAGGCAACGCTGCTACAACACATGTACGAAGAATGAAAACTTTTCACAAACAACAATGGTGAGTGAACGCACAAAGACGCAGGAGTTTCTTTCCTGGACAACAAATCAGATCGGACAACAAACTTGTCTGGATAGTTTTGTCTGGATAATAAACCGAGCACGGTAAGCAGCACAAATGTGACTCAATAGATGGCTGAGGCTTTTGTTGTTCCTGGTATGCACACGCAGCCTTCATGAGTACTGTGCATGCGGTGACGTCAGCTTTTCACCCAGAAATGCTCTGATTTGGGTTTACACGTCCCTGCATGGCGGAGCGTATTGAAAACTCCACCCTGGAGCCTGGTTTCAAAACTTTCCGGATTTGGGCGATCCGCATAGAGTTCCCATGTAAATGCAAGGCCGAAATGCCATTTTAGGCCTCATGTAAACGGCCTCTTAGTCTCAGTATTTTGTGCTCTTAGTTCCACTTAAAATCTTAGTTCTTTTGATTCACTGTGTTTGCATTTTGGTCGCATCCTTTCATTTGAATCTTCTGGTCATTTTGTTTTTGACTGACTGTGAATATTTATGTTATTATTCTTGGCCTTTTAACTGTCGGAGGACTTTGTAATCATCTGTTTTAAGTATCAGTATTATCATCATTGCTACATAAAATCAACTTTCACCTGAATTAGAGAAAGATCTACCTGTGCATCCCTTCTAACTGAGGAGAAACAGCTTTAGTTTAAACTCAAAACCCCCCAGTCCTTGATTCAAGGTTTACTACAGCAGCTTGTTGCTATAAAACTGCACTCTAGGATGACAGCTTCAACACACTACATCTTCACCGATGACACTTCACACATCTCTGATGCTTTGATTACGGAAAATCAAGTAAAGGGAATAGAAGTGTACACAATGTCTGAGGGAATCTTTACAGACTGTACTGTTGATAAATGCTGTCAAGAGAGAAGAAACAGAAGAAATAAATAAACCTGCAGCATGAAAGTCAGCGAGTCCATCTCACTGGACACTCTTTCCCTAAAGAACTGAATCATTCTGATGGAGACACTGTATTATCATGGGAGTACCAGCTTTGTTATCCCAATAAAATAAGAAATAAATACTTAATATCACGGCAAAAGAGTAGAATTAAAAAACATTTTGGTGAAGTGCTTGAGTGTCAGAATGATACAGACGTATTTTCATTCGTTTTCCATTATCTACTGAAAACAGCTCTGCAACTCACTGGATCCTGGGCCACCAGCTGAGAACCACTGCTCTAGAAAACAGCTTTAATTTACCATTAAAGTAGTAAACCAATGTAAAAACAATAACATGCATGTCCTATCAAGGCCTCTGTGATGCCCTTTAAGCATGTTTGTTTCTTCCTTTACCTGGCCTTTGTTTTTACACCTGAAGTCCCACATGCAACATAATTTATTAAATGAATGAGTGGTTGGTGGTTAAGGAGGCATGGCTGGGTCCAAAGGCTTGACCAATTGAAAGTGACAGCATTAAATGAAATAAGAGCTCATTTGTTCAGCTCTGAAATCAATGCACCGCTTTGAGGAGACTCAGATTCAGTCCAAACAAACAGGCATAAAGATAAAGTCAGCAGTTCAAGGTCTAAAGGAAAACTCTTCCCCTGCTGGCTGTCAACAGATCATGTTTGTTCCAATGATTTTCAAGCATTTTCAGATAAATGTCAAGTATGCACAAACATCCTCAAAGAAACAACATGTAGGAATTTGGGTTGGCTTTGACACAATGTGTTGCATCACAATCTGGTAAGAACTCATGCAGGACTGTGGATCATCTCACATTGCTGCTTTTTGTCCAGGCCTCTAGCTTGACTACTTTTCCATTTTCTCATCATAACGTCATCCGTCATTGTCCACATCAGCTCTTTAATCTAAGCTACAGAGACTAGAAGGCCATGCAGAGGCCCTTCTCTGAGTTGATCCAAATCCTGCTGTCAAAGTTACATAGTGCTGAAAGCAGATAACTGGAGCACTCTGTGAGAATGAGATGACAAAAACGTCCCTGTCAGAAGTTATTGTATTTTTCAGTGAACTTTGACATCACTATCTTAGACCTGAAATGTTACACTTTGTTACTCTGAGGATATGAAAAGCAACACAATTGTCAATTAAAATTAAAAGTCTAGGTTACTTATAATAAATTATGTAAATATGAAGCCAACCTGCTATTGGAATGTTTCATTTCATGCTGTTTTTTTCTGTGTTGCTTTTAATGATGTCACTTTTATCTTCTTCTTTTCTTCTTGTTTTCATCTTTTATTCACTGTTGCTGGTCTCCTATGTGGTTAATTATCTTCTTTTCTCATGCCTCACTTGTGATCACAACGCTGGTTGAAAATTGGAAATTACAATGATAAGGGGCTGGGTCTGATATAAGCCACACTAAACCAGTGAGGCACAAAAATGTGCTTTAAAAAACAAGCTATGGAAATGTGGTGCATTCACATCATATTCTGGTTTCATTAAGCCATTTTCACCTATGTCACTCCTAATTATTGATATCAAATATTAATGATCATTTGAATAAAACGTTTGAATGCCAATTTCTTGTCTTGATGCCACCATGTTGCAAAAAGGAAAATACTGAAAAATAAAACATTTTCAAATAAAACATACAAAGTAGTTTTTTTTATCATTAAAGCCAGGGGCGTGTCAGTGACTAGCAGCAACATTGACTTTTATGCATTATTCATTTCTGTGCAGAGTCAAATTCTAACACTTATTATCATATGGTTAAAATGACGCCATCTGATGGTGAAAAGAAAACATTACTAGTGTCAAGTCAAAAGCCAAGACTGACACCCTAGATTTAATAAAATCCATGTTTTAAGCATTAACGGAAGTGGGAGCAAAAATGGCAATTGGTTGAGTTGCTATGGGGCATTTTTTGCTCTAAACACCTTGAGTGTAACACTTGTACACATCCAGTGAACTTCTTTAGACTTACTGTAGAAGCTGCTGGAAATAACAAGGCCGAGTAAAGATACATTATCTTTGTAAAAGTAATGCCATACGCGCAATTTAAGACAAAATGCTAAAAATAGATGAAGAATGACAAGCACGTAAATGCGCACTAACGGTCCCTAAGGTTAAAAAAAACCGAATAATTAATTGAGTTTAACTTCTTAATATGCAGCCTTATTCCAATACTTCCACCTCCACTTAACTAAACTGTATATTTTTTGTCTTATTCGTGATAACTTTTAACAGCTCTAAAAAGCAAAGAAACGAAACTTCAATGTTGCTAATATGAATTAACGTGCTAACTGTAGATTAACGGTTAGTTGTGAAATATCGCGACAAAACTCCGCCGTGTGATCTTCTCGGAGCATCTTTGTAGAAGCTACAAGCAACGAAGTCAATTCTAAACATCACAGAACAACTTCTACTAAAAAGTTAAACATCTTACCTTTATTTTCTCCTTTAGTTACATCGTTATTCCTGAGCGTGTCCGTTGGTCCTGGAGGCTCAGCCCTGTTTCCCCTGTACGGAGCAGCAGAGTGAAGTCTTCCCATGACAAAGGATCAGACAGGAGACCCTCTCCCCTTGTCTCCCCTCCCACCTCCCAACTTTCTGCTCCAGAGAGAGAAAGGAGAGGAGAGGAGAGGAGAGGGGGAAGTGTTTACTTTTCAGCATCGGGCGAGGTTGGTGCCCCTCTCTGGTTAGACAGAGAAGTGTTGTTCTCAGAGGAGATAAGGGAGAGGTTGATCACACATCATCTGCTGCTTTCGCCTCTTACGGAAGCCCACAGCTGTCATGCAACTGCATACTGTATTTGTTTCAACTTTTAGTAATCCTGTATTTTTTGAGTATTTTTCATCTTTGAACAAAATTATTGGCATCAAAATGCTAAAACAGAGCAAGCTAAAATATATATAAATGGCAATAGTTTTGTTTGGTAACACAAAAGTACCAAACGTTTTAAATGTTTAAACCATCAGTGATCACCATGTCGTTTTTCCATCCTAATATAATATTTCGAGAACCATTGTGATGGTACAGTACATCACCTTACAACAGGTTAAAAGACACCTCTTGGTCTAAGGAGGTAACTGATGTGGATGGTGGGAACACTTCCACAGTAAAAAAAAAAAAAACTACAAATTTGCCTTGACTGCTTTACAGCATATGTCACTTCCCCCTCCAGGCGAAAACTAAACATTTGGTAAAGGAGAATATAAAGCACATTTTCAATTTTAACCCCGCCAAGGAGGTTATGTTATTAACGGTGTCTGTTTTTTTGTTTGTTTGTTTCTCTGTTAGCAACATAACTCAAAAAGTTACGGATGGATTCCAATGAAATTTCCAAGAAATGTCCTGATTGGAAAAATGAAGAATTAGATTTGGGGGTGATTCCAATCACGATCTGGATCCAGGATTTTTTTTTAAAGAATTCTTTAACATTGCGAGATATGACCATTTTCGGCATTTGTACATATTACTCCACCAAAAATAGCCAGGGCATTTGGGAAAAAATACAGGACAAGTTTCCAACAGGTTGTACAAGATATCAAAGACTGACCTGGATCCCGGAAAAATTCCGGATTCTCTGATCCAGAACAAGAAAAGTTTAGATATCCTTGAAATTTTCTTCATAGCAAGGGAACAAATAAAGGCATAGACCTGCAACAAATGCCATTGCGATTTGTTGTATCTTCAAAAACTTTGGAGCTAGATCCAGAAGTAAACCACCATGATGAAAAATGCTATTTTTGTGAATAACTACAGAACTAAAGTAGATACCATTATGAATCCAACTGCAAATGGTATGTTTTCATGGTCAAGGAATCTATATGTGAAATAAAGGTAGGACTATTTATGGTAAAAATCCCAATATGGGTGAGGACTGTAGCGCTGGCGGAGGTCTGCGCTCTCTGAGCTTTTCTAGTTAAAACACTTAATGAACAGAATTTTGTTTAAAGCAAATATGTACTTATTTTACTAGTAGGTGGCAGTAATGCTCCTCTGACGTTGGATGCCACCTGCCGTTATACAAGAAGAAAGCTAAACAGAGTTGTTATCATGGCAGAAGCAGCGTAAAAAACCCAAAGTAAAGAAAAGTTTTATCAGAGGAGAGACAAAAATATAAAGGGGGAGAGTAACAAGCTTAATGCCCTGATAAGCACTGGCTCAGTGTTCACTCGCGGCATGATGTGAAAGACGAGGAGGGATGTTCAACTGATGCTGATTTGACCGTTATTGTTGGACTTATATTTACATGATGAGTTATTCAAACAGAAACATGATCAAACTCAGTCCACATGGTTTATTTGTCTCTCTGGATGCCCTGTCAGCTTGCTTCTCCTCCCTCTGTATGTCAACAAATGCATGTTGGCGTACGACAGTGCAGTTACACTCAACAACCACAGAGGCCCCAGAGAACTGAAAGATGTAATATTACATTGTGGGGCTTTAAAGCTAATTTTCAACATGATAAAATTTGATCCAGGGGTGCTGCTAGAAAATTTGGGCCCCATGAAGATGCTCAGTGGTAGAGTAGGTAGGAAGGTAGAATAATAAAAGTTGGAGGAGTGATTCCCAAACATGTTCTACCTTTTTTCTCACTAAAAGCCTACCTAGAGTCTGGAGATGGAAACTAGCAATAGCTCTAATCTCTATGTGAAACATTTGTTACAACAGCTTGTTTGTAACATCATTAAGAACATTTTACATTTGCATTATCAAATAAAATTTGTGAATAATAAAATGACCATTATCATTATTATTATTATTGGATGCTCTGGGCTTCCATACTGATCAGTCATTTTCATATGAATTATTGTGAGCAATTGACTGCATCCTGATTTTTCTTCAGGTTCTGGCCTCCAACATCCCCATAATCAATACGCTGAGGTGTCATGTTAGCATCACATCATTAGGAGACACTGGCCTTGCAGCGGATCAGTACCTTTTCATTATGGCAACCCCTAACCTGCTTAGATTTATCTGTATAAATTTAACATTCTATCTTTGATATGTTTGTCTTCTCCACTGCGTTGGTCGATTTCTTCACAAAAACACCCACACTCCCACAGTCCAGTCTGCCCACATTGAAGGTTTTCTGTGGGAGAAAAAGCAAAAGTAGACATTAGTGCTGAAAGTTTAAAAAAAAAGAAAGTTTTGCGCCTAAGTTTGTTGTTACAGCAGTATGTGGAGGAGGGAGAAGGAGGCCCCATGGCTGTGTTTGAACAACGGCCAGCCTCACTCCCCCTCTGTACAGCAGGCCAAGAGCAAAAAACCCCTTACAGTAAGAGACATTACAGCAACATAAGAACATCCACTACTTTGATTTGCCTTAATTTGATAGATTTGCTATGTTCGTATCAAACAAACAAACAAAATGTGAACAATAGTTGAAGAGAGAAGAATGAATGAGAAGTTACTCTGGAAAAATCCCCTAAAAATCTTGAACCATCATGCCAAAAAACTCCAATTACATCATTGGGAGGGGGCTGGGGAGTGCAGCCTGGACTAGATGATTACTTCCAGACACGGAGCTGGGGTCTTTGTCATTAAAACACACACACATGCACAAAAGTCTGTCTACATCTCCCCACGGAGCTCAAAATGACACATATAAATGTCAGAAGGTCCTCATTTGAAAACTGGGACACTGCAGATTTATTGCCAACACAAAACTTAAATTGTCATTGAGCGCTGGAATGTGACTGCACGTCTCGCTAAAACAAAAAGGAAAAAAAAAAAGGTAGGATTTGAAACCAACATAAGTGCCAAATGTGTGTGTGCGCATTTTTAACTCCAGACTGAAACCATGTGTGAAGTGATTGGTAGAGCTGGAGCGAAGGATGTGGAAAATGAAGGAAGGAGGCTAGACGATGGAGTGTAAAATGTCAATGTCAGATTATGGGAGTCAGTGCAGGATCAACTCTGGTAATTATCGGGAGGTCTGACTCACAGTGTGAGAAGTCTCAAATGTCTCACCCAATCAGGAGAGGTTAAAGCTGTTAGATAGTTTTGAGTGTTTGATGTGGAGCAGTTTGGTTTGTTTTTTCCAGAGATCTTCTGCCAGGTCGGCTTATCTTTCACTCTGAGCGACCGACGTAAAGGAAACTTCACCCTCTTTCTTGTCTCATATGAATTTACATCCTTACACACATTTTCTCTGATTCTGTTTTTCTTGTTTTTTTACCCAATTCTCGATCCTCATGCACCTGATCTGCCTCAACAAGCAGATGCATACTCACTGACAAAAACTGGCATGTTGCTGTCAGTGGTTCATACCGTCAACATAATTACTGAGTATCAAACCTGGCATTTGATTATCTTTGCTAATCACTTGATTTAATACTGCACACACCAATGGGCTTATAAAGTCAGAAGAACTTTCACCAAAAATTAATTATACTGATTTAATCAGTGTTTTCTTACCTTGTATCTAGGGCTGGGAGATGGCCTGTTAAATAAAATTCCAGAATTTTTTTCTCAAAACTCAATATTATTTTAATAGATTTTTTCCCTCTCAAGGAATAAAACCTCCAAGTGACAAAACATTTGACAACTAGAAAAGCACTTGGACAGCGCAGACCTCCGCCAAGAAGCACAGTTCCCTATCTCCCAATGATAAAGAATCCTTTGAACAATTCCTGGATCCAGACGGTGATCCGGATCAACACTAAAATTAGAACACTTCTTCTTTTTCCCATGCTGAACATTTCCTGAAAATTTCATCAAAATCCATCCACAACTTTTTGAGTTATTTTGTTCTCAGACGGACGGACAGACAGATAGACAAACTCTCCCGAAAACATAACCTCCTTGGCAGAGGTAATTAAGTATGTTATAAAAGTATATTTTCAGAAACTAAACACAATTTCCCCCTTGTTGTTAAGTTGCATGCCGCTATCTCTTCATAACATGTTGCTAATGTAGTTTGAATGTAGGCAGGTTTGTCTACGTGAATACTAAAGAACAAATACGAGCCTAAAATCTGCTTGTGCAAAACCTGACAAGGCCAACCTTGAAAACTTCAGAATTTCATTATTTATATATTTAAACATTCCAACAACTTACAATCACAGTAAGGGTATGTCTTAAATCCCCTGCAAAAAAGAACTTGAATTAACCAATTGAATCGATATACTGCCCAGCCCTACTTGTATCTTGTTTGAAAAATATTGATATATCTTAAAATTTGACATAGGCCTGACTCCTCCTAACTACTGTTGACAGAAAGAAAGTTTTCAAAAGAATCAGTCAGAGCACTCTGGTGGGGTCCCCCTGTAGGTCATTATCTTAATTAGCCCTTCATTTTGGACATTGCCCACATCACAGATGTTTGCAGGGTTTATCTTGATCAACAAATTCAGTGTAATTGGAAAACTAGCTTCATGTCCACTCCAAACCGCAGAGGAGCCTTTGCTTTGTCAGTCAGTCTGTAATTATGCAGCAGTGGTGTAATGCAGTAAGTCGCTCACACATCACTGTGCACTGTCATGTTTGTTCAGAGACCGGGGTTACGTCTTCGACTCTGGTGTCAAATCACACTTTAGGATATCTCCACATGGACTTCTTTATATGCTAGTTTTAAACCTTAAATTCAACTGTTCCAACTAACTTGTCTGTGGCTTTTAAATGTAAATATGAACATTTAGATGTGATTAACAGGTCAGTGTGCAGTGGTATAAAAGGGTTTCGAGCAGTCGGAGGACCAGGAAAGGACTATATAAGCTCAGGTCTATTTACAACATACTGGATGATAAACCTTAAAGAAACAGTTAAAGACAATTGAACAGAATTAGAAAGTGGAAACAACAGAAAATAACACTTTATACCACAGCTTTCAATAATAGTTTTCACTGATAGTTCTGAAACCTTTCAGCCATGTGACCAGGGCTGAGAGCTGGAGGCAAGAGTGTCAGCTGGCACTGATTACTGAGTGGAGCTGCAGCACAGGCTTTAACATTGTCATCAATACATAACCCATCTCAGAAAAACTGCAGAAAACGGAGATATTGAAGTACACTGTACATCTTTGGCACTTTAAAGCTTTACATCACAAACGACACAACATTTACATTAAGGACTGAAATTTTATAGCAAAACTTTGCAAACAAATATTCAAATACTGCATGGAGTAAAATGTGTGGGCGTGGGATCCTTGATGTGAAATGCAGAAAGGACTTCACAGATTGACCAGAGGTACTTCTTAACTCACTAACTCAATGATAACACTTAGTAGAAATGTATTACTTCTTAAAATCAGATGATGCTTAGTTCCCTCTGTTAGTTGGTGGTAATGGCCAAACAAACAGCACTCAGGTTCACTACAGCCTCCACATTCTGGCAAAAGGGCCTTATTACTATGGGTGCTGTTTTGCCGGAGTGGTTAGCGACCAGGCACGTCCCATATACATACTTCTGCCAGCCCAGTTTTGAATCCAGTCTGTGGCCAGTTTGCAGAGTGTCCTCCCCTTCTCTCTCCCGCCCTTTCACAAGCCTATCCACTGTCATTCTCTCCTATCAATAAAGGCACAAAATGAATAAAAAAAAGGGCCTCATTGCAGCTTAGTGCCTGTGTAAATATCCATCCATTCAGCCATTATCTATACCTCTAACCCCGTTTGGTACAGTGGGGGGCTGGAGCGTATCCCAGCTGACAGTGGCAAGAGGCAGTGTACATTATCTGCATAGTAACAATGATTTGAAAAACCTAAAGCTTATTTATGTCACTTAAAACAACACAGTAATTACTTCATGTATGTTCCAAATCATCGGTGAATCTTTCCTCCTACACCAAAAATTAAAATCTACAAATTTTCAAGTGATTTAATGTATTTCAATGTATTTGTATTAACCATCCTGTTTTTGGGAAACAGTTTGCCAGTATTAAACATTTGTCAGCAACATGCTAACATCACATAGTTAATGCTATGCATTCATAGTATCAGGATCACCATCGGCTTTCACTTTCCCTCAGGAAGTTCTACTCAGACCACTTTACACAGAAAGTGTGTCAAGATTAAGCCTTATTTGAAATAGTTTGTAACTTACAAACACAGTGGAGCTTCTGACTGCATTGTTCCAATTTAATCTCTTTTGTGTGTTTTCTCTTTTTGAGATGGGACCCTGTTTAAAGAGCCGATGTTTTGCCTTAACTTAAAGGGATAAGTGAGTATTTTTGAAGTGGTGTTGTAAAGCTCGATATGGCCACTAAGTACAATAGATGCAGTAGACCTGAAGCCGCTAGCTTGTTATGTTTACAACAGGTGAGAGTGAGGTGTAGTGATTTAGCACCTCGCGGCAGCGTTGCGCGGAGGAATACATGATGTGAGTTGGTTGGGTCCAGATAAACTTAATATTTCCAAAAAGTTAACATACTAATACACTCATATGTGGCGTACTCTTAAACTGGTATTATTTTTGATGGGAGTTCTTTGAGAAAATACTCTTTGTTCTTAGTATGATACTTCCCTGTTTGCAGCTAGTTCTACAAAACAGACTCTTACAAATTGTGGCTAACGGAGGGAGAGGAGAGAACTTTCTACTGCATCTAATGTACTTAGTGGCCATATGGAGCTCAAACAACCCCACTTCAAAAAAACTGAACTATCCCTTGAAGATAATACATCTGATGTGAATCACTGCTAGAGTATGCTCATAATCAGTTCAATAGACCCTTCAGTTTTCATATGCCGAGCACCCTGATCCACCTGTGGGCCAAGTCCATCTGATTGGTTGACCGGTCTATTCTGTCGTCATGCACCTTGTTGTCAATGACTCTGCATTCATTCCACAGTCTAAGCGCTACACTGGGTTTGCCAATCCAATCCCAATCGCACTGATAGGTGTATTCGAAGGAGTCAGGTGAACAAACCACTTTTGGCCAGCTACAGGTGCTGTAAATGTGAGAAGAGGGAGAAGTCCCAATGCCATGGAATTTTTGTCTTATACAGAAGCACTGCATCACACTGGAGACATGTAAAATGCACTAAGGGACACATAAAACTGAAAAAGCATAATATTGGCTCCTCAGGTATAAAAAGGCTTATCGGTACACATCTAGTTTTTTAATAAAAAAAAAAACTGGCAGCTAAGTCTGTCAACTTCCCTTTAGTGAAGAGTAGAAGGAAGCATTTCTTGACCACAAGGGGGAGTTTCCATATGGTGTGGCCCCACGTGAAAACTATCAAATCATCCAGATGGTTGACTTTTTAAACAGTTCTTACATTTCTGAGTATTATCCATTACTGTGTGTCCAGCAGCTCTGGTAGCATTCATGAAATTTGATTCCCAGGCTCAGTGTTTTCATATCCATTCCTCGCTGCACTACAGTGCTGAAGCCCATCATTTCCGTCCTCAAGTGGTCCTGCGGCTCTTTCTTCTTGTTCTATTTTAGTACCTGGTGGTAAATCCATGGTTTGGTCCTCTGCTGTTTTTGGGGTACTGCCTGCCTGTTCACTCTGTGCTTCACATTGTAGTTGTAGTCTAATGCATTCATCTCCTTGTTGCCTGATTATATATGAAGCTGTTGTGTTTTTGTCTTTCTGAGGTCCACTTTCAGCGAGACTTGTTCCATTGAGTCTGTGTGGGGCAGCTCTGGTCTCCATCCCTGAATGAGCAACAGAGAGTTATATTTAGTCATTCAACAGTCAATAGACATCGAAGCTACTTTCAAACAACTTCTGCTCTGGAAATAAACCAAAATATTCAGTCAGCTGATTTATATAAACTGTAACTATTGGTTGCATATAGTTTGAGTAATTTTTTTTTTTTTTTTTTTTTTTTAAATGTATTTTTTGGGCATTTTTGTGCCTTTATTGATAGGAGAGAGACAGTGGATAGGCTTGTGAAAGGGGGTGAGAGAGTAGGGAAGACACTCTGCAAACTGGTCACAGGCGGGATTCGAACCTGGACTGGCAGAAGCAAGTACGTGGGGTGCCTGGTTGCTAACCACTCCGCCAAACCAGCACCCCTAGTTTGAGTAATTTAACACCAGAGAGAAATAAATAAATAAATGCTTTTGTGCTTCTGACATGACTGTACAGGGTGCTTTTGAGAAGGGCGACATGCAGTTAAAGATGAATTATAGTCCATTTCAGAAAGGTGTTTGTCAGGGATTGTCTAAAAAAGTTGTTCAAATGAACATTAATTTCAAGCATTTTGTCAGAAATATTAAACAAATTAATGATGCAGTTGCTTGATTTTATTTAAAAGTGCTGGAATTTTTATAGAAGTAACTAAGACTTGCATTGAAAGGTCATTATATTTAGGTATTGTAAAGGCTGTGTAAATGAACATGGGTATATTGAATTCATTTGAGCAAATACAAATTTGTTTTCTAATCAATAAGAGTATTTTCTGAAGAGCAACATTAAATGGTTTACAAAAAAAATGAAGAGACATAAGCAGGAGCTTCATTTGTTACACTGTCATGTGTTCTTTTTTCAAATCATTTTCCGATGTTTAAAGGTGAAAAATTCAAATCTTGAAAAAAGTATGGACTTATGGTGTTGCCAAAAGACTGAGAACTGTCGTAATGAAGCTGTAAATAAGCCACATTTAATATAAATATGACAATATTTCAAACAGGGCTGAACAATTCATCTGATTTTTATCTTAATTACACTTTGTCTCACACAATTATGAGAACTGAATAACATAGATTTATAACCTGCTGCACTTGTTTAATCTTTTTCCATCCATGGTTATTTTTTTTGCATGTTTTAAATTTATTTTCAGTTATTGCTTGTTATTTCATGGTCAAAATGATATAGCCCAATGACTTTGTGTAGTACAAGTGGTAAAATAATGGGTAAACTTGCGTTATAATTGTGATCTTAGTTTTTATCAAACTAGTCATGATCATAATTTTGCCCAAGTCGAGCTGCTGCTGCTGCTACAGCAACAAAATCAATTCAATGCCCTGAACTGGACTCACTACAGATTTACCATCATCTGTGGACAATAGTGACTTTTAGATATCACCGATAGAAGCTACTAAAGATCCTTGGAACTAATCTGAAAAATAAATCTGTTTTTAAATGTTTAGTTATAGTAATGACCACAGTTTCTGATGTCTGAATGCTGCTTGAAGGCTTGACAACCTCAGTCTAGGAAATTATGTTCAATCAGTCCTCAATCTTTATTTGTATAAAACCAATTCATAACAAGTGTTACCTCAAAGCACTTTACAACAGATCAGACTGAAGCCATACTCTTTAATTTATAAGTACACATATATGTATATATACAAAAACTTATAGAGATAAAGGGTGTCCATAAATTCTCTTTACAATTTGAAAAATTATTACAAATGAAGTTGATGAGATATCTGAACCAGATTTGTTTTATTTTAATCAGTGTTTATTGAAGCTTTTATTCATATTAAAATTTTGTGTTTCAGCTATTCTGTTATTGGAAGGAAAACTGTTAAATGAACCCCTAAAAAATGGTTACTCCACATGAGCAGGCTCAATGTGCATCCTAGTTTATTAAGACAAAATCGGATGTGCAATCCCTTGAACTTCTTTCGATGGATTATGTGAAAGATATTGTGTATCGAACAAAGATACGGGACATTACTGACTTGAAGCAAAGGATTTGTAATGCCATTGCCACCATTGATGAGGCAATCCTACAGTAAACATGGCAAGAAATCGAGTACCGCCTTGATGTGCTTCATGAAACTAATGGTGCCCATATAGAGGAGTATTAAAAACTAATAAACACTGATTAAAATAAAACAAATCTGGTTAAGATATCTCATCAACTGATTTTGTAATATTTTTTTTAAATTGTAAAGAGACTTTATGGACACCCTGTATATATTTGTATATACACATACATACATACAGAGATGTACACATCGAGGCAGAGTCAAAGGGACTAAAAATAAGTATTTATGATGGCGAAAAAACCATTGCATGGATGCCCAGATTATAAATCTGTCCTCATCACATTTGTCACTGCTGAATATAAATTCAATCAATCAATCTTTATCCATATAGCACCATGTTTGTTTAACATAAATTTATTTAAGGTAAACCTCTTAAAAAGTTTAAACTAGAGGAGCTAGATTCAGGAATCAATAAAATATTCATCTTAGCACATGAATCAGACCCAGGCAAGAAATTAATCACAAAACTATATAAAGAAGGGGACAATTTCAAGAGTAACAATACAACATACATAAAAGAAAAGTGGGTAAAAGAGGCTGGGGGGATGCTATCTGAGGAGGAATGGGAGAAGGTAAATGAAGCGCAGTGGAAAACAACATGCTCTCTCTCATGGAGAGAATATGGGTGGAAGAATGTTGTAAGATATTTTATTACACCAGCACAACAGAAATCTCACGATACAAGATGTTGGAGACCTTGTGGGGAAAATAAAGCCAATCATCTTCATATCATTTAGGGATGCCCCCGTATTATACTATCTTTGCAGGAGTTAAAGAAGAATATGGAAAGATTCTGAAAGTGCAACTTCCATTTACATTTGAAGTCTTATATCTGGGAAAAGAGATTCAGGAGGTCACAAGGTCAGGAGAAAAATACCTATTTCAAATAATGTTGGTGGCAGCTAAAAAGCAATCACTAGGAAATGATTAAAGACAGATACACCAAATATAGAGGATTGGATAGAGGTAATGCTTAATATTTATAGAATGGAGAAACTAACTTTTCTGTTTCTGTCTTAAAACAGACACTTTTAACAACTACTGGAAAACTGGGTTGATTTTGTGTCTCCATTAAGAAGAGATTTTGTTCAGTAAATATTTTGTATACTGTAGATTATTGACCCCTTAGCTTCAGGCTACAAACCTGTTTATGGTTCACATGTTTAATTTGTACCACACTCCAACAGAAGAGAAGAGACATTTGTAAAAAAGAGAGGAAATAAGGACTGGAGTGAGAGAAAAAAAAGAATAAAAGAGAAAAAGTGTTTGTTTTTTTTCTTCTTCCCACTTACTCTACTGTTAACTTGAGATTCTGTACCTATCGTGCTATGTGTCCCCCCGTGGAGATGTATGACTTAACTCGGGTGGAAAAACTGTACACGTAAGTGGAATATTTGTTGGAACATTATGGATTCAATAAAAAAAAAAGTAAATTAAAAAAAAAAAGGTATACCTCTTGAGATGTGGCATCTCATTTTCAAGAGGAGCCTAAAGTCTATATGGTTGTAAAGACAGTTACTATGGATGTATAATCAGTACAACCATGGATATAGTGATCGATCTAATATTAAAATAAATACCTTTAAACTGGAGGGGAATTATGTCGATTAAAATAGCAGCATCTGGCTGAAATTTTGCAGGACATGAGTGATATATCCAAGTTTTACTCATCTATTAGGCAAAAAGGTCTATAAATCTATCCCTCTGTCTGTTGCTAAGATGTTACATACCTCTTGGTCTCACACATCGAGGAAGAGCCACAACGATGGTAAACAGAACAAAAGCCGCAGATGCTGCCGTGCTCCACCAAGACCTCTGCACACTCTGTTCATCCTCACCTGAAATAAAAGCCCAACACTTTATCTTAAAGCCTTGTCATTTCGTACTCTTTTCCAGATGTAAAGCGTTCTCACTACAAAAAGACTCAAACACTCACTTTTTGATGAGGCAGTTATGTTCACTCTGGTTAGAATGACATGTTTGCTCTGGAGCCCTGTGAAGGTGCACGTATACGTTCCTGAGTGTTCCTCAATGTCTGGCTTCTGGATTAAAAGAGATCCGTCTCCATGAGGAAGCAGGTCCTGGTCTGGCGCAGCTTTACCCTCCCACAGGTTAAAGGTGAGTCTGGTTTTTGTGTCATACCTTAGGATGACTGTGGGCACACTGCACGAGGTGAAGGTCCAGGTCAAGGAGAAATTTTGGAGACTGTGGGGAGCGTTGCATGGGATGGACAGAGGCTGACCCTCTTCTTGTGATATATAATCTGAAAAACATCATTTTTAACATACTTTGGTGTTTAATTGACTTGAAACATTCCCTTTTTAAAAATGTCTGAAAACCACACCTGCATTTTTGCGAGAGGCCGTCCACACCTGAGTCTTATCTGCTGATGTGAAAGAGCAGAAGTAGGTAATGTTGGAGGGATTACCCACAATCCTCAGGGTGCTCACCACAGTGAACAGACCCTTGTGGTCTGTGGTTTTGATGGTTGAATTTACCAGAGCCTCCTGAGCAGAGGGGGGATCTGTGGCCCATGTCACCTGAGGTACGGGGTAGATGTTGTGGGAGGAGCAGGTGACAGTCTCATCGGCCATCTCCATGACAACAGAATGGATGAGAGCTGAAAAGTAATGAGATACTGTGTGAAACCTCTTTTGTTCTGTCTCTCCTTACAGCTTTAATTGATTTTCCTTTTGTACCTGATCCTCATAGTCTCATTTTATTCTTGGTTTTTGGGTTCCTGAATTGCCTGGTTTCACTTGGGTTCTGAGTTTTGTTCAGATTCTCAAAATTATTTTTTCTGGTTGTGTTTTACCTAAAATTTCTGTGTTTTTGTCACTACTGGTTAGCCCTCTCTCTGAATGTTTCTCTATGTCAAGGAACTTTGGAAACCTCAGCCAGATTACTATACAAAATAAAGTTATTATTAAAAGTAGAGATGCACAGTTTTGAAGGAAAATTGTCAAAAAAAATATTAATATGGCTTTCGGTAAGAATGAAAGATGGACCCAGCATGCCCTCTCTTTGGACTGACTCACCCTAAAATTAATCATACCCACAATCAAAAACTGCTTAATGTATTAATTCATGCTGCATGTAACAGTGTACTGTTGAGATGGATCTCACATAAACCACCAACTGTTTCTGACTGGCACAAGGTCATATTTGATTTGCCACCTAAGGACTATATGACATATTGGTCCAGAGGAATTGGGCAAATTCCATCGTTTATGGACTCAATTTTTTGGCTATGTGAGACCAAGAATACGCAGTATTTTCTGGAGGACTCTACCCAATCCAAGAACAAGACGACTAGTGGACAATGGGGAGCTCTGCTGTCTTCATTGCTTTAATTATTGTATGTGTAAAAGATAACGAGGTTTTAACATTTTGATACACTACTTTATCATTTATGATCATGCTGTGCTCTGAGATTAAGTTGGAAACAGTGCTTGTTCTGTTTTGTTTTGTTTTGTAGGGGTTGGGTGGTAGAAAATTCTCCCACCTTTTGACTAAGATGTGGTGCCTACTTGTTAATAAAAATATTTTCCTAAAAAAAAAAAAAAGTAGGGATGCATATCAGCAATTGGTATCGGCAAGTATCAGTGTTTTTTTACTAACTTGGGCTATCAGCAAATAACAGCAGGACGTACAGATATCAGTTTCACATGTTTATTTGTTGTGTCATACCATTTTAAGAAATCTGACACACTTAACTGCTGATTCAGAGACTGATTTTCATTGTGCAGAATAAATTAACCTATTGGACAAAATGTGATCTGACCAAACATGAGATAAAATATTAGTTTTTATGGGATGCTGGTTTGGCAGAGTTATAAGCAACCCAGTACAAGCCATATACATGCTTCTGGTTCAAATACAGCCTGTGACCAGTATGCAGAGTGCCCTCTGCTACTCTCTCTCGCCCCCTTTCGCTGTCTCTCTCTCCTGTCAATAAAGGCAAAAAAAGCCCAAAAAACAGTCCTTCAAAAATAGTTTTGTGGGAAAACTATGTCATCATCAGTAATTACAAATACATTGAATGGCATTGGCCATGATTTTTACAATTGTTCATCACTAATTCAAAGTGAGTCAAAACTGGGTGTAACTGAATTTCTGAAACTGATAACAGACATAAACAATGATGTTAGTTTGACACTTACATCCATATTCACAAAATCTGAGCATCCTCTATCATCTTGCATCTATCTTCTATCATATGATAGGTAACCCATCCCTGCCAAATCATTTATGTCCTGTGTGTTTAGTCTATTCTCCAAAGTGGCCAGAAGCAAAGCTGCTGCTTTAATAAAAAAATGGTGCAAATTGAGCGTTTTATTCTTACAAGAAACACAAGTGAGCAGTACCCACACAGCCACCCTATGTTGAGGAAAAAATGAGGCCAAAAACTGAAATGTTGTGTCTTCTCAGTGCGTCCAGATGTAAAACTGCACTGTTGGCTGAATCGGCACTAAATACAACATTAATCTTACTGTGTCCTGATAAAGTTTTATTATTGGTATTACATCATTTTGTATATTCATTCTGCACAGATGATAATGCCTGAGTACAACAAATGGTATTAATCTCTTTACATCTTTTTGGTAATGTTCAAAACTTAAACAAGCAACAAAAACACAAACACTTTGCTATGTTAAAAAAAAAAAAACACCACCACAGACAAGGCCCACTTAGCTTTAAAAAAAAATATATATATATATATATATATATATATATATATATATATATATGTATATGTATATATATATATATATATATATATATATATATATATATATATATATATATATATATATATATATATATATATATATATATATATATATATATATATATATATATATATATTATAATCTTTCTAAAAGTAAAATATCCAAAATGTAACAATAAAGAAGAATATAAGGAATACAACAACTGTTCTTTATAATTACAACACAGTCAATGAGCCCCCTCTCCATCTCTCTGCCTCTCAGAAAGGAGCCTGTTTACTGAGCAGTGGAAAAAAGGTTCAAAATGTTCCACTTTGTTGTCACGTCCTCAGGACTAAGTTATGACTGCAGCCACCGTACACCTCAAAGCTTCATCACTTTAAAATTAAACAGACCAATGAGGAGTGCCAAAACACTCAGTCAAGTTGGGAAATGAGAATTTAGTGAGCATAACACCGGCACATTTTACTGACCTTTCACCTCCAGGTTGACAAAGACCTCCTGGTTCCCCTTTCTGGTGCTCGTGTAACACTTGTACCTGCCTCTGTCTTGTACTTTGAGCCTCCTGAGGAGCAGGGAGGCATTTCCATTAGGTATGTGGGAATTAAACAAGCACGTCCTCCCACTGAAGTGTTTGTTTTGGAGACCAAACTGATCCTTGTTGTAGTAGAAGCTGTGGACGGGGATCTGCTGCTTGTACCAGTGGATGACCACAGAGCCTGTGGGCCTGAAGCTGCAGGGCAGGATGCAGTCATCAGGGATGATACAGGTGACGTTGGCATCTGGTAATAAAACTGAGGGATGAGAAAGCTGCAGTTAAGACCTGAAAGAGTGGATTTACTGTAGATGGTGGGCTGTTGAACTGAAGCAATCATTGTCAGCTCTGAGGAGACAAAACACTGCACTTCCTGTATCATCCCTGCTACAAAATGATGAAACTACAGCTTAAATGAGACAGAATATGTCCAGCTGTGAACTGCTTGTTTAGTACTGCATAGATAACATATGATTACATCAAATATGGATTACATATGCTATAGGGATGTAATAGTTATTGGTAAAATAGTAAACCACTGTAAAATTTTCCATGGTTATTATTAGTGTTTCCTGTTCAAATTACCGGTAAACCGTGCTTGATCACCACACTGCGTCCATAACTCACAGTGATTCTGCTTGTTACCTGGTAAAGCTGGAACCATGTGTCTGCTCCTCTGCCGTATGTCATAATTGATCATTGTTTTCTATCATAGTTGGTGTTTCATGGATTAATCAGTCATAATTTGGAAATAATGGGGGAGTAAATGTGGAGGAGATCTGCCAGGGAGAGGGGAGACCAGAGGAGAATCATTGAAGGGGGCTAACTGAACAGGAATTGCCTCAGGGACCTTTGTCTGTATAAAAAGCCTGGACATGGTCTAATATAACGAGCTGTAACCTGGACACTAATCCTGCAGGCAAAAAAAAATGTGTGAGTCTACGTAATATAGGTAAAGTTCATTATTGGTCATCTCAAAACTTTGAACACATTCATTTGCAATTGTTTATGAAGAGAGTCCTGTTAAAGTTTTTATGTGTTTTCCTTTTCTTGTAATTACACACTGTTTAAGCATTTATAACATAATAATGACAAATAACTGCCAGAATTGTTTCCAAAAAAGGGTGAAAAAATGTACTCATAGGATATTTCCTGACACATTTATTGACAAAAAAGACAAAAAAAAGCTGTTAAAATTATATTACAAGGGTGAAGTTATTTCAAGTGTGTGTAAACATGCTTTTTGCACATTTTGCGCACACTGCAACAATCCCGTGATAATCATGATAATAGTGATAATTTTGGTTAGAACAACAGTGACATGAAATTTTCATGTCGTTATATCCCTGATAGGCTAACATTTGATTTTCTCCTCATAACAATGTGAACATAAAAAATGAATTCCTGAAGCTTTATAAATCAAACTAGATGTCTTTTCTTAGCATTTTGTAAGAAAGATAATTCAGAAATTACAAAGTATATTAATGAAGCCAGAGAAATCATGTTATTGTACAGGTTTGTATAATGTAGGAATCTTAATAATCAACTTTTACTGATTTATGGAGAAAGGGTGGGATTAGAAAAAGTATGAACTTTTCCAACTCACTTTCAAAAACACTTCAATCAGTAGCTGGCACTGAAGTAAAGATCACTTATCAGAAATTTACAGCATGTCTGTGAATACCCAACCCTTACTATTTAAGACTCGTGAGTGTAAACCACATGGTTTTATCCTCATAAGTTGGGACAGGATTTGAAAACCAATTCTAATTGAGGACCAATTACAACTCCCTTAAAGAGCTGATGTCATTAGTTCTTAGCTTATCAATTCCTTCGTCTCACAGGGATCAGAAAAGGTCTGAACTGTGGCTTAATTTAAAGCTATGGTCTACGATTTGGAAGCTTTGTACATATTAATAACACCGTTTATAAGGCTGTTATGGTCCTATGGTCCTATCTACACAGTATAAAGACCAAAAAGAACGAAAAAAATCCATTCAGTATATCCGCTGAAAAGCTGCATATTAGCTAACCAATCAAGCCTAAGAACCTGCAACTATTAATTGGTCCGTGAAACAGTGATCTCATGAAAATAAATTTTCATGCCGATATATCACTAATAGGCTAACATTTGATTTTCTCCTCATAACTCTGTGACCATAAAAAATGAATTCCTGAAGCTTTATACATCAGACTAAATGTCTTCATTAGCATTTAATAAACAAAAATAATAAATTACAAATAAGTATATTAATGAAGCCAGAGAAATATGTGTATTGTACAGGTTTGTATAATGTAGGAATCTTAACAATCAACTTTTACTGATTTATGGAGAAAGGGTGGGATTAGAAAAAGTATGAACTCTTCAAACTCACTTTCAAAAACACTTCAATCAGTAGCTCGCACTCAAGTAAAGATCACTTATCAGAAAATTACAGCATGTCTGCAAATACCCAACCCTTACTATTTAAGACTCGTGAGTGTAAACCACATGGTTTTATCCTCATCGTAGTTTTCAGGATTGGATTTGAAACACAATAACAAGGACTCCCTTAAGGAGAGACTTAGACTTATTAATCATTAGTTCTTAGCTCTCATCACAGGGATCAGAAAAGGTCTGAATTGGGGGTGCTAGTTTGGCGGGGTGGTTAGCAACCAGGCACCCCATGTACTTGCTTCTGCCGGTCCAGGTTCGAATCCCGCCTGTGACCAGTTTGCAGAGTGTCTTCCCCTACTCTCTCTCCCCCTTTCACAAGCCTATCCACTGTCTCTCTATCATTAAAGGCAAAAATGCCCAAAAAATACATTAAAAAAAAAAAAAAGAAAGAAAAGGTCTGAATTGTGGCTTAATTTAAGGCAAACGGCGCTTACTGCACAACCTTCAGTTAGTGGAAAACCAGCAACCTGCAGAAGCATTTATCTACGCAGCACAGCATTAATCATGAGGGTCATGTGTTTGATATTGTTGTCACTGAAAACCTACAGGACAACTTGTACCCACACAAAGAAGCAACAGGAATTGATGAGGGGATTGTTAAAGAATTGGATCTATATGCAGAATCATTTAAGGCACTGGTATCAATAAAATCTGGTCAATTCTTATCCCTACTCATAAGCAAGGCCTAATTATTTAACAGCCAAAAGCCATACATGCCATTTGCAAAAGGTTAGCAAACAACAGGCTGTTAACACTACCAGAGATGTTTGCTCAAAATGCATTTATTTTACTGTACCTTGTCAGGTGATATTTAAGGGGGGGTCTGTTTGTCTTCAATGACTTCTGTATTTGCATTAACATTTTACATCAGTCTAACACTGAAGAGCATATATCTGTGCTCCATCCCCTTGTTACCACAAAATGTGCAAAAACTGATTTGAAAAACAAAAAACAAAAACATTGTAATAGCACTCCCCGAGTTAAACTTCTAATTAAGATATTGATGCAACATAAATATAAAAAAATCATTTAGAAAAGTCAATAGTCACACAACGACCAGAAATGTGCAAATATTAAAATAAGAGGCGTACTGAACGTAAACACTTCAAAGTGTCAGGCAAACGTAAACTGAAGTTCTAGTGGGTTGTTGTTTATCCTAATTTTATTTTTCAGTTAAATTTCATGTCTGGAGAGAGCAGAGCTATTTTTCTCCAGATGTCTGCAGCTGTCGCAGCTGGCTAACACAGAGGTCACACTGCAGCTGTGGCCACTGCAGTTCGGATATTGGTGAAACTGAATCATTATCAGTAACAGCTGGAGTTGTGCAGCACTGCAGACATTCTTCTACAGAGTTGACCAGACATTACTCAAACAACAGAGCTGAAACATCACAGTTGCTCTTATAGCAGAGGTAACAAAAAGTAGAGTAAGTTAACTTACCCCTCTGTACTCAAAACCATGCCAGTGTCCAGAAACAGGCCAGGACCAAGGATTGTTGGAATACCTTCATTTCAAACCTAAATATCTTAATAGTAAAGACTATGAAATCTATTCTGATGTTGATTAAAAAAATATTTAGTTGATTAAATTATTATTAACATTAACAAAATGTAAAAGCAAACTCATCATGAACATCATCAGAACTGAATGATGAACATTAACATTTCTTTCTCTTCAACTCCGGGCAGCAGGTGGTCAACATATGATTGTCTTTGGTTCTTCAGAGTTTCTACACTCTACAGCACTGCTCATGGTAAAAAAAAAGTAACTGTATTGTTTTAAAACATGTGGTATCAGATTCTTTAAGTCCACTGACTACAAAAATGTTCTACATCTACACATTTGCAATAGGTCAAGGCCTCATTTACCAAGGTAAATGCCAAGGTAGCTCACATACTGCTGTTACATTAATAAGCAACAGTTCCATGATAAAGGTACCATCATGATTTGAGTCCTTGACCATGAAAATCCACACCAAGCACTCTGAATAATGTTGATATCATTATTAGTTACTGAGGAAAAATGATTAACTAATGGCATTTATCTGGATCACGAAAAAATGTAAATCCTTTTAAATTGGGTCATTACCAACATCCTGATAATTTCAGCAAAATCCTTTCAGCAGTTTTTGTAATCTTGCAAATAAACAGAAAAACATACGCTGGCAAAAGCATTGCCTCCTTGTCAGGGGTAATTAACTAAAAATAACAGACATTCAACCTTAGCATTTGTTTTCCAGGTTTATCTATGATGCATTTAGTTCACCCACAGTAGACGAGTTCCAATTGAGCCACAAAATAAAAGACCACATACCTTTAGAGGATGCTGACAGAAATTTCTCTAAGAGAATTAGCAGCACAATCATCATCCCTCGTTTCTCTGCCATGTTACTCAGCCTGTGCCGAGGTGTTAAAATCCTAAAAGAGCCTTCAGCATCCTGTGCACTGAAGTGTTTCTGCCACACTCCCCTTTACATCCTTCCTAACACGAATAAACCACTGACTAATTAACCAGGCAGGTAAAAGTTTAACCAGAGTTCTCTGTGGAGGCTTATCTTTACACCAAACATCTACACTGATTGTGTTTTAACAAATGCAACACCTCCATTTGTTGTGAACTCGGATCAGAACTTAATAGTCTTTAGTGAGGGGAATTTTGACTACTCTGGTGGCAGAAGCTCACGTCATTAATCATTTTCTATGTTGTTGAAATACAGAAATGTGCTCAGAGGAAAGAAAGAAAAGTCTAGTATCAGACAAAAAAGTGCATTTTTAGGCAAATCAGGATTCAAAAAATCACCTTCTCATCGAACCAGATTCACCACGTGGCCCTCCACCTCACTCAATGCAGCATGCCAGTCATTAAAAAAATTAAATAAAATTTAAAAAAGACAACAAAGACAGCAAATGTGAATTAATCTGAGAGACCAAAAGAACGCCATGAACAAATCTGGACATGAAAGAGAAGTACTTCATATACTAGCCCTATTCAATTAGCGGCCTGGAGGCCACATGGGGCCCGAAAGGGACTTAAGTGCAGCGAGAAAAACAGATTTTTTTTACAAACACTGACAAGGTCTTAAAAAATTCCAACATTATTACAGACATTGAATGGAACACATTCTGAAAAGTTGCTGTCAAGCAAGTTATTTTTAATGCACTTTCAAATGACCAAAAGATGGTGTTTTTAAGCTGCGCTTTTATTAATGTTCATATGCATCTTCATATGTGCTTGTGTTTACCTGTCAAAACGTGTTGAAGAGTAAAAAGAAACAGTATTTCAGCAGAAGTTTAGTTTAAGTATTGCTCTTTACTGTGTTTATGCCCTTTTGGATGTGACAATAAATTAATAGACATCCAGTTCGTTGTTATTTATTTGTGTTTCTCTTAAGTGGTAAACTTTGCTTTGGTAAATGTCCGGCCCGGCACATGTCCTAAGTCTGAAATCTGGCCTGACTGAATTTCTAATTGAATAGCCCTGTCATATACCACCCTTAGATTGTCGGTATATATGATTTGTTTTTTGAAAGTCATTAGATTATTTACTTTGCAATAATTTGTGTCTCTATATATCTTTTATGTGAGATTAGCGTATAATGTAAAGAATTACTCAAAATGAATTTTTGGTTAAACAAGTAAACACTCATTTTCATATTGAATTTAAAAAAAGGTTAAATTTCCTTTTATTTGTGTTTGAGTTACACCTTTATTTTTAGTAAACTCAATTAAATGAAAGCTAAATATTAATATTTGCTTTTTATGCTTGATTACCTATTCTTTTCCACATTGAGAGTATACAAAAATATACAGTGGCCTAAGGCACTGAATAATTTTTGATGGCCTCTTTTTAATCAAAGTTGACTATTCCTGTGTTTGAGCAAACTCTGGAGTTTGTTTTTAAACAGGAAGACTTTAAAAATGTATATTTTTAGACATGTGGGGGCAGTGTAAACATATTGAAAAAGAGAACTTTGTGATCTTTCAATGTAATTATTGGATGCACAGTTGGGCTGTGCCATATGTGCAGGAGCTTTCAGCCTAAGCTGCTGGCCTGAGATCAACTCCAGCTGCTGGCTCCTGTTCCACCACATCACCCATTCTCTCGTCTTTGTTTAAGACAATACAGTGGTCTCCTCATGCTGGGGACATAAAACTGCATGAAGGTAGTTAAGGTAGTAAAGTTGTATGACTATGACGGCTCCCATAACACTTTTTTTAAGGTAGATGTTGCTGATGAAGGTCACGTCTGAGGTCAACTTTCTGAGCCAGATGCCTCTTTGACCCCAAATCAGCAGAAAGAAAATGAATGGATGGCTGGAACTTTGTGATTTAAATAAAATCAGGTTTGTCAATAATCTTTTCATCTGTAATTCATACTCTACAGTTATTTTGTGTTGTTAGGGCTAAAAACAAATCTTTGATATGCAAATATATAAAAATTAAGATGAATCTGACAGAGAGACTCAGCTCTGTTGAGTTAATGATAAAACTGTTGTACCTCAGATTTTGATGAACAATTTATAACTTTGTTGATCTGGATGGCTGCAAAAAAATAACTCAAGTTACATTAATGTAACAGGAATAACTCAGCCAGATTTTAGATCTTTTTTAATACCTACAGCAGGGGTGTGCAACATCTATAACAAAGAGGACCTATTTAATTTCAGCCATAGCACAACAGAGGCAGTTTTTTTCAATCTGAGCAAAATATTCAACATTCAGGGTCTTCAATAGTTGTTTAAGTAGGTCTTACTACAGTTTTCTTATTTTATTTTGACAAATGCTTTGAATAATGCAAAAAAAAAAAAAGGATTCTACAGAAATTTGCCAATAATAGTTCTGTTTGACTCAAGATTATTATCTTTTGATGTTTTTGCAGGAAAGTTTGTCACATGTTTTCCATTCATTCACATGTTTTGGTTTTTAAATTGATTGGAGGGTCACATGGGCCACAAATTGCCCTCCTCTCTTTTTAGATTTACAGACAAAACTGTGTGCATAATTGACAGTGAAGACTATAGATATGTGGGAGTAACAGTATCTTATATTCAGGGAAAAAAGCTCAGTAAATGAAACAAAAGGTGCTGTTGTCTGTAATAACTTGACAAACAGACTAAAGAGTGTGTTCATGGATAAAAGAGCACGTCTCAGCTGATGCACTGGTTTATATCGATGACCTCTAGAGGGCACAGATGAGATGTGACTTCCACAGGAGAGCAGCCGCCTGCTGTCCAGCAGCTGTGGGGTCACATGTACAAGAGAAGCGAGCTCCACGTGAATGATTCTTTAAGATGGCACTGCTCATGTTCGTCCTCAATCAACTTTAATCCCAGATTAAAGGGACCATGCCACTAAAGTGGAGTCATGCTGTCCATGTTTTGATTTCATCATCGATTCTGAACAAGTTTCTGTCTTTGTGCTGCAGATTTCCTATTCTCCATGATTTATTTTTGTGCCTGTCTGCGTCATCCCTGTTTCTGAGAGCCATTTGTGTTGTCTGTAAGCTACTGTTGATACTCAATGTATTGAAGATGTACATGCACAATATATGATCATTATCAATGTATAAACAGGGTAAGTTATCGTATTCTTACTGGGCATTTAATCACATGGACACAAAAAGTATTTCATTATAAAACATTGAATTAACAGGGGGAGACGGCAGGATACAAAACCACTGGATACGGTAATGGTAATGTAGAATAATTCAATGATTGTAATGGTCTGTATTTGGACTGATAAAATATTCAAATGTAAGAATAATGTTAATAATAACTGTTATTTAAGCACTGTTCTTCACACTCAAGGACACTGGACAACATCCTACAATCAATAAAGCAATAATTGTTAAATTCAACATTCAAAAAAGAAATGTTGGAGGAAAAGTAGATAGAGTCAGAGTATCTTTGCTATAATATATACTAAATACTAATATTGAAACTTTTTTAATCACCTTGAAGATTATGTTCTGACAAAAAATGGTGTGAACCTTAGTGTTATGAATTAATTCTTTAAGGTTTGTAGGGTTTCAACCAACACCTGGAAATAAAGGGCAGCCAAAATTTAACACAATGACCTGCTTTTTGTTGGTTTTCTTACATCCCGGAAAGTTTTCTTTGATTAACTGGAGAGACGACATTCTTCAGAGTCTTGTCAGCAGCTGACAGGCTGCAGCAGCTCTGTGACTGTAACCTGTCTATTTGTTGTGATGCCAACTGTCCAGTTCAGTTAGGAAAGCTCACCGCACTATATTCAGGACGTGGTAATATTACACAACATGGGTCCAAAAAGCAGCATAATTTAGAGACATTTTAAACCCTGTTTGGCAGGGTCTTCCCTTACATTAGATGGACGTGTTCAAAGCTCCTGTGAGGAATTTTCAGTTTGTACTGATTTTGTGAGCACATTTTCTCTTGACTGTTATTTTAAACTATTTGTGTTTAACTTTGACACTGCTCTCTAAAAATCCCCTGCCAGCATTAGAAACATTAGACTCATGAATCAGATTGTTTTTTCTTTTTTTGACCTTTTATGTTCATTTCAGACATGACTGTGAATGGAGCCAAATGTTGGGGCGGGACAAACAGGGAAACAAACATGCAGGTGCAGAGCCACAGGTCAGATTTGATCCTGCATCACCTGCTTTGATGATAGTCTCTGTACATGATCAAGTACAGTGCAACTTGTCTGTTAGGCCAAGGCCACTCCTCAATAGATCAGATTTAATTCCCTAATAACCTGGCACACCTGATGGGCTTTTCCATATATTTCACTATTTCATCTGGGAAACAGCCCATAAAAAGTGTTTGGGAGAGCAGAACCTTTCAGAAGTAAATCTGACAGGTAATTGGACCATCGTTCCTTCAATCCACAATTAACTTGTGGATTGAACCTTCAATTATCTGGTCAACCAGATAATGCTGTAGACAGGAGCTACAGCACTAGAGAACAGGAGCAACTTCCGAAAACAAACTCTTGTCAAAACATTTCAGAAGGGGAGACAAAATATCTTTCCAATAGAGAGGTTTTTAGCGTTAATATTTTTATTCCATTAAATAAAAAAAATGCAGTCAGATTCTGACAAAATTGCTACTGAAGCTGTGAACATCATTCCTCTTCCTGCTCAACAGAATGCTGGCTAAGGTGTACAGGCAATAACAGACAAAACTAGAAAAGCACTCGGAGAGCGCAGACCTCTGCCAGCGCCACAGTCCAGGAAAAAAAATCCAGGAAAAAACTAAAAATGAAGGAGTGCACAGAAACCTCCTGCTCCTCAGGTCTGCGTGTGTTCCACTATCGCTCCTCTCTCACCTGAGCGCAGATTGCTCTCCGAGCAAGTCCTTAGCCATATTGTAATTTTGACCATAAATATTAGACCTACCTTTATTTCATGTAAATATTTAGATTCCTTGACCATGAAAACATACCATTAGCAACTGGATTCAAAATGATATCTATTTTAGTTCAGTGGTTATTCACAGAAATCACATTTTTCACCATGGCAGCCAGACGGTGATCCGGATCAACACCAAAATCGAATCAGTTCTTCCTTTTCCCATGCTGAACATTTCCTGAAAATTTCATCAAAATCCATCCATAACTTTTTGAGTTATTTTGTACAGACTGACGGACAGACAGACAGACAGACAAACAAACTTTCCCAAAAACAACCTCCTTGGCGGAGGTAATTATGAAGCTTGTTGGTCTGTACAGATGGCATTATACTACCACGCCAGCAACTGACTGTGAGATCTTTAATTGTTCTGTGGTCAAACTTCTTCCATTTTATTTACAAAAAAGGAGGAGCCAAAAACACAGCTGCGCTGAAAAAGTTGTGTAAAGAAAATGGGATCACCTTTATGAGACTGGGTAAGTGTCACAACAACAGATGGTCTGCATGGAGGCATGAGACACTAAAAACATCAAGACTGCTGCAAGTCATTAAAATGTTGTGGACCACGAGTGAATACTGTGACTTGAAGCATATCTGCACTGACTATTTCTAGAGATTTCTGGCCAACATGGAACATCGACAACATTTGATAACCACATCCATCAAGCCTCAGAGAGAAAATCTGACCATAGGAGAATGTCAGGATGAGGATGTTGGCCATGGGACAGTTCACACTTTTGCTTGATGGTGAAGGTCACCACAGGGCACACGCCATTTCTAATGCTGACAAGGACAAGTCAAACATATCCAGGGAGCTAAATGAGAAGTATAAAATCAGATGTGCCTCCCTCAAGTCATGTCATTTTTAGTACTTTATTCTTTGACCTGGCCTCGGAAAATGCAAGGTCTTCCCTGTTTTGCACAATTTCCTCTAAATATGAGGCCACCTTACAACTTGACAGAGACACCACTGTAAGAAAATAGATATGCTTGAAGCAAGCACGAGAACATCTGGCTGCATCTGACTTGGTCCAGAGTATAAATACAAGCCATTCAGATGCATATTCCAACATCAGCAAGGTGGTTCAGCAACAGTCTTACGCTGCCTTTAAGCAGTGCAGCCTGTGAGAGGAGATCCTCAAATTTCCAAAATCATACCGAAACTAGAAAAGCACTCGGAGAGCGCAATCCTCCGCCAGCGCCACAGTCCTCACCCATATTGTGATTTTGACCATAAATATTAGTCCTACCTTTATTTCATCGAAATATTTAGATTCCTTGACCATGAAAACATACCATTAGCAACTGGATTCATAATGATATCTATTTTAGTTCAGTAGTTATTCACAGAAATCACATTATTCGCCATGGCGGCCAGACGCTGATCTGGATCAACATCAAAATCGAATCAGTTCTTCCTTTTCCCATGCTGAACATTTCCTGAAAATTTCATCCAAATCCATCCATAACTTTTTGAGTTATTTTGTTCACAGACGGACGGACAGACAGACAAACAAACTCTCCCGAAAACATAACCTCCTTGGCAGAGATAATCATGCTCATAAGGTTGACAGGTGACTTAATTGTCCCTGTGAATAGTAATCTGTGTTTTTATATCAGCACTGTAACTGGCTGACATCCATCCAAGCCAACACCTCCAAAAGAGAAAAGCAGTATAGATAATGGATGGATTTATGGATTTACTAAAAACAAAAGCATGTGTTTTACGTTTGTCAAATCTGTGCAATGTACAATACCCAAAACCAGTGAAGTTGACACATTGTGTAAATCGTTAATAAAAACAGAATATAATGATTTGCAAATCCTTTTCAACTTATATTCAATTGAATACACTGCAAAGACAAGATATTTAATGTTCAAACTGAGAAACTTTATTTTCTTTTGCAAATAATCATCAACTTAGAATTTAATGGCAGCAACACATTGCAAAAAAGTTGGCACAGGGGCATTTTTACCACTGTGTTACATCGCCTTTCCTTTTAACAACACTCAGTAAATGTTTGGGAACTGAGGAGACCAATTTTTGAAGCTTTTCAGGTGGAATTCTTTCCCATTCTTGCTTGATGTACAGCTTAAGTTGTTCAACAGTCCGGGGTCTCCGTCGTATTTTACATTTCATAATGCGCCACACATTTTCAATGGGGGACAGGTCTGGACTACATGCAGGCCAGTCTAGTACCCGCACTCTTTTACTACGAAGCCACGCTGTTGTAACATGTGCAGAATGTGGCTTGGCATTGTCTTGCTGAAAGAAGCATGGGCATCCATGAAAAAGACGTTGCTTGGATGGCAACATATGTTGCTCCAAAACCAGTACGTACCTTTCAGCATTAATGGTGCCTTCACAGATGAGTAAGTTACCCATGCCTTGGGCATGAATACACCCCCATACCATCACAGATGCTGGCTTTTGAACTTTGCGCCGATTACAGTCCGGATGGTTCTTTTCCTCTTTGGTCCGGAGGACACAACGACCACAGTTTCCAAAAGCAATTTGAAATGTGGACTCGTCAGACCACAGAACACTTTTCCACTTTGCATCAGTCCATCTTAGATGAGCTCGGGCCCAGTGAAGCCGGCGGCATTTCTGGGTGTTGTTGATAAATGGCTTTGGCTTTGCATAGTAGAGTTTTAACTTGCACTTACAGATGTAGAGACGAACTGTAGTTACTGACAGTGGTTTTCTGAAGTGTTCCTGAGCCCATGTGGTGATATCCTTTACACAGTGATGCCGGTTTTTGATTCAGTACCGCCTGAGGGATCGAAGGTCACAGGCAGTCAGTGTTGGTTTTGGGCCTTGCCGCTTACGTGCAGTTATTTCTCCAGATCCTCTGAACCTTTGGATGATATTATGGACCGTAGATGATGAAATCCCTAAATTCATTGCAATAGCTCGTTGAGAAATGTTGTTCATAAACTGTTGGACAATTTGCTCACGCATTTGTTCACAAAGTGGTGACCCCCGCCCCATCCTTGTTTGTGAATGACTGGGCATTTCAGGGAAGCTGCTTTTATACCCAATCATGGCACCCACCTGTTCCCAATTAGCCTGTTCACCTGTGGGATGTTCCAAATAAGTGTTTGATGAGCATTCTTCAACTTTCTCAGTCTTTTTGTGCCAGCTTTTTTGAAACATGTTGCAGGCATCAAATTCCAAATGAGCTAATATTTGCAAAAAATAAAGTTTACCAGTTCGAACGTTAAGCATCTTGTCTTTGCTGTGTATTCAATAGAATATAAGCTCAAAGGGATTTGGAAATCATTGTATTCTGTTTTTATTTACAATTTACACAACGTGCCAACTTCACTGGTTTGGGGTATTGTATATCCTAAAATTTAAAATATTGCAATGTCAGTTTTTTCCAGTGTAGTTCAACATTAATCACAGGTAAACAGTATTTGTATCAGCAGCAAAACCATTTTCAGATCATCCCTTCTGCTTTCTGATGACAGCAAGATGTATTATTAAAAAAACATTAAACATGGATTTCACAAAGAAAGATAAAAACAGCATGCTGTTCATTTCAACCCCTTTCAGCTGTTTCATGCGTTAAAAATAACTCTTCAACAAATCAATCTTTGTGCTTAGTTGCTTATGCAACAGTAGATCACGAAGAGGCATCAATATTACTTCAGTCTATTTCATAATCAGTCGAAAAACTCCCCACTGGACCTTAAAATATTAACATATCCATCAAAATAGCTTTATCTTTTTCAAATATCATCATGTTCTCCTTTTGTTTCAAATCAAGATTGAGTCAACTGTCTAAATTCATTTTAGATTACTGAGTATTTTAGGCTGAACTAGATTTCTCTCCATTATGAAGCACTGAATGTAATACAGGAGCCGTAAATAAGAGCTTAACTGTGATGCTGGATCACCGAGGACTGTGCCGTTTTTTGTGAATATGTCACTAAACCTCTGAAAAGCTGACGCCATGTTGAGAGTGACGTTTTGTTTCCAGGCTGGGTTCTTGCCCCTCTTTTGTAATACTTGGTGAGGGGAGAAGAGTTCATAGGCTCAGTTCAGGATCAGATCCTCTGCATGCTCAGGAGGCAGAAGTGCAGCATTTGCAGATGTGGCTCAAACATATGCTTGCATCTGTCTCCTCTCAATGATGGGATCATTCGCGTCCTCCCTCCAACACAGAATGCAACTAAAGGGAAAATCCTGCAGTGCATGAAAAGTAGGCTACAGGCTTTTTATTTTTATCTGGTCAGAATGATGATGAAACTGCTGGTTGTATTATCCCCCCTCCCTCCCTCTGCTGACTCCAGTTTGTAGGTTACTGAAAGATTTCACCAACCACAGATAAGAAGATTAGAGAGGAATTAATGGTATTCCTTTGTCATTATAGGAATAAATTGATATTTGGTTTTAAATCAGAGGGAGGGGACAGTGGTAGAGTCAGGGCAACATGTTGTGTCAGGAGACGTAAGCAGAGGGATGACATAGAGACAAGCAAACCGCGGGGATGCCTGTGCCTGGAGCTAAGCACCGGATGTATCTTCACTAATGTTCACCATGTTACAGAAGATGAAAGAGCGGGATAATGCAGAAGTAGCTGGGTGTGTGTGTGGCGGGGCAGAATGAGCGCTGCCGGGACATGGACGTGCCAGTAGAGGACGGGGGCAGCTGTGGCATTCCCTGGACGAGACACTGACGCGGCGTGAGGGACATCTGGGTTCCTCGCGTCCTTCTAGCCTCGGCTTAACCATGAGAGCGGCCCTCCTGGCCCTCAGACTGATGTGCTTGGCCTGGTTGGTGCCCGTCACCCAGCTCAACGGCAGCCACTTCCCCAACAAGAGGAGACACAAGGAGCAGTATGTTGGAGAGAACACCAAACCGAAGCATGGAGGGTGAGCCAAATGGGATTTCTCACTCAGTATATTTTGGTATTTTTCCTTTCTTTGAATTTTTTCCAGATATAGGTAGAAAGTTGAAATGAGGGTTAAATGGATCAAATGAGATGGCTAGTTACGTGTGCATTAATAAGAAAGACTTAGTCCTAATTAACTGGCTCTTTTCTTGTTTTGTAAGGATTTCTAGGAAAACCGTGAAGACAGAAAGACACAAGAGTGTTAGCAATAAAAAAGTCAAGCTCAACATATAACACCGATGCAAAAGACATCTCTGAGTATTCTTCACCAACTTGCAACTACGTGAAAATTACTCAAGTATCAGAACTTTCTTTTTGTCATATGAAGGCCTTTTCTGTTGTCCGAAGGCTTAAGTAAAAAAAAAAAAAAAAACCTGACACCTTAAAACATGACATCCGTGCTTTCATATCTGTGAGAGCAAGAGGAGGATGGTGAACGTTTCCACTCCAGCTGATATGTAATCTTTCTGGTTCTCAGACGGATCGATCTTAAGATGAAAAAGCTGGACAGCACCAAGTCCATGCTAATTAAATCTGAGCAGCTGCTCCGGATCGAGGACCACGACTTTGCAATGCGGCCGGGCTTTGGAGGTAAGAACCACACCTGGTTTATCAGTCAACCTCTCACTTCCTCTCAATTTTTAATGACCATATGTTTTCCTGGCAACCTGGCAGGGTTAATGTAGGTTACTGTGCTGTCCTTGGTATTACGCCTCCCAAAAAAAACCTGAGTGACCTAGATAGTCGGCCGTGTGAGACGATGATTGCAGACAGTGACAGTACAGATAAAATAATCTGACATGCGTGCCTGGTAGTTCTGTGGATTTGAGAAGAGGGGGGAAAAAAATCAATGTAAGAGCTCAAAAAGATTTTTTCCTGAACCTCTGAGCACACATCTGGATTTTTGTGATTTTGTTTTATACTGGTTTGAGTTAGCAGGGATAACTATACACTTTGAAAATCAAATTTAAAAACTTTCAAGACCTTTTTTAAGAAACAAACTGAGAAACATCAATGAAAAAATGGTAATGAATAGGGATGGAAATCTAACCAATTCCAGTTGAGAATCGTTAACGGCTCCTTAAAAAAATCGATATCATTAATCTTTTTGCTTATCAATTCCCTTATCAATTCCATTCAATTGACAGGGTTCAGAAGTGTCAGAATTGTTGCTTAATTTTAATTTCACCTACTGCACAACCTTAAGTGAGTGGAAACACCAGCAACTTGCGGAAGCAATTATCAAAACTGTAATGTATGTTTGGCACTGTTGCCACTGAAAATGAGACCATTTTCCCGCATGCAAAATTGCTGGAATCGATAAGGGAATCGTTAAAGAATTGGATTGATGAGCAGGATCGTTAACAGCACTGGTATTGATAAAATCTTATCAATTCCCATCCCTCGTAATGAACACAAATTATTTAACTTCTTTATATTAAAGTCACCTGCAGTGCTTTACAACAAGGCAGCCACCTTAACAAGTCTCACTTTCCACCTTAAATAGTTCTGCAACAATTATAAAGAAAATCATTTGGTTTTTTAAAGCCTGAAATACATATTAGGGTTGTAAAATTCTGTTAGGGGAAAATTTTGGCTAGAGGCTTTTTTGCTTTTATTTTCAAACAAAAATGTTCAGCATTTGCCCCTTTAACTGACGATTCATAAGAGCATTTTTACCCAATATCTCAGGGAAGTGTAACAGGTTTCTCTGTAGTTTGCTCTGCATGTACACTGTGAAGTATTTTTCTGGAAAAATAAAAGCACTTCATTTTTGGGCCATGAAGCATAACCCCCCAACAACCCACCACCACCTTAACTGGCCATGATTCTACACTAAACTCTGTATATTATGCTTTAAAATGCTCTTTTGTTGAAGTGAGATTGTTATTTCACTGACTTTAACAAGCTGTGGTGCCAAATATCAACATGATAGCCAGTCCCATTACTCCTCTTGATCCAGATATAAATGTGCTTACGCTGGACTTTAGCCGTTAGGAATGTGTTGATAATTCTAAACTGCTGATTTCTGTTGCTGAAATTTTTGTCAAGAGTACAAAGACTCCACTTAACTAACATTCAACTGTTCTTCTGTTACACTCAATTTATGTTGAAAATAGATGCTAAACAAGTAAAACAACATTTCTTTCATTAACAAATGGCATCCTTGATTTGTCGAAATTGAAATGTAGCAGTGCATTAGATTTCAATCACTAATGCACCTCTTTGCACTTTTTGCATTGCACTATCTGCCTGGACTGCAGTGCCTTGCATACAATATTGCACTGGACCATATGGTCATAAATTGCACAGAATGTATCTCCTGCTGCTATATTGCTACTTGACTGTACTGTTCTGTATTTACCAAACTATTACATAGAGAATGCTTGTTTTTTTCATTACTGCTTTTATTACTGTCTTATTGTTACTCATGCTACACTTGCACGAAATGGGATAGAGCGGAACGTAATTTCAATTCCTCTGTATGTCCAGAGCATATGTAGAAATTGACAATAAAGTTGACTTTGATTTTGATGAGGTAAATATATATGGTACATTTGTCAATTCTGCCCAATTTGTGGATATTTATGGTCAATTTGTGTCTGCAAAATATTTTCTGTAAATATCAGCAAAAAGTTTCATACCGTCAAAACAGATCAGATCAACTTTTAAGGCAGTTATCTGCAGATACAAATACTGTTCCAATAATACTGTGCATCCCAAACAAAAAAACATTAAAAAAGTTCATATCCAAACTTTTTATTACTAACAGTTTTAAACACTCCTTAAAATAGACAAGAATAGACTTGATGAAGACAAAGTCGAACATGACACCTAAAATTCAAGAATTCTTAAGGATAAAAACAATCATTTCAAGTCTTCTATGGACTTGTTTGTAAAAAAAAAAAAAAATTAACTTGAATCTTTTGAAAACTTTTTGTCAACTTGCATGAGCCATGAGTGGGTGACATTGACATGAAACTTAAATCTTATTTGATTTTTACACAAAACATGATTTCAATCACTAACAAAAAACAACAAACACTGAAATTAACTTTTAGGGTAGATTATGAGCTTGTAAACTTGTGGTAGAAGTGCACTGTGTAGTGAGAGGAGAGGGATTTTAATATTAACACTTGCGATCTGAAAGTTTTTAACTGCTTCAGAAACAGACTAAAACTCAGTTTAGCATTTTTGCTCCTTTTCAGCAAGTTTATGTTGCTCATGGATGTCCACCGAATGTTGGGATGGGTTAAAAAAATAAATTTAATCGATTTAAACCAACTTCCCTTTAACTGGTTCATTATCGATCCATAAAATCCAAAGATCGATTTTTTAACTTGGGTAGTTTTTTCTTCTTTGGATGTGCAGAGAAGCAGCCTGTGGTATCAACCCTGCTAGTCTCGTGTGATCAGTGTTTAGCGTTGCTTTCCACTGAACAAGATCTCATGAGATGTTACGGCCCAAAAACAAGGTGGAAGCACTATATGGGCACCACTGGAAAGTTTAAAAGCTGATGTTTGGATGTACAGTATTTTAGATTTAACAAGTACAAAGGAAAATACGAGTTGGACAAAAAAACAAGTAATATGCAGAATATGCATTAATGCATATCATTAAAATATGATTAATGTAACTGCTTTGGGTTTGGTTCTTCATGTTAAAACAATTTTTAATGATGTACCAGGTCAAAAGGTCACTTTTTAAATTAACAGCACTATTTTAACGAAGATATCCAAGACTGAATAAATATCCAATTGAATCGTGAATCAAATCGATTTGAGACTTTGTAATATCGAATCCAATCGATCCAGAAAAACTGAATCAATACCCAGCCCTAAATGAATGTTTTCTTGTTTTTGAGCCAAAGGATGAAACCAATGCTGGTTGATAATTGATCAATAGCTTTAGGAATCAATATCATTTGTCTTTTTGCTAAATAAATCCCTTTCCAAGTCCTTTCACTAAGAGCTGAATGTCAAACTTTTAGCAAAAGCAAATCAGAGACTTTGTTTTTCTCAAAATGACACTAACTGCACAGTGTCCACAATGTCTGTGTCCTGTGATTACAAGAAAAAAACATAAACACCAACAACTTGAAGAAATATTCATATATGCAGTAGGGCTGGGTATTTCCAGCAACCTCACGATACGATACGTATCCCCATACTAAGGCCACGATACAATACGTATCCTGATATGTGTAAATTGTGAACATTGACTACGCTTTTAACAAAATTCTTGACAAGTTTTTTCTTATAAGAAGAAAAAGAACAAGGATGAGATTCTACAACTTGAGAGACATAAATTCAGATCCTCAAAGATGGTAGACCTAAGTTCAAATTTAGAACATATGCTTCATTATGTAGCTTGTCTTCTACCTTGAACTGTGCCACTGTTAACATTAGCCAGTGTACTGACAACAACTGTCAAAATATGTAGGCCGTATCGATTCTGTACAATCCGTACAGATACACGTATCCCGAAGGAGTGTGTAACGATATTTTGCAGTATCGATATTGTGAGCACAGGCCTAATATGCAGCACTGTATTTAATACCAGGAGTGCCATGTGTTTTACGTTGTAGCCACTATAAATCTGTTAGGCAAACGTTTTTCGACACAGAATCAACAGAAATCAGAAAGTGAATTCATAAAGAGCTGGATTGTTAATTAGAATCAATAATAACATAGGTGTAAACAAATCTTATCAAGTCCCATCCTTATTCTTGTCAAGAATCCACTTTGATTTTTGATTGAAGCAAAAAATGTCTCTTTTAGTTTGAGAGCACTGGTAAACACTGGCAATGTGTAATAATTTCAGGGTGTCATTTTGTTTACAGGGGTCACCAACACTAAAACACAATCTAAGTTTCTGACAGTACTACTGCAGTGACACTCATGAACTAGATTATCATTCTTCAAAATATGGATTTTCATGAATGAGATAATTCAGAAAAAAATGACACTCAGGACTTGTTTACGTCATTAAGACTTCTGGGTGCCTTAAAAAAACAACCTTTTAAACCAAAGTGTTTTCTAAAATACTGAACAAAATGTTCACCTGAAGCTTAATTTGCCCCTGGAGCAGATAGAGACATAAAGTTAAAAAAAACTAAAGCTTTAATTCCAACTCATTGCCTTTGCCTCTGAATTGATTCACTTTTTAAAATTCTCAATTAGTCAAACAAAATCATTAATATCCTTCACACTGTGTAGATATCTCTTCATGTCTAAAAGGTAAAAGTAACAAATAAAATAGTGCTGGTAAGGTTTGCATCATGTATAAATGGGTCATGTATAAGTTGTACAAAAACACATTAAATTACGGTAATTGCAGCTTTATAGACACTCAAAAACATTCATCTAGAAATGAGTTCTAAAGAATTCTTTGTCCTTATAGCCACAAGGTAACTTCCTGACCTCACAGGTTTTCATACATTTTTTCTGCCTCCACAAAGTGGTGACTCAAACCTGACGTTTAGTTTCCATAAAGTCAATTTTACAACAAGACAAAGAGAACAATGCTCTGTCATGCCAAAGCCTTCTCTCAAAGCATCATGTGGAAAACAATGTGAAGTCTTTTCTACAACAGACTTCCCGTACTGCTGTGTCACTGTGTCAACACTGATGTCATCATGTTTCCCTCAAAGATTATTAGATCCTACAAAATCAACAAAGACTTCATGATTGGATTGGGCGTTTTGTAAGATTCTTTATTTCTTTTGCATCAGATCAATTAATCCGATTTCTGGAACAGTTGCCCTTTGTTGATCCCAGAGGGTTTCGTGTTTATTTGGGAGTTCAAAAAGCCTCTGTGACCTTAAGTTTCATAAAAACCAAGCAGGACTTTACTTTCAGGACCCTGGCTGCCTGATATAATCCCTCCCACTTGACTACCTCACTGTTATCATAGAGAACTGTTCAGAGAGCTTATTCATTAGATAATGGCTCAGAGACAAGAGGGTACTGACTGTACACATCATACATTTGCAAATCTGTTTAACTATACAATGGCATGAAGACCCTCCCATACTATACAGTACATTATATCGGATGCTCCTATAATCGTATAACACGGTCAGATATCCAGAGTCCTTCTTGAACTTTGCAGACTTCTTTTCAGATTGTTTTTGATTCAAAGGCCTGATTATGTGACAACCATTTCAGAAGTAACTCTTTAAGTTGCATTTTGAATGAAATGACTTTTGCATATGAAAATCTTAAGATTACTGCAGCTTTGGCAAATTTTTGGTAAGAAAAAGCTCTAGTTTGATTAGGTTTTTGTGTTTATTAATAACCTCTGTCAGGCTCGGACCTATCGTCAAAGTTGCTACTTTTCAGGAAAAGAAGAAAACTGAATGTGTTGTCCTGTCTGAAAATTCTTTTTTTCTACTTTAATCTGGGTAAAAGTTCATGAACCCACACACCAACACCGGAGGTGACCAAATGCAGGTTTTGTTTAAAAAAATGAATATCATAAATATGGAAATAGGAGATTTGGGTTCAACAGTGATGAACTATGCTTCTGAATGAATTTTTAAAAAACTATAGTATCCTACAAAAATCTTTCACAGTCGATGCAAACCTTGTCTGACATCATCCGTGTAATTCATAAATTCTTCATTTTAACGTCTTTACAAGGAAAAACATTTTGAGGAAAAGTGCGAATCTTCTGTGAGGCTGCAAAATCACTCTATTCAACGTCCCCACAAAGTTTGTCACTTGAAAGGCCCACGTTCTTGGGCTCCATGTTAGCTCAATATACAGCAGTGGTTTGTTGATAGTCCACACAGTTGTTTCATACTATTTAAAACAATCTTTCACATCCTTTTGCCTGTTTATAAACAGTATAGCGTTTTTGATTGTTGCATAAATCCTTCTTTAAGTCCACTATTTCTCTAACACAAAGACAAATGCCTATATTCTACATGACCTCGCAGTTTTATTAATAAATGCAGGTTGTTGTTTCTCATGGAAAGCACAGCCATGTCAGACTATTCTTTGATCAGGGAGAAACATGGCGCTAAAGCCTCAGGTAAAACATGCTGAGAAATCTGTGTTCAATGATTTGAAGAAGCAACTTGATTTATAGAAACAACGTTTAAATCTTACACTCAGAAACTGTAATATTTCTCTTGTGCACAATAAAAAGGTAAAATACTTAAATGGGTGATGATGGGTGAGAACAAAATGAAAACACATTTAGCCAGCAGCTTGATTAATTGAGTGTGTCTATAAAGGTTTACATGAATTTAAAACAAACCAGAAAAAGACAAGGCCACACAAAACACACACAAAAAAAACAGCGAGATATTTCCAGGCAATGTCATTCGCTTTGGCACATGCGCTGTCCATTTTTCCCCTCCAACAGTTATTTTTCTTCATCCTGACCTGTTTAGGCTTTTAGATGGTCAGCAAGTTTATACTTTATATTTATAGTTTTTTACTCCCTATTAATAAGTCCATTACTATTATTCATATCTACAGAATAGGACATATTTTGACTTAAATCAGGTTCATGTATTTTGTTTTACAATCACAAGTGTTCTAAGAAAAAACATACCATCACCCATTGAAGTGTTTTACCATATTCGTTTACCTTTTTTTTGTACATACATATTTAGTTATGTTGATAGAATTAGAAGACTTAATTATTTTTATTAAAACAACCTTGAGGGCGGCACGGTGGCGCAGCTGGTAGAGCACGTGCCTGCATGTTCTTCCCGTGCATGCGTGGGTTCTCTCCGGGCACTCCGGCTTCCTCCCACAGACCAAAAACATGCTCATTAGGTTAATTGGTCACTCTAAATTGCCCTTAGGTATGAGTGTGAGGGTGAATGGTTGTCTGTCTCTCTATGTGGCCCTGCGATCGACTGGCGACCAGTTCAGGGTGTACCCCGCCTCTCGCCCAATGATAGCTGGGATAGGCTCCAGCCCCCCGCAACCTCGAAGGGGATAGCCGGGTATAGAAAATGAATGAATGAATGAAAACAACCTTGCAAAACTATACAGGTACTTCTAGACCATTGCTTTGTTTTCTAAATTCATCAATAAATCAATCCTTTTTTATTTGCATAACAGAGCTCATCTTCTCTCAAATGAGCAAGAGGGGGCAGCTATAGACTGTGCTGTGCTGTGTTAATCACAGAGATCTAATATCAAGAAAAGCATTTGGAAACATTTAGAGTATCAAATGGGTCAGAGTGACATGAGAGAAGTTTTAGACTCATGTTGTCTGTGATTGTGTTGGACTTGAAAAGAGATGAAACAAGACAAACAGCAACAACAGCTCGGTTAATTCAACAGAATTATGACTACAATGCCAGTGTTATGAATCTCAGTGGTTGTTAACTAAGGCTGAATAATTTCAAGAAAAGATCTAATTGTGATTTTTCTGGCGGATAATGTGATATCAATTCTATTCATGACTTTCTTCATATCAAGCTTCAGTGCATTATCACCTTGTGTACAGTATAGACAACAGTAAGGAAATCAGTGATCAAAAGGACACAACACATTATTCATCATATAATACTGATAATAAATCATCGGTTGTCATGACTTTAGGGGTGGAGATGTGATGTTCATGAACGAGCCGACTCTTTTATAACAGCTCTTTTCATTGAACAATCAGAACACACATTCATAATTGTGATTAAGCCATTCATTTTTTAACCCATTCTTAAACTCAAACTGCCTGCAAATTTGTAAAATAGTTGACAAATCAGATCCCGGGTCTGTCAGGAGTGCTGCAAAAAACTGCAGCTAATCACATGATTGCACTGGCTGAAACTGCAATTTCAAATGAAAATGTTGAATCTTTCAGCCCTATTGGCAACCACCCACTTTTTGGTGTAGCTCAAGCCCCCTTGTGAATGATGATTCTGAACTTTAAAAATTTACTCTGATCTTTTATCATCATTTTATCTATACTTAAAGGGACTGTGAGGAGTTTCTAAGTAATTGCAAAAAAGTCTCAGTTTTAGATATATGCCTGATCGAAATACGCACTTTAAGATGAGTTTTATAGCACCAAAATAGGTTATCTGTGATGATGATTATTATCTATAATCTATAATGAGATGATGTCACTCCCAGTTTCGAGGTTACTGGAACACAGCATTACGAGAGTCGCCGCGCGTGCTCATGGGTAGCAGAGTCTTTGTGTCGCCAGTATTAGATTCTCCTCACAGTCCCTTTAAATATATTCATTAAATTAAGTTGTAAGATATTTTGGTTTACTTAAATGCTTTATGTTAGATCAGGAAGACAAGTTGTGAAAATCAGACTGAAACAATATGTACAAGACAGTTTAAGTGACTGCAATTTCCAATACAACTACTTTTTGTCACCCCTTTAAGAGTTTCCTTTGACCAGGAAAAAATACTTCTCCTTGTTCAGCAGTTAGGTGTTCTAGATGTTAGGGTTTCAATACTTTGGCCAAAATGATTATCACAGTTTTTACGAGTGATACTGATATCACTTATAGCAAGTCCAATTACTTACTGATTCGAGAGGGACATTTTTTGTTGTTGCAACTCGACTACTGCAATTGCTCAAATGAAGAAGAAAACACCCCAGCATTTTTTAGTTAGAAAGGTCAAATATGAACAAACATTAATGCAGGAGAATATGCAGGGAAAACAACATCACACTTTAAAAATGAAGTAGGTAAAGGAATTTTCAATTGACTAGAGATGTGACTGATAGTTTTCTACCAGTGTAGCATGCATGTCTCTCATGACTTTTCAATGTGTGTAGGGATGGGAGTTAAAAACACATTCCAGTGAGAATTAATAACCATTGGCCTAAAGGATCTATTTCACTTGTTTTATGCTCAACAATTCACCCTTATCAATTCTCTTAGCTTTGCTCTTTACGCCTTGCAAAACAAAGATGCCATGCGAAGAGGCAATCGGCAGAAATGAAAGTCAGAGAAGTCAAAGAAGAAATAAAGACCAACCAGGAGGCAGAAGGGAAACTGTGGCTTGATGTTACTGAATACGACCCTTTCTTGTGCAACATTCAGTGTCTGTGTGATTTAAGGCAAGGGTTAAAGCATCAGCACTTTGCAGGTGCATTCATGTACACAGCATGGCTGTAGATATCGGGGAGTTACATGTGATTGACATTGATGACAGTAAACAGAATCCACAGGATTTGGCAAGGGAGACAATAGGCTGAACTGATATTGGCTTTGGAATCTAAAAATCCTATCAACTGTTATCCTTGACTGTGAGTCATGCTTTTTGATTTAGGGAAGACCAAAACTGTTTCGGGTCAGGGTTTGACTGATGTAAAAATGTATTTGCTGCCAGCATCAAACTGATTTGAAAGATTAACATGTTACATCAATTAAAAAACATCATGTACTCATGATATGATGATTTTTACCTAATTTTACCTAGGATAAACCAATACATTAGTGCATCCCTATAAATATTACTATATAATTGGGTCAATTAGTCGACTAGTTAGGAGCCTTTTTTTCCTCCACAATTACTTGATGAGTCTTATCATTACTTTGTGAACTTTATGCTATTTCAAATAATGTAACTTGTAACATAATAATATGAAATATTATTGTAATCGTTATTAGGATTATTTCTTTCTTACATTTGACCTTGCCCTTTCAAATAAAAAATGTGTTGTTTTGATTTTGATTGCAAACATTTCTCATGCTCTCAGCTCAACAATTGTCAATTTAACATGGATGATTTTGTTTAAATGTAACGCCTGGTAACCACAATATGATTTGACTTTGCTTTACTGTTTATTGGTAGATGTGGAAAAAAAAGAAGATGTTGGGGGGTCCTACAACATTAGAGAAAGATAAAAACACTGCATGGCTTTAATTTGGCTTTTTAAGAGACACATCATTTATGATTTGTGAATTTTATGTTCAAAGTTCGTTCTCCTTTGATGCTTATGCAGCACTCCGTACTAAAAACCAAAGAGTCACTAAATAAAAATATGTTTTTTCACACAAGTTTGCCAAACTGTAGCTGAGTGAGAACAGCGTGGAGATACCTGAGACTGAGTTTGAGTTACGTGGTCACATATGGAGCACTAAAACATGATCTTTGATGGAAACAAATAGTAAGAAAAATGTTTAGTTTTCTGTGAGCGGCTATCTGCCCAGTCTCAACGCTGCTGTGTGAGAGGAAAGCGCTCTTGTCTGCTTGATCAGCTACTGCTGGAGATGGGGTTAGCTCCAAAATTAGTCACAACTTTAGCCCCTTTATTACTAAAACTTCAGCCCTGGAGTGGACAAATAATCTCCATTGCTCCCATGGACATGATGGAGACTGATGTGAGGACGTTTAACTCCCTTACTGTCAAAGTAGGGGATGAAATATGCAGAGAGAAACAAAGATATGGGACATGGTAGCGTAACAGTGGCTATGTAGTTTATTTCTGAAGATAGAAGAGTAAGATGACTACTTCACTGAATAATCCACTCCAGAAAACAAATTCATTTCCGCACATTACACTAAAACCACAGGAAGACAAAAGTTAACGACTATCTGATGATAAAACTTGTCAATGACACTTAGTGTTGTCAAATTTTGTCGTACAATGATTTGTTGCATCCCTAGCTGGTAACAGGCATTTTCTCAAATTATAAATATTTTTGTGACACTATAAGATTGTGCGTAGTCAAACTCTTTCTGCCAACAAAACAAATGAACAGTGATTTTCTTAAAACAATATTGATGTTCAGGAGCATTCAGGAGCTCATAGTGAGTCTTCCTTAGATGGTTATGATTGAGATGGAAACAGGATCCTGCCTTTGTGCTTAACGATACTGTTATAATACCTTTCTCTTAAATCGCTTGTGGCTTGCAAAACAATCACCTCAAGCTCTTCATAGACCCAGTCAGCAAAAATGACAGCTAGGGAGTCAAGGTAATCGTGGAAGATGGGAGACAGAATGTGTCCAAAATGTGTCTAAATTTTTGGCAAAATGACAGCAAGAGCTCAACAAGCAATGTCCAAGACTTTCTGATTTAAAGAAAGGGTGGAAACACTAGCAACAGGCATTTGTTATGCAGCTACTCTAAATATGAGAAGTGCCATGTGTTTGACATTGCTGACAGATATTCTGTGCAGGCCTCATCTTCACCACAAAGAAGATTCAATCAGTGAAGCAGTTTACAAGGAACTAGATCAACAAGCAAAATGAAGTATGTCATTAGTACCAATAAAACCATATTAAATCCCGTCCCTTCACTGAATATGATATTAAAAGTGCATGTTCAGCTCTTATTATCTCTACCACGACAGTGGGAGCAATGTCCTTGTTGTTGTTAGTTGTCAGAAACATGACAACAGTGATTTCCAGTTAACGGTGAAAAATTCAGTCCAGGACCAATCCATTAAAGCCATTAAATTCTGGAGAGTGTCCAGATCAAAATCAATAATAATGACCAAACTATCTGACAGAGTAAACCACACAACAGCCACGGAATATTGGACTGAGGACTATTCACTCTGAATACTTCTGTATTTTTCTTGACAAAATATTTCAATTAAAATCTGTCTAGTTCAGTATTCTACAAAACTATAAAACATCTTATAGCCAATACAGAATGAAGGCAGGTAAAAAATTGGAAACAATGACAAATTCAGAAGTAAAATCACATCTTTCAATCGACAGTAGGTAGCCAACCTGTGGAGTTGAGGATTACTGCAACTCCACAAGTGCTGCGTCTGGACCTTTATCTGTCAGATTATTGTTACCAATAAATGAAAGTTATTTATGAGGACAAGAAATTACTTTGAGCTTAGTCATGCTTTAAACCCAGCATGATGTCTGGGTCATCATTTCAGACGTGGCTTATATCTTATCAGTAGTGGGATTTACACGTATGCTGGATAATCTCTGGCAGATGTGCAGACAGATGATTCATGGAAAACATGACACAACTGTTGCTAATCCGTTGTGTTTGACCCTTTTGCAGGTTCAGCTATTCCTGTTGGAATCGACGTCCAGGTAGAGAGCATAGACAGCATATCTGAAGTGAACATGGTAGGAGCACTGAGGATCATATTGCAGTTCGGTTCTTAGTGTCTCCTGTGTGTGCTGGCCTTGAATATTAGTGTCTTTGTGTATTTTTCAGGACTTCACCATGACTTTGTACCTGAGGCACTACTGGCAGGACGACCGCCTGGCCTTTCCCTCAAGCAGCAACAAAAGTCGAACTTTTGATGCACGTCTTGTCAAAAAGATTTGGGTTCCTGACGTGTTCTTTGTTCACTCTAAGAGATCTTTTATCCATGATACAACTATGGAGAACATCATGCTGAGGGTGTTTCCAGATGGCAATATTCTCTACAGTGTCAGGTAAATAAATATTTGTTGCTTTTGTCATGACTCATTAAGAGATTTCCAACATCAAAATGGGAAGAGGATCATTGCACAGTCAATCTCTTAAGTGTATGGTTGTGGTTTTAGGGTCATGTTTGAAACTTATTTACCTGATTTAAGTGCAGTTTTCATTAAAAAAATCATAACAAAACTGCAGTGTTCCAGTTTATTGGCTATGTGAGCTGTTTGTCTTGTCACTTCAATTCAAAATGCCAATTAAATTAGGGATGCACAATATTGGATTTTTGCAGCTATCTGATATGCTGATATCTCTAAAGTACTTTTTGCTGGCATCAATACTTATATTTCCGTAAAGAAGTTGTAAAGAAGTCTCAATTTTATTAAAATTAATCTCTCTTTCATGTTGACAGTCTATTTGTGCGTTGAAAGGATGTTAAACAAGTTAAAAAAATAACATCTAAAACTCTATTAAAGCTGGTGTCTACGATTTGAAACCGCAGCCTGCCCCTCCTTCCCTCACCTCTCCCCTCCGTGTTCCAAGATCCCGCCCCCAGCTCGTGTCGCCTCATATAAGCCCCCTCGGACTGAGCTTACTGGCGACTAGCACAATATATCAGCAGCAAACTCAATCAAAAACAGCTCAGCTCAACTGAAAGTATCAAACGACAGACATCTCCTTATAACACACAGCAGTAGCCATTTCAACTGGACGGCGGCAATGCGGGTTTAGGCGCCGCCAAGCGGAGCAGTGTGGGGAGGATTTATCTTTCTCAGCCTGTCCTCCCAGCTCAGCTTACAGTGCTAACGATTAGCGGCTAACAGGCTAACCGCTCCCCTACAAGTTATTAGCCCGTACAGGCACAAACTAACCAGAGTTATTCAGCAGACATCTCCACTGTAGTAAACAAAGCCATTACCTGATCAACCAGGGGCGAAGCGGCGATGCTGAAGGTCTGGCGGCGGCTGAGGCTATTCGTTAACCGTTAGCCGCTAACAGGCCTCAACCAGCGGGCAGAGCTCCGTTGGGCCAGCAGGAGAGAGGCGGATTCGGGTTCGGCGCTAGGCTTTTCGGCTCCATGATAGTTCAGTAGCTAACGCTGCTAGCTGCTCACGGAGGTAGAGGCGGGACCATGGGCAAGATGCTGCGTACTGCGTAGTGAGGGAGACGAGGATTGGATGGACTCATGGATTAACTCACGGACCAATTAATAGTCGCAGGTTCTTAGGCTTGATTGGTCAGCTAGTATGCAGCTTTTCAGCGGATATACTGAATGGATTTTTTTCCATTCTTTTTTGTCTTTATACTGTGTAGATAGGACCATAGGACCATAACAGCCTTATAAACGGTGTTATTAATATGTACAAAGCTTCCAAATCGTAGACCATAGCTTTAAATGCTCCTTGATTTATAAAAGTTTGATTTATGGTGAAAGAAAAAAACTCTGACTTGGTCACTGATTGCAATGACAGCGAAATCTTCAAAAAAAATCTCTGATGATTTTGTTTTTTTTGTGTTTTGTCTTGAGTGTTTTCCAGATTTAATGCTGGAACAAAAAACTGTTAACTGGTGATGATTATCATCCATTTGTCACAATTCAGACTCATTTTGAAGATGGAAGATTTTGGTATCTAAAATGCTTCCCTTGATTGTTTCTCTTACAACATCTATTTTTGATTTACATTTGAGGAACATTATATTTGTTTTGTTTTGTTTTAATTTTATTAAGCCTTTTTAAAGTCATTGTACGTATATATGTGTTCATGTCGACTTGTCTGTCTGGTTAATTACATAATTTGGCATTTGTCCCAAGTTGATTAGACATAAAATGACTTCATTTTTGTCATTTCTTTAGTAAAAATGAATGATTCACATATACAGTATTATGCATCACAATTGAGAAGAATACAATTACAGTAAACTTCACAAAACACAAAGTGGAAAATTATACTTGTAACACAAATGGAAACGGGCTCAATTTTGAGGCCAAGTCCAGTTTTGCTTTGTTTTATATGAACTTTGCAGAAAAGTTGCAGCTTGACAAAATCTGCGGCACAACACAGGCAGAGGAGATGGATTAATCTGCATCAACTGGTCCTATCACAACACTGTGGTCATTTGGAGGGACTAAACAAATGACATATTTTTCATCTGACTGTTTTATCTTAGGGAGTTATGCCTATTTGTAGTGTTGAGCTTCTAATTTTTAAGTTCCAAAGAACAAGCAGTATGATTCAACCCATTTCTAAACAGAATCTTTATGACCTCTTGTTGAACCTTTTGAATAGCTTAGTGACCAATCACGTCCACACATACCAATGACAGAATAGGCTGAAGTTCAGATGTAGCAGACCTGTGGACGTTCTGATGACTGTGGTTAGCTTCAGTCAAATATAGTGACCTGGTTATTAAAGGCTGTGCTGAAAGGGCATTTAGACATGGCTGATGGTCTTTAAGATGTTGCACCTGTTCCACAAACGTTTTACAGAAAAAAAAAAAAAAACAATACCATCAGTATGCGGAAGATTAGAAACATTACTTCTCTTTCTTTGACCTTACAACCTCAGTGAGCCATTATTCAAATATTAGTAAATCAATCTGTGTGTAAATAGGATGTAAACATTAACTAAAGCATTAATGCAAGCTCACATCCTCTTAAATGAAGACATATGAGAGGGTATCCAGAAAGCTTTCAGATTCACTGTATCCATTTCAGCTGCAGCTGTCAACATAATGGCGGCTGCAGACACTGAGCCTGTCAGGAACAGACACGGGGTATTTGGACTTGGTTGAAAGTCTGTAAGATGTTGCACCTGTTATAGAAACATTCCTCTTTCACATAAAAGACTTGAAGACCTTTAAAGAGTCCTAACCTGTTAGATCAGATGGATAGCTTCAATTATCCATAGGATGAATTTCACATTTGTCCGTGTACCAGCGCTTCACACAGTGCTTGAGAAGTGCAGGAACTTTTAGAGAATCTCAAGCAGTCCCTACCTAACAACAGATGTGAAGAATTTGCAGGTGTAACAGAAGCAACATATCTCTCTGGCTTATCTAAAAACACAGGGGTGCAATGGACTACAGAAAAAACAATAAGGTCTGTATGAGGAGGATGAGATGCATTACTGCTCTTTCTTTGACATTACACTTGCTATAAATCAACCTCAGTGGGCCATTAGTCAAATACTAGCAAATCAATCTGGGTTCAAATACACTTTATAAACATCCATTAAAGTGTTAATGCAAGCTCGCATCCTCCTATATGAAGACATATGAGAGTGTGTCCAGAAAGCTGTCAGGCTGAAAACTTAGAGGGTTACTGGACAAACACTCTGTCTCCTCAATGACGGCTATCGTTTAAGACTTAAAATTGCTTCTGACTACTGCTATTGCCTCTTTCGCTCTTTGAAGGCTGCTAAATAGTCCAGTTGTTTTCTTTCCAATAACAAATAGATGATAGATGTCTCCACCTGATGACACACAGACCTGAATGACTGAGACCCTTTAAGATATCATGGTTTAATTTATATTGTGGATCTTAAGTAAAGTACACACATAAAGACTATCAGGCTGTTTCTGTCCCAACTTTCCTCTTTCCCTACCAAGGACAACAAAACCCTGATTATCTTGTGTTTTATAACATTATCATGTGGATGTGAATTTTTCCCAATAATCGGCTCTGAAATGGGTCAGAGTGACAATCAAAAATATTAAACTTGTTCAATATTTACAACCAAAAATCTCACACCCCACAGCAAAGTCATGATTCTGTGAACTGTGACATGGAACTGAAAGTAATCAATCAAGAAGCGAGCTGATTGAGGAACAAGGAAGTAGGCATAAATGAAAACAAGCACGGTCGACCAGAATCATAAACATAAAATTGGGTGGACCGAAGTAACAACTTATTTAGTTTGTGATTTTTTAATAAAAAATAGTCCAAAGACCATTATTATTCCCTCTTCCCGTATGTCCTCTCCCATGTTGCTGTGTTTTCTGATTGTTGCCCAGACAGGCTTATGCATTTATGGTTGTTGCTTTGCTTCCTCTTTTTCGTTTTTGTTAGATCACCTTTGATCACGTGAGATTTCTGGCTTGAAACACTAGATTGCAGATCAGTGGTGAGACAGAATGGTTGTGTGTGTTGTGTGCTGTGTTGAGGTTATCGGAGTGCACCACACACAACACAATCAAAACTGTTCAATGCCTGATTTTTATCTTCATGTATGGGGTCTCTGACCAATAAATAATCTCATCAGATTTAGGAAATCCTTATGTGTGTACCCCACTTTAGCTACCTTAATAGTATCAACCATAATACTACTAACAGTTGTGTCTCTTGGTTTCATCCTAGCAGAAAAGTCCCATGCTAAGAGTTTTGAGCTTGTTTGCCCCTGTCATCAATCTTGCACTAACAACAAAATGTCTTACGCTGTGTAACTTATTCAAATTACCAAGAAGTTCATCTCTAGAGGTCCTTACATAACAATACATGTGAAGAATATGGGTGTGATAAGCAAGGAAGAGGATTGTTTAGCATTAGTTTCACACAGACTATGTGAAACTGAAGCAACAAATCTCTCTGGTTAATCTTAAAACACAGGACACAGCTCATTGAGCGACTGAAAAAGCAATAATATCTGTATGAGGAAGATTAGATGCATTAGCTTTCATTCTTTGACCTGACACTAAAATAAATCAACCTAAATGAGCCATTATTCAAATACTAGTATATCAATCCAGGTTTAAATACAGTATAAACATCCACTTAAGCATTAATGCAAGCCTAAATCCTCATTTATGAAGACATATGAGAGGGTATCCAGAAAGCTTTCAGACTCATTGTATCCATTTCAGCCGCAGCTGTCAACATAACGGCGTCACTGCTGACAGCGTGCTGCAGACGCTGAGCCTGCCATTAACAGACAGTGAATAAACAGATCAGTGTATGGAACTGTACACATCTTAACTGTTATGAACTAAGTTACTTTGACAAGCTGGTTTAGTGACATGAATCTACACAGGAAACTGAATTATCAGTGTGATTCTAATACAACATTTATTAAAACAGTTGCTAATAGTTGGGGCTGGGTGACGTGTACTGAAATAGTGTCTCAATATTATTTCAAGATGAACGATAACACAAAATATATGTCTTGATACATATGTGTTTTTCTGTTAAAAAAAAAAAATGGTCTTCACCATACCATCATAATACATTTTGATGTGATTCTTATTAATATAAAACATTGATGTTATCTGTTTGATACCGTGGAAAGAAACAGGTGCAGCCCACACCTAATAATAGGAAGTATTTGATTTTGTATTCAAGACATGCAAAAAAAACTCCTATACACTGTCTAAACTGCACAAAATGCTGGAAAAATTTCCCTACAATATACTTTCCAACCCATTTTTATGTCAGATACGATGAGATCATTTTTTAATGGAAATGTCCTATTTCAATACTCAATGCTTTTAAAAAGTTGCAAAGACTTAATGATCTTCAGTCATATCTTCAACCTCAGGAGGAACAGCCCTGTCCATCCTTTCTGTCAATTGTTCCTAATAAATATATACAATTTAGACAGAATGCTGAACTTTGCATGAAGTCTCCAGTAGAAAAAAATATAAACTACCTTACACTTGGTGTTGAGGATATTTGTTTCTGTTGCTATTGTATCAAACAGGGATCAATATCATTAATTTTTCCAATGGCAAAACCTCCCCTTGGATGAAGTTAAAAATAAAATGTTAACACTGAATTTAAACAAAACATCTTAAATCCATTATACACTATTTTTTTTCTTGTTTGCCTTGTTCCAATTGACCCTGTAGGCATTATCATTTATTTTAACATTATTTTTCTTTGGTATGATTATTGATCATACATTTTATAATTTCCTCAGTTTTTAACATAGTTTCTTCTTCAAAAGCACTTGATTAACATCTGTTGTAAAAGGTGCGATGAAAATAAAGTTACTACTTGTTTATTATTATTATTTTTATCCAGTCAATCAGTAAATTACTGTGAGTTGTTCTTACTTTTTTCTTTTGAAAAGAATTAGGTCTGGCATTTTTTAACAAATCAGTTCATTAATCATGACAACAAATGGTTCAATAGTCAGAGGAAACATGTCATGTTATTTTTCACTCATTCTAAACTTCAGAATATAAACAATATTATTTTACCGTATATCTTTTTTAAAATGACGTACCAACAGAACTTCTCTTCTAAATGTTGACTGTCTAGTTGGTCATGTCACAAATTGCACAATATTTTTAGAACAAAATCAGTATCAGCAGATAATTACCAAGTAAGCTGATTGTCAGTATCAGCAAATATAAACATTTTTTGCCCATATTTACAGCTGATATGCCATAAAAATTGGCCATTAATACCCCATAGATAGGCTGTAAAGTTGACCAAATTAAGAGTACCATAATGGTTACCTCATCACTGAATGTTCACTTTTGGTACATGAAAAGTATACTCTATGACTGAATACAGTTGTGGGGATTTTCTTGCTTTACATCTGTTTCTTAAACAATTGGAGCATTGTATTAAACGGATCGAGTTGGTTTTAGTCAAGTGGAGATTTGGGATCTCAACAAAAAATATCAGTGTCAATATTAACATAGGTGATTATGAGTTTAGAAATTCCAGCATATCAGTTATGAGCAAAAATCCAATATCATGCATCCATTTAATTCTATCGTTTTCAAAAATATTCTGTGCCTCTCTTGGTAACAGGTTGTAAATAAACTGAATAAAAGGCTGCATAACTTGATGAATGCCCTGCTATTGTTGCTCGACTGATGTTGTTCTCTCTGAAATTATTAAATGTATTTCAGGATCACTGTGACTGCACTTTGCTCCATGGACTTCAGCAGTTTCCCTCTGGACACACAGAACTGCTCTCTGGAGCTGGAGAGCTGTGAGTACCAAACTACTCTGTACACAGTGTGTGCCTTGTGTTTATCTAAAGCTGTTTTTACAGAGGGACTAAGCTTGTTTTGTTGTAATCAGTTAGATAAAGACACTCCATAATGTTCCAACACTATGTTTAGCAAAAGACAAATCACATTTTCTGCAAAACTGAATTGTTCTTTAAGTTTTGATTTACTTCTTTATCTCTGCACTGATCATGCCCCATTAGGGATGTAACAATTCTGAAGAAATACTAAGCCATCCAAGGATCAATTTGCACTTGTAAACTGCATGACTTTCAGTTTTATGTAAAGCTTGGCTCTATACATCATATTTCTTCCTGTATCGGCTCTGCAACGTTTGTGCCTATGAGTATCCTAAATATTCAAAACAATGTGCTAAAGTCAAGGCAACATATCAAACATTACTTTAAATATGTTAGAGGTGAGAAGAAGCAACAATATGAGAAAGCTTCAAATATTTGTACTAGAGATGGAGATGGTTGCCTGAATATCAATAAATCTGAGCTCAACAATACTGCTACCAGGTCTTGTTGGTCTTGTGAGATAACATTATTGACAAAGATTCATCAGATCTTGCATGGAGGGACAAAAGCTCCAAGCACATCAGCTTGCTGCATAAAAATGTTCCAAATGTTAGCTGGAGAAAGAAAAACAAACTTTTGATAAACCTCAAGCTCATTCTGCTTGATTGAAAATAATCAAATGTTAATATCTGTGTTGAAACCTTTAATGTCGACTAAATACTCTTTAAAGGTCCTATGAGGAGAATCTATTTCCAGTGACATAAAGACTCTACTACCCATGAACACGCACAGCGACTGTCGTAAAGACATGACCCAAGCCAAAGCGTGTGTTTGTTGTGATGCTAATGAATGTAGCTCGGACCTTCCTCAGAACTCTGCATTGCTTTACAACTTCTTTTTTCAACAACTTACAGGATGCAAAGCGACGAGGTAATGTATCTCTTTCTAGTTATGTAGTGGTAGTTTTTGATGTGTGACAACAAGCAATTTTGGGAAAACTTAGTATCGTAGTTTTGTAGCCGGCTATATATCGCTACTTACAGCCCGGTGCTCTAAGATGTGTCTGAATAATATAAATTTGCTCTAGTTTTAACTGTCTTGTTCCCGAAGTTGAGTATCCAGGCCAGTCCAGCCCTGTCCGACCCGACCGCGAAGCTAAGGAATAGCATTTATAGATAACCTATTTTGATGCTATAAAACTCATCTTAAAGTGTGTATTTCGATCAGGCATAAATCTAAAAGTGAGACTTTTTTGAAATTACTTAGAAACTCCTCATTGCATCTTTAAGTAAAAAATTAATAAAATAGCATAATCTGTTCACACGTACCTTAATGTTCATGAAAAGCAGCCTTTCAAACATGGCACTAACAAAAGTTTCCATAAAGTCAGAGGAAATATTTCATGTTATTTTTCACTCATTTTTTTTTCCCCATACATCTCATTTGAAAATACAGAGAAATATGTTACCAGACATTTTCTAAATGCTGATAGCCTGGTGGGTTATGGCTCCACTTCCCATAATGGCTCTTGTTCAGGGAGTTCTGGTTTGATTTCTCATGCATCTCAATTTGCATCTCAACTATTATGCCTAACTCTCTGCTTTATCCACTTCCTGTCCTCTGTCAAAACAGCCAAAAAAAAAAAAAACACTAAAGAAACAGTGTTTCTTTGTTGAGGGTAGTGGACAGGATGTACACTGTATCCCAATCAGAAGCCCAATTATTTCAATTCATTCATTAATTATCTATACCACTTATCCCTTTCGGGAGCTGTAGCGTATTCCAGCTGTCATTGGGCGAGAGGCGGGGTGCACCTTGAACCGGTTGCTAGTCGATCGCGGGGCCACATAGAGAGACAAACAACAATTCATGCTCACATACATACCTAAGGGCAATTTAGAGTCACCAATCAACCTAATGAGCAAGTTTTGGTTTGAAGCTGGTGTGCCCTGAGAAAACCCACACATGCACTGGAAGAACATGTAAACTTCACACAGAAAGGCCCTGCCCATTTTCATAGAACGGTTTAATGATCAAGAAAGGTTTTTTATCAAAAGACTTGAATAATTATGTTTCTTCACCAGGGTTACAGGCCGTATTTTGCTTTAAATCAGGTTGACATCTTCATTTTTGATGACTGACTCATATTCAAAAACAGACTAGTCTTCATAGTCTGAGAACACTTGATGGTTCTGTGTTCTCAGTCTGTCTGAGATGCTCTTTCCCCTTAAGGCTACCCTCCCCATCAGGGCTCAGTCTGCTTTGATTGGTTTACAGGTCAACTGACCAGGTCACTGGTCAGCTCAGCACTGCGTGGTACCAGATTGTCGACAACTCTGCAATGGCCTCACTACTGTGGGCCAATGGGCTTAAATTGATGAGAAAATGCTATGACATCACACTGGTAGGTCTATTCTAGGGGGCCTAAGGAACAAGACATTTGCTGCTATGGAATCTTAGGGCGTTTTCACACCAACCATATTTAGTGCGCACCAAAGAAGTTTTGGCCCAGGTTTTGGTACGTTAGTGTCAATGTGAATGCAACCACCGCACTTTGGTGCGCACCAAATCAGCCATCCATCTCCCTACATTTGGTGCGGTTTCACTGGTGTGAAACAAAGTGGTCCGAACCGATCTACTTTTGATGCATTACTTCCTGTTAATCCCGCGGTTGAATCTTTTGCTTACTCAATTTGTCGATTTGTTTATTCTGGTTGAGGATTACGATGATTAACGAGGGTCCAGAAGGTCACTGATGCCGTCTCAAACACGATAAAAAAACACATTTGAAGGAAAATGTAGAAGAGAGCGAAACGTAAACATTGGTTGTTTGGTGTAGGAAATGGTTGCCATGGTAGTCTCTTCTTCGTTCTCCTCCGTAGCAGGTTTGGTAACCAGTTACATGCATATCGCCCCCTGCTGTTTCAAACTGAGTAAATACACAAGTGGGTCCGGGCACGGTTCGATATTGCCAGTGTGAATGCAAGCCAGCGGGGGAGGGGGAGGGGGGCGAACCCATGGTGAACCGCGCCGTGGCACGGTTCGAAACAAGTGGACCTAATGTGAAAACGCCCTTAATGTCACGGGTATTTGGACATGTTCAGGTGCTCTATCATGCAGAGCAGGCATGATGAACACACTATAGAGCATATACAACTACAAAAGCATGATGTGACTTCTTAGAAAGAAATACCCCGTTCATGTTAATGATTTCTTTCACTAAAAGTCAAACCAAGATATAAATTTGAAAGACAAATTGACACTTGCTGTTATTCCAACTTTTGCATTAAGTGCCTTTGACTTGAAGACCAAAAACATAAAACATAAAAAAGCAGTCCAACAGGCTGTGCTGTCTTAACGAAACTGAACCAAAATTTGTGACAGTAATCCTAAGTACATACTGAACTGTGGGCTTAGTGAATTGTTGCATCCCTAGTTTCCATGTGGCTTATAAAAAATGCTGGATATATTGTGGTACTGACTGATGGGAGACACACCATAAAACTCACAGCCCATTCACATACATTATCAGTCACTATCACAATCTCCTTTTAGCAAAGACAAAGTGAATTATAATCCTCAATCAGGTCAATCTCTGTCTATAAAACATATCCGTCTTTTAGAAGTAGGATTTACGAGGGATTCCTTTAACTTTCTATCCTTCTTTGAACTTGAAAAACGGTTAATCTCACAAACTCAGCATCAACTTCCATGGGTATATCCAGCTCAAAGTCTGTTTTGTCTCAGTCTAGGTAATCTACCTTCATCTTATTTTCTGTTTAACTCACTTTTCTGCATCAATAAAGCATGGATCCTGGTCTCAGAGGAGAGGCAGGAGTCCCCTCTCTGTGCACTCCCTCCTCTCCTCTGAGAAACACAGCCATGACTCTTCCCCCCTTCTCTTCTCTCTTGAAGATGCTTACAACGAGAACGACCTAATGCTCTACTGGAAGAACGGGAACGATTCATTAAGGACTGATGAGATCGTGCTCTCTCAGTTTTTTATTGAAGACTTCCAGCCTTCCTTTGGGCTTGCCTTCTACAGCAGTACTGGTATGTGATGTTTGAGGCCTGGGGGCTCTCTGAGCTGTACCTGCTTTGGAAACAACCGGAGAGCTCCTGGCTTTATTAATACAAACACTATACAACAAAAGCCCTAAGGGACGTCTAAAGGGAATGTTTCCAAAATCTATACTTATCTAAATTCAGATGTGAGATTTGTATTTTAGACCTCAGAGCTAGATAACACTGCTCAGTCTGTTCACGTGCAGCAGAAAACAGTCAATATACTTTAGTCCTTTTAAGACCCTTAAGTCCTTTAGTCCTTTTACGTTTAAAACATTTTTCAGTCTTAAGGAAGCACAAAATTCAGATAAGTTAAATTTATCTAAAAACGTTATGCTAAGTTATGCTATAACATACAAACACCGATCAGGCATAACATTGTGACCACTGGCAGGTGAAGTCCTGGGATTCTCTCTGGAACTTGAGGAGGAGGTGGGGGAGAGCAGACTACAGCCAAGCTGTGCTCCATGATGCACAAACACTCCCACCCCCTCCAACACACACTCACTGTACTGAGAAGCTCTAGGAATGACAGGATGCTCCACCCGAAGTGTGTGACGGAGAGGTATCCCGGGTCCTGTAAGACTCCACAACAAAAACCTCTCAGTGTGCAACAAACCGTATTTAAATGATAATATCTCAAATTTTGCATCTGTAAAATACCAAAAATAATCACTATAAATATATTATTGATTTGTATTTTATTTTTTACTTTTTCATTCCTAGTGTCTTTCTTATATTTCTTCTTTGTATTCTGCACCTGCTGTAAATTTGGATTTCTCCCTATGGGACTTATAAAAGGGACCTTATCTTATCTTACAAAACCCAAAACCAGTGAAGTTGGCACGTTGTGTAAATCTTAAATAAAAACAGAATACAATGATTTGCAAATCCTTTTCAACTTATATTCAATTGAATACACAGCAAAGACAAGATACTTAATGTTCGAACTAAGAAACTTTATTTTCTTTTGCAAATAATCATCAACTTAGAATTTAATGGCAGCAACACATTGCAAAAAAAGTGGCACAGGGGCATTTTTACCACTGTGTTACATCACCTTTCCTTTTAACAACACTCAGTAAACGTTTGGGAACTAAGGAGACCAATTTTTGAAGCTTTTCAGGTGGAATTATTTCCCATTCTTGCTTGATGTACAGCTTAAGTTGTTCAACAGTCCGGGGTCTCCGTTGTTGTATTTTACGCTTCATAATGCACCACACATTTTCAATGGGGGACAGGTCTGGACTACAGGCAGGCCAGTCTAGTACCCTCACTCTTTTACTACGAAGCCAAGCTGTTGTAACACGTGCAGAATGTGGCTTGGCATTGTCTTGCTGAAATAAGCAGGGCGTCCAAGAAAAAAGACGTTGCTTGGATGGCAACATATGTTGCTCCAAAACCTGTATGTACCTTTCAGCATTAATGGTGCCTTCACAGATGTGTAAGTTACCCATGCCTTGGGCACTAATACACCCCCATACCATCACAGATGCTGGCTTTTGAACTTTGCGCCTATAACAGTCCAGCTGGTTCTTTTCCTCTTTGGTCCGGAGGACACGACGACCACAGTTTCCAAAAACAATTTGAAATGTGGACTGGTCAGACCACAGAACACTTTTCCACTTTGCATCAGTCCATCTTAGATGAGCTCGGGCCCAGCGAAGCCGGTGGTGTTTCTGGGTGTTGTTGATAAATGGCTTTGGCTTTGCATAGTAGAGTTTTAACTTGCACTTACAGATGTAGCGACAAACTGTAGTTACTGACAGTGGTTTTCTGAAGTGTTCCTGAGCCCATGTGGTGATATCCTTTACACAGTGATGCCAGTTTTTGATGCAGTACCACCTGAGGGATCGAAAGTCACGGGCAGTCAATGTTGGTTTTGGGCATTGCTGCTTAGGTGCAGTAATTTCTCCAGATTCTCTGAACCTTTTGATGATATTATGGACCGTAGATGATGAAATCCCTAAATTCTTTGAAATAGCTGGTTGAGAAATGTTTTGCCAATTTGCTCACGCATTTGTTCACAAAGTGGTGACCCTCGCCCCATCCTTGTTTGTGAATGACTGAGCATTTCAGGGAAGCTGCTTTCATACCCAATCATGGCACCCACCTGTTCCCAATTAGCCTGTTCACCTGTGGGATGTTCCAAATAAGTGTTTGATGAGCATTCCTCAACTTTCTCAGTCTTTTTTGCCACTTGTGTCAGCTTTTTTGAAACATGTTGCAGGCATCAAATTCCAAATGAGCTAATATTTGCAAAAAATAACAAAGTTTACCAGTTCGAACGTTAAGTATCCTGTCTTTGCTGTGAAAGGGATTTGCAAATCATTGTATTCTGTTTTTATTTACGATTTACACAACGTGCCAAATTCACTGGTTTTGGGTTTTGTAAGTGAATAACACCGATCATCTCTTCATCATGGTTCCTGGAAGCAGAGGGGAGATATCAGGCAGTACATGTAGACTTTGTCCTCAAAGTTAAAGTTAGAAACAAAAAAATTGTCAAATGTAACAATTTGGGCAAGTTTGAAAATGACCAAAGTGTGATGGCTGGAGAAAGTCAGAGCATCTCCAAAACTGCAGCTACTGTGGGTGTTCCTGGTCTGCAGTGGTCAATATCAATCCAAAGTGGTCCAAGGAAGGAACTGTTGTGAACCAGCAACAGGGTCACAGCAGCCCAGGCTTACTGATACACATAGGGAATAAGGCCCATGTGGTCCAATCCAACAGAGAAGCTACTGTTGCTTAAACTGCTGAAGAAGTTCTTGCTGCTTCGGATTGAAAGTTGTCAGAATACACAGCACACCGCCATTGTGTGCATGTGGGTCGGTGTAGCTGCAGACCAGTCTGGGTGGCAGTTGGTCAAAATGTTATTCCTGATCGGTAGCTTTTGTTTTTTAGCCAAATAGATAGTCATTGAACATCACAGAAAAAAGCAGATTTTAGGCTTGTAAAGTCATGCATCACGTCGAAACCGAAGAGCTCCAGGGAGAAAAATAGCCAATACTGAAGACCCCATATGAAGATCCAAACTGAGAAAATGTGTACATTCTTTTACATGGAAGAGCAAATTTCTATTTGATCACCATGTTGTTCCAGCTTTGCTCTGTGTGCAAAGGACAAGTGAGGAAAAGGGGAGATATGTAGGTATTTGACTGAAAATATGGGTCAGCAGACTTTTTTGTATAAACCATGAACTACTGTATTTTTTTGCAAGACATATTTTAGTCCAAAAAAACACTTGAGAGGTAGTAGATTTTAAATCAGAACAATCTACATCAGTCTCTTTGGCATACAGTCATTACTCTTAATAGTCTCATGATTGTGACCATCGATCTAAACAGAGCAGTGAGTTTAAATCCATATTTTCTACTTGAGGCTGAAAAGACAGCAGTTTGTGTGTGTTGGTATTCAGCAATATAAACAATCAAACAAAAATACTAATCTGTTTTCTGATCAAACAACATCATATATTATAGTTTTAATTGGTACGCATCATGCTGTTAAATATCACTGTTAAATTTATATTTTTTAGAGTAGGCATCCCATTTATACTTCAGAAGATCATACACTACAAAATAACAATATACAGCACACAAGAACTGCACTCCACTGCCAGTTTAATTATGTAGTGAAATGTGGTGTGCCATAACTTTAATGGGAGAACTAATAATTTAAACTCGTCAGTCAAGGGCTGATAGCGTCCACTTTTTTAAGGCCTGCTGCGTCTGCTGTCACAGTTTCAGTGTAAGGAAGACCACTAAAAAGGGGGCCAAGAAGATTTTCTTCTCAGTGTGAAATAATCTGGTTGGAAGCGATCCACTTTAAGAAGATGTTATATAACTTCAGCTCTAGACAGATCTGACAGGGAGAATAATCACTTCTCATCTGAGTTCTAGGTTCTCTCTGTAGGTCCATCGTGTACTTTCTTAGATCCTCAACATTAATCCGGGACATGTTTTTCTAAGAGCAGTTTCTCGTTTACTGCTGTTACCCCCAGTTGTTATGCTCCTCCACCTTCTGTCCATTTATCTGTGTTTCAGGTTGGTACAATCGGCTCTACATAAACTTCATTCTCAGGAGGCATATCTTCTTCTTCATGCTGCAGACTTACTTTCCCACCATGCTGATGGTGATGCTGTCCTGGGTGTCTTTCTGGATTGACAGGAGGGCGGTGCCTGCCCGAGTCTCTCTGGGTACTGAGACTGTGTTGAACATTCAGGAGCCTACAAAACAAACATACACTGTTTGCATAATGCACAATTTTAAGTATGAAAACAATAACATCAAATTTGAATTTAAATGATTACAAAAACATAACAACTACACGTGTATGGGGGAAAATATATTTGCTTTCTTTACATAGCTGAATATAGTTTAGCTCAGTGACTGAAATAGATAGAAAGTAACCCTCATGGAGATCCAATCCCGCCATATTGCTATATTCAAACTAGTTAAGTACAGATTACTATCATCATTATTCTTATTATCATTATCACCCTTTGTCAAGTCTTCTTAATAATGACAAGAACAGAGACAATTTCAAAAACATTACATCTTTAAAAACAGTGCAAAAATCTAAGTCTTATTCAAAACTGCTCAAAGAAGCTTACAGAGAGGAGAGATTATTTTTAGAGTGTCGATTTACAAAGTGACCGTGTGAACTTTTGACTTTAAGACAAGTGCGTCTGTGGTTTACATATTAAAAACAAATAAAATCCTAAAGAATGGAATTTTTTAGCCTTTCAATAACAGATAAAAACACAGTCTTCAGGGGCCTAACTGGTATGTATGTTAGGCATTTATGCCGAAGCATTTCGTTGATAAAAACATAAAATAAAAATAATTAAACAAATACTAGAGAAGGGGAAAAAATATGCTTCAGGACATTTATTTAAAGGTTTTAGTTGTGCTGGGTTTATTTGCTTAATCATGATGGAAAAAACAGAGACAGTATTGCAAATGTATGTTGTTAAAAAATTAAACATAAAACTGGAAATAAAAAAAAAACAGTGAAAGGAAAAAAGTTCTGCTCAAGGAAGTTTATTTAAAGCTTTCAGATGTGCTGTGTTAATCTTGATTAAATAAAACCTGGTCCAGAATTTAAAGATTTACATAGGAGACTTATTTGAATTATTGCCAAAGCATTTTTGTTAGAACTAAAATAGAAATTAAAAATAATTGAGAAAAATACAATAAAAAGGGACATTTTAAGTTTAAGGGCAGGTATTTAAGGCTGTAGGTGGTATAATGAACTTCTGCTGTTGTTGTTCATGTGCTTACTCTTGCCAAAGCATGTCGTTAAATGTTAATAGAGTGACATTTTAAAAATACTATTAAAGGGAAACTCTTAATTATAGTGATAAAATCAGTAGTATTGTTTTATTAAAGAATTTATTAAAGATTTGAAAAAACAGGGGTTTATACATGAAAAAATCATATTCTAAAACCGTTTTGTGTGGTTGGCCATACTTGGCCACAGTAATCACATACTTGAATTTCTCCCTGTAAATATGGGATTGTTGATTCAAAATTAAAAACAGAGAGATCTGACTTCCAACTAGGAGGCACTTTATGCCACAGAAACAAACAATTTTCAATTCACTTCAATTCAATAAAGCTTAATGGGCATGAATGGAAAAACTTTGTTCCCAAAGCATAAAAAAAAAAAAAATCATATGCAATATTGACATAAATTGGACAATTAGATTCAATGTTGTTATTAATAACGTAACGTTTCAAAGCGTTGCTGACAGTCACCAGATTGCTGGGTCACTCATTAACACGAAACACCTGTGTGAAGCTTATGTAGCATCCTTGCTAACTTACGTATACTAGTCTTTTGGCATAGTGAAACGAGATAAAAATACTTTGAAGTTACACTTATTATCAGAAAATGAAGATAGAAAAAAACGAAACTCATACAAACCCTGTTTTAGTCCGTCTGGTGTTCAGTAATCACGAAACTCTTGAATTTACATCTCAACGTTTGAAAACGACTCATCTCACTCCAACCGGCGTTGCTCTTTCACAATAAGAGCACTGACCTTTTTATTTTAATCACAGGAAACGTACAAACGTACAAACCCCTCAGCTTGAAAACTAATGCTGCGTTCGAGGCAACCTCTTAAAATTGTGCCCTTCAGCTTGAGCTACACTCACTGCATGTTTAAAATGGTGTGAAATCGACTTCATTTTGGCGGGAGTTCTTGTATGTAAATTAACCAACATGGTAGCAATCATGTTTCTTTACATCAACTAACTCATTTGAGTTAGAGAGCAAAGGTCCATCCTGCTCAACTTTAGGAGTTTACATTTACAGTGTTTGTCATTATTTAGAGAGCTAAGGATATTTTGTTGTTTTTAATGTGCTTACTTTGTTATGGGATAAAAAAACTTGTCCAAAAAATATGCAATAGGTATATTCCTTTTAAATACTACCTATGCATGGAACTACTTCAACCTATGCATCCTTAGTATCTTTAAGACCGATCACGATTCTGGGTTGCCTCGAACGCAGCATAACTTTCATCTTAAAATTGTGCCCTTCAGCTTGAGCTACACTCACTGCATGTTTAAAAGATAATTGTGAAATCTCATTTGGGAGTTTATTTTTTGAACATGTTTCATCACTCTTGAGTTAGAGAGCAAATGTCCATCCTGCTCCAACTTTAAGGACATTTATTTAAAACTAAGGATATTTTGTTGTTTTTAATGTGCTTACTTTTGTTATGGGATAAAAAACTTGGTCCAAAAATATGCAATAGGGTATATTTCATACATTTAAATACTACCTATGCATGGAACTACTTCAGCCTATGCATCCTTATTATCTTAAGACCGATTGGTTAAAAGGGTTTAGTGATATAAGAAAACTGTTACAATACCAGATTCAGGATAAGTATTTTCTTTTCTTGCAATTCTTCAAGCCATTCTCCTTAGTTCCAAATCAACAAATTATCATGGTAATCTGTTGATAAAGTTCTCAAAGGGATATTTCAGTATTTTTTTTTAAATTGGTACACTGCTGTTTGTGGGAAGTATGTTGAGTCAAATGTACCATTGGTCAAAAAATTCCAGAGTGATTTATTTTTCCTCCAGGAAGCCTCTGTGTTTGGCATTAATGTATGATGCAGCAAAGGGCCATATTCCACCTGCACATATTGATTTCACCAGTTGATTCTTGTTCTGAAGACTGTCTTTTTCTCAATATTCCAGTTCATAAAGGTAACCCTGTGCATTCACTTTAACAGGACGACATTGTCACTTCAATCAAAATCACTCATATTTGGTTTAATATTAGTTTCTTATGCCATCAGTGTGTCTTTCTGAATCCATAGAGTGAAACAACAGATTGTCAAAATTAATACCCACAGATGGAAGAACATCACAAAGATGTCCTGGAGGAAAAACAAAGCTATCTGAAATGATTTGTTAAATTGTAAATTAAACCCAACATAGTTTCACAGCTCATTATGACTTTGCACTCAGAGTTACACAAAATAACTGCACCTGCAACAGCAGTGTACCTTGCTGGTAGCCACAGTTCACTCTCCTTAAAGGTAAAGTGCTGCTGGGAACCCTTACTGTCACTTCACTGATTGCCAAGAACCTCATACAACCCAATTCCAAAAACAGTGAACTATCCCTTTAAGATCAGTTCATACCAAAGATTCACAACTAAACAAGTTAAAACTACAACTTGCAACCAGCTGTTCTGTAACCCCTCAGAAGCCCAGTGGTCTGCACTAGTGCAACAGGGTAAGATTGTGCATTGTTTTCATGCTAAACTCATCAGAAACTCTCAAACTTGTGCCATGAAGTCATGAATATGAAGCTTTCATAAAAACTCCACCTAGCACATTTGAATACCTTGTCCTGGGCTTGTCCTGTAAATATAACAAGCGCAACCCCATTTCAGTTTTATTAAGCCTCTCTTGTAGCTGCGTTTAACTTCTAGTTGCATTTTATTTGTATTGTAAAATCAATGAGGATACTGACAGTAAGCAGGGGTGAACAGTAAGTAGTCTGATGTTACTATGAATAAATTACTTTCTGTTGTATCCCCTCTTTCAATGGCTATCTATGCACCCAGCAAACCACGACCACCTACATTTGAGGGTGGAGTTGAGATTTGTCTATGCATTTAAACACATGGAATACTATAGTATCATCCTGCTATCACAGAAGTCAATTAAATATATTTGCTTTTGTTACGCACACATTGATTAAATTAGTTTTCCAACCCCCATTCTATCTTTTAGGATAAAAACAACGAAATGGCAACTCATTCACCTATTTCTTTCATCCAAATAGGGTTTTAATTGTAGGGTCACATTTCAAAGTCCTAACAAATTAAAGTTTTCGACGTTACACATCATTAACAGGACAAAAGCCAAAAGAAACCTGTTGTACTGATTTTCATCTAAATCCCACTTTTTACATGCTAACCACAGGGAACATCTCAAAAAATTTGAATATCGTGAAAAAGTTCAATATTTTTCATCACTCATTTCAGAATGTGAAACCCATATATTATATAGATTCATTACAGATAGAGTGAAACATTTCAAACATTTATTGCTTGAAATTTTGGTAATTCTGAAATGAGTGATAAGAAATATTGAACTTTTTCATGATATTCTGTTTTTTTTTTATATGTACCTGTAGTCACGGTGAAGATTATTTCAGGGAGCCTGTGTTTTGGCTTGGACATGCCCCTGCACAGACAGGTCATGCCTCCCCACTTGAGAAACACTTCTGTAAATTGAGTGGCAATGTACAGAACTTGCAGGCTTCTTTATAGAGTTTTTTTTTTCAGATCATCAGCTCACTCTTTTTCTCCCATTGCTTTTATTATCATGATCTAAAAGGAGGGCAATATTCACACATGCACCCAGCAGCTTTACAATGTGACAGAGCAGTTTTGTTGATCATTGTTTGAGTCATTTTTAAGGCTGTTGCCATTCAGACAGAACTGTTTATCATATAAAGAGCCCTTTAGTCTTCTTTCTCCAGAGTCAGAAGCTTTCACTATTGCAACCAGCTGACCATTTGCAAGTGTTTGTAACTGGAGTAATCAGCTGGTTTCCTTTTAGACTCCAAGGTGCTGACTGACCATCGAAATGCATTATCAATTGTTTTAAATCTCCACAGTCTGAAATGGAGGCATCATTGTCAGATGTCCTTGGCTGCAAAGGCTCATTTCACACAGTTGCAACTTCCTCTTGTAATGTCCTGAAACAGCCATAATGCAGAATGAATCTTTGGTCAGAACTGAGCTTTAACAGCAGATTGAATTCATGATGCTGCTGTTTTAGAGTCAGATTTAATTCATAATGCTGCTGTTTTAGAGTCAGTTGTTGTGCTTTAATGCTCTTGTTCTGTTTCAGGTATCACCACTGTTCTGACAATGTCCACCATCATCACTGGTGTCTCAGCCTCTATGCCGCAGGTGTCTTACGTCAAAGCCGTAGACATCTACTTGTGGGCAAGCTTCCTGTTTGTCTTTCTGTCTGTCATTGAGTATGCTGCTGTCAACTACTTCACAACAGTGGAGGAGATGAAGAAGCTCAAGAGGGCTAAGGTCATTCATATTGATTTTCTTCTTCTTCTTCTCTGGCTCTCTGCGTCCTCTTAAATCTCATGTGACTGATGGAAAATCATTTCCTGCCATCTGGAGCTTGCTTACCTCACAGTTTAACCCTCTTCTGCTCTCTCTGCTTTACCGCTGCAGATTCCTGAGTCCTACGATGCAACACAGGCCATGGCATTTGATGGCTGTTTCCATGATAACGAGATTGACTTGGCCTCTTTTCCAGAGGTCGCCAGCACCCCGAACACAGAGAGGAACACCCAGCCTCGAAATTCTACGGCCTCTGTACCCACAGAGGGCACCAGGCTACGCCGCAAGCACCCTGTCAAACAGAACCTCAGCTTCATAATGAGCAACAGCTACATGATAGACTCTTACTCCAGGGTCATATTTCCCATGGCTTACCTGCTCTTCAACATCATTTACTGGAGTATGTACGCATAAGACATCAACAATGCAGAAACACAAGCAACAAAAAACAACACACACAGCTAAAACTGTGCGGTGGGATCTGACCTGAAGTTTGAACAGTGTTTGCTGATGGACAAAGATTACTTCAGGTCATTTTTTACTTCCAAAGGATCCTGTTTTAACCTGGAGAGATTAGCTCACGTGCTAATAGCCATTATTTTGTTTGTGTATTTTTGACAGGCCTGTTTTATAAAGAGACCATGTTCATAACAAACAAGCACAGTATTTACACTTTTAGATATATTCTATTGCTTAAATGTGCACACAGACATCAAACTGTATCATAACTGTACAGCATCTTGAACAAAAAATAAAAACATGCTCTTAAAAAGTGTTTAAAGCTTTAATTTCAGGTATTGTTGCTTGATTATATTTAACATTACATTGGATTTAATGTACATTTATTACTGTACATACAACAATAACATAAAGCGATTACATTAAGATCTTATTTATGTAACAGTAATAAGTAGATGAGGGTTAGAGTAGAGAGAATATGGAGGGAGTGGATTAAATATGCCATAAGGTCAGTTATACTGGGTTGTATAACATGGTGCTGTGGTGCATGAAGCCCACACGATGTCTGGTTCATCAGAGGTGATTGATGGTTAATGTGATGAGTAACTACAATGAAAAAGTGATGAAAATTGACCCAGTGTACTGTTCGAAACACTCAGTAGGGGACATCATAAACCTAAAATACAGCTGCAGGTCACCATTAGGTAATTAAATCTCTAAAATACAAGTCAGTTTTTTTCTTTTCCTGACACACCTATCTGTGCCTGTATCATTTTGATTCATTGTTTCCCCTCAGAATTTTAAATCTGTATTTAAGACTTTCATTGTCACCACAGCTTTAATGTGGCTTATTCAGCATTTGAAATGTCTGAATCTTTTACAAGACAGACAATAACAGAGAGATGTTTGTTTTTTATGTACTTAAGGATTTAAACAGTATGAACTTGATATCTCTTTTAAATTCTAAGGTACATCACTGCTTATAATGTCCATGCTCTTTCTTATTTATATAAAGAGGGGGAAATCAGTAATGTTAGTGATACACAAATGCATTAGTGAAAATTGTCATTGATGTAGCGTCTTGAAGAAAACAGGAACCATATACAGATTACACCAACAGAAAATGTAAGGCAGATTTCCCCAACACATGAACACTCTTAACTGTACTCGTAGGTCATGGCATGTCCTAAAGTGAGCATTATGGAGAGGATTACATAATGAGATATATCCCATTTCAGCAGCTGCATCCTTTGAAGGGCACGTTTATAATCACAGCAGGAAATGCAACCATATCCATTTAGTGCACCCTTAATTGTCCTCAATATAAGATTAATTTATCGCAAATTCAAATGAGCTATATGACTCTAAAGTAACAGCTTTTTTAAAAATGGTTGATGATAATATCCATCCATCAATTATCTATATTGTTGATTGCTGGAGCCTATCCCAGCTAACATTGGGCAAGAGGTGGGATACACTCTAGATCGAGTCACATAGAAAGACAGACAACCATTCACACAAACACACACTCATACCTAAGGGCAATTTAGAGTCACCAGTCTACCAAGTATGTTTTTGATCTGTGGGAGCTGGATTGCTTGGAGAGAACCCACCCATACTCAGGGTGAACATCCAAACTCCACACAAAAAGAAGACATACTTTATGAATCCCTCATAAGAAATTCAAATCTTTACACTGTTGTTAAACATGCTAAACACTCACAGGCTGAAATACATAGCACATGCACAAGCAATCATGCATTAAGAGAGAGGTCAGTGTAATGGCTTCCTGCTCCTAGAGAAGCACTTCCAAGTATTTGGGTCATGTGCCTTGCTCAAGAGCTCTCAGAAAGTCAGGTGGGAACTTTCCAGTTACCAAGCTTACAAACATGGTTCTGTTGGGACTTGAACCCAACCTAAGTCCTCCCCATCTTGCTACTGTTGCCCCAAAAGACTCAAAAAGACCCTAACAAATATGGGGATCAAACCAGCAACCCTTTTGCTGTAGGGCACGGGAACAGCCTGCTGCTCCGCTGCAAACCGCCTGATAAACACTAATCAATTTAGCAGAATACGATGCTGTAACATGCACCATTATGGCTGTCAGTGCAACCATCACAATAAGACTGTAATCATAACCTGATGTGAAATGAGTTGTGTATGTCTGTCTGTGATTGGCCTTGTGAACATTTAGCTGTTTAGCTGTGAAGTGAAGAAACTACACTGTTGATGCCAAAGACCAGTGCAGTGACATAGCAAAAACATAATAACAGTGGCTGTAAAAGTGCAGTGTATTTATAGTAAAGTTACTATGCAAATGCTAAAAGCTCAGCTGGGCTCTGACTGGCTTGTCACGTTCTGCTGTTGTTTAAAAGTTTGAAGTTTAAAGTTTGTTCCCATTTATTGAGTATTTGCATTGCATAGCTTGTTTAAAGGTTTCCACTACTTTATAATCGCATTTCCCTCCTATGAAGTCATTATACTAAATTCATGTAAATTGCTGGTATATGGTGAGGTAAAGGAACAAAGACATCAACCATTTGTAAGCAATGTGTCTCTTGAATAAACAGCCCCAGCTTTATTGAATATAATAAAATTTCCTTCCCCCATGATTAAAACAGCAGAGATAAGATGAAAGTGAACTGGTCTGTATGCCAGTTCTGTTCTACCACAAAAGACCCAATTAGTCTTCCTTTTCAAAAAACAAACAAACAAACAAACAAACAAACAAACAAACAAAAAAACAGTAAGGAGAGAGACGGTTGCCCTCCTCTGTTTCTGGATGAGATAAATCACTACTCTCAGTTTAAAGTCTTACTATTCCCTACAAGAATCAGCCTTCCCACTTCAGCTTCACACCTTTTTGTAAAAAACAGACACAGATCAATAGTTTATGTATAGGGTTTTTTCTATCTGACAGGTACACTTTCTACTTTTGGTCATAGCAAGGTGAGACATCAATGAACCCCATCGATATGTTACTAAGAAACTCCACCATGTGGAGCCAGAGCTGCAGTGATTTAAAAACTCTTCTCTCTTGACCTCCCTGCACATGTTGTCAGCTTACAATGAGTTTGTCTTTCATACAAGCTGATGGATATGCTGTACAATTTTGTGAGAACACTAATCAAGATAAAACCACGCATCTGTAATTACCTCTCTCTAAAGACAGGCTCTGGACCTGCTGCTCTGCCATCACTCTATCCTTCAACACGCCACGAACTTTAAACTTTTTATGACTACCTCTGGTGTACAGACGAAGAACTGCACCTTAAATTCTAACTTTGGCCAGAGATCATTTAACCAGAGGATTAAATATTGTGCAACAAAGTGCCCAAAAAGAGGAGATACTTACAAAACTGGTGTTTTAAGTCTGATACATAACATATAGGTCAAAACAATGCACCTACATAAAAAAAGCTTTTGGCATAGTGGTAAATTATTTTAATCCTTATCCTACTGTGTACAAACCCAAAACCGGTGAAGTTGGCACATTGTGTAAATCTTAATTAAAAACAGAATACAATGATTTGCAAATCCTTTTTAACTTATATTCAATTGAATACACTGCAAAGACAAGATACTTAATGTTCGAACTAAGAAACTTTATTTTCTTTTGCAAATAATCATCAACTTAGAATTTAATGGCAGCAAAACACATTGCAAAAAAAGTTGGCACAGGGGCATGTTTACCACTGTGTTATATCACCTTTCCTTTTAACAACACTCAGTAAACGTTTGGGAACTGAGGAGACCAATTTTTGAAGCTTTTCGGGTGGAATTCTTTCCCATTCTTGCTTGATACACACCTTAAGTTGTTCAACAGTCCGGGGTCTACGTTGTTGTATTTTACATTTCATGATGCGCCACACATTTTCAATGGGGGACAGGTCTGGACTACAGGCAGGCCAGTCTAGTACCCGCACTCTTTTACTACGAAGCCACGCTGTTGTAGCACGTGCAGAATGTGGCTTGGCATTGTCTTGCTGAAATAAGCAGGGGCGTTCATGAAAAAGACGTTGCTTAGATGGCAACATATGTTGCTCCAAAACCTGTATGTACCTTTCAGCATTAATGGTGTCTTCACAGATGTGTAAGTTACCCATGCCTTGGGCACTAATACACCCCTGTACCATCACAGATGCTGGCTTTTGAACTTTGCACCTATAACAGTCTGGATGGTTCTTTTCCTCTTTGGTCCGGAGGACACGACGACCACAGTTTCCAAAAACAATTTGAAATGTGGACTGGTCAGACCACAGAACTCTTTTCCACTTTGCATCAGTCCATCTTAGATGAGCTCGGGCCCAGCGAAGCCGGCGGTGTTGTTGATAAATGGCTTTGGCTTTGCATAGTAGAGTTTTAACTTGCACTTTCAGATGTAGAGACGAACTGTAGTTACTGACAGTGGTTTTCTGAAGTGTTCCTGAGCTCATGTGGTGATATCCTTTACACAGTGATGCCGGTTTTTGATGCAGTACCGCCTGAGGGATCGAAGGTCACAGGCAGTCAATGTTGGTTTTGGGCCGTACTGCTTACGTGCAGTTATTTCTCCAGATTCTCTGAACCTTTTGATGATATTACGGACCGTAGATGATGAAATCCCTAAATTCCTTGCAATAGCTCGTTGAGAAATGTTGATCTTAAACTGTTGGACAATTTGCTCACGCATTGTTCACAAAGTGGTGACCCTCGCCCCATCCTTGTTTGTGAATGACTGAGCATTTCAGGGAAGCTGCTTTTATACCCAATCATGGCACCCACCTGTTCCCAATTAGCCTGTTCACCTGTGGGATGTTCCAAATAAGTGTTTGATGAGCATTCCTCAACTTTCTCAGTCTTTTTTGCCACTTGTGCCAGCTTCTTTGAAACATGTTGCAGGCATCAAATTAAAAAATGAGCTAATATTTGCAAAAAATAACAAAGTTTACCATTTTGAACATTAAGTACCTTGTCTTTGCTGTGTATTCAATTGAATATAGGTTGAAAGGGATTTGCAAATCATTGTATTCTGTTTTTATTTACGATTTACACAATGTGCCAACTTCACTGGTTTTGGGTTTGGAAACATTTTCCAAATTTTTCTGAAGATATTAAAGACATAAGGTCACTTAATATCCTTATTGATAGGACAGTAGATCGAAAATAGTCGGAGAAGATAAGAGGAGAATAATGCCTTTCTAAAATGTGTTTTACAGTCGCTGTTTGTAAAACTAAGCAGACTGAAAATAACTTTAAGATAGCATTTTCATAAAATGGTGCAGATTGCCATCTAAAAAGTCCAATCAGCAAATGGCTGACTTCGTTATATCTCATCAGTGCATGTTTGTTTGTTTGATTTGCTTTCATCAGATTAAACAGGTTTCTTTTTATTTTTAGTTTGTTTTTGGATTGACCAAGATATGACTTTAAAGATCATCTGTTATGTCCTATAACACCAACACACACAAATATTCATGAAGGTGAAACTATTATCACTAATGTTTGCCAGGTTGGATACAAATGGAAGAGTCACAGAAAGAAAGAAAGAAAGAAAGAAAGAAAGAAAGAAAGAAAGAAAGAAAGAAAGAAAGAAAGAAAGAAAATACAGTGTCTGTGCGTGGCAGCAGTCCCTCCTGAGGAGCAGGTGCATGACATGGGAGACAATAATGTTGTTGGTGCATGACTGCCTAACTTTGACACAACAGTTGATGTCTGAATGCCAGCACTGTTTTAGCTTTGAAGAGGTTGCCGTGGAAATTCCTTTCTAATCTCTACAGTCATCTCCGTCACAGAAAGCACACAGGTAAGGACACACCCTGAAGCACACCTTGACTGCTTCACAAAAAGAAAATAAATCTGTTCACTCTGAATAACTGAAGTGTAATGTATGTAAATAGTTTGAAATGGAAGAAAATGGCATAGTGTGTCTTCCAGTTTGATGTAAAATTAAAAACACCTGCTTCAGGAGGAGCAGACGTGCTTCATGACACTTGTAGGAGGTAAAGGTCACCTGTTCAGGCTGACGTCTCATGGGCGTGCACAGTTGTCAGCTATTGATCCAGCATGAGGCAGAAACTCACAAGGGAAGTTTCACAGAGGACTGCCAACAAAAGCTTTGTTTGATTTCAAGAGGGAAAATGTTCATCTGATGTTTGGGATCTGTTTTAAAGACTTGGATTTACCCACCGGGAGGTATGCTCAATAAAAATGAAGAGGACGTCATGACAGCTCCCAGTTTTTGTTCTAATGGACCTTCATGCAGGCACATGTTTGGATCCTCTGCCAGGTAATATTGAGGTGATGGTATGTTGTCAATATCAGCTATGTGGATGAAAGCTCATCCCAGAAATCACAGTGATCTAATTTGATTTGACAGTCATTATCTGCTTGGCTTGTCAATATGTATTCAGAGATATAATCAAATAATAGTTCCTTCATGCCCCCTCATTGACTCCCTTATTTCCTTATCTGTACAATTTGATCACTTATATTCAATGTGGTCTATTTTTTTTGCATCTATTCCTCTTCTTTCATTTGTCTTGATTTATTCTTGCAATATTTAATGAGTAAAATTGTTGTGCTTGTATTGTTTTCAACACAGTTTAAACACATAAACAGAAGTTATTCACTCAAACATTTAAAAATTATCAATAGTTCACCTTAAGCTTATCAGTCATGTTGAAATAAAGTTCAAGTTGAGAAAAAACATTTCAATGAAAGCATAGTAGCAAAGATTTTGGTCATAATAAGATGGTCAAAATGTCTGACATTTTGCGATTCTTACCAGATTCCACATGTTTAATAACAATAATACAGTCTTTTTTATTTTGGTTTTGACGTTGAACTTTTAAGCCTTTAGCTGATTGAAAATGACCAGTGAGAGAGAATTACATAGCTGTGAGTCCAAATTACTGACTGAATCACCACCAAATAATTTCTTCAAACAGATGATAACTTTCATTGAAAAGTTCTGAAAGAAAGATAGATCTCAAGTCACATTTTTATTAAAAGGGAGAAAAAGCATGGTCTTAACCAGGAGTTCCCAAAATCTTCAGATTTCAACCGGTTAAAGAGACCATGTAGTTGTCTACTATCTGTGGATCTGTATACAGCATTTTATGTTGGTCACAGCCAAACACATCGTTACTTCCATGTTAGGGGGCTGTTTTACACAGGACTCAGATTTAACATTTTACTCACTTAAGAACAATGGCTGGATTTATATAAACTCTTTTCAAGAACTAATGAGATTGATCAAATTCATTTCTTTCTCTCTTTTTTCATTCATTCAATCCTTTTATTTTAATAGTTCCTTGTGATCCACAATGATGGATGGCTAAATGAATAGAGACATGAAAAGATTGTTTATTAAAGTACTGATTGATGGATTCTAGTTAAATTTATATGGATACAGTAGATAAAGCACTGAATGGGTTAATGGAAAGATGGGTTGATGTATGATAGAGAAAAGGATGGATGGATGGAAAGGTGACTGGGGGTTGGATGGATGCATGGCTGGATGAATTATAGACAGATGAATGGACAGATGGACTGCTTTATAGATTAAGGTTTTACTCTGTTTCTTTCCCTTTGTCATTGTGTTCTGATGTAGTTGTGTTGAGCACATTAAATTGTCTTGTAGCTTAACAGTACCTGGCCTGTTTTGCTGGCTGGCTAGATGGATGGATGGATGAATAGATGGATGATAGATGGATGGATGACTTGTTTGCTTTATGTATAAATGGGTAAACCCCTGAAAAGATAGAAAGGTTTTTATGTAGAGACAGTTTGGATCGATAAGTCAACAAATGGATGGATGGATAAATGAATTGCTTGCTGATGGATGGATGGACAGATAGATTGATGGAAAGAAAGGGATGGACAGATTAAGTGATGGATGGGTGGATTATAGACAAGGTGATAATTGGATGAGTGGATCATTGGATGGACAGATTCATGAGCAATTGTGTGCATGGTTGGATGGATGGATGGATGAATAAATGGAAAACATTATATAGACAAGGAAGTAGGTTAAAATACATGGTTGTATGGGGGATTGACTGAGAAGGTATGAGCGATTGAGGGATGGATGGATAGTTGGATGGATAGATGGATGGATGAATGGATGACTTTCTTGCTAGATGCATAGAATGATAAATAAATGAAGAGAACGAAACACAAGAAGGATGAAGGATAGATTGAAATGTATGGATAATAGAGAAAGATTTAGTAAATAGATGGATGGATTGAAGAGAAAAGAACAGTCAGATAATTTAATAGAAAAGGATAATTACACAATTGGATAGATGAATTGATGAATTTATGGAGGGATTGCTTGTATTAAAAGAGGCTCAGTGGTTAGACAGATGGATGGTACATGAAAGGCTGTAAAGAAATTGACATATTTGTCAAGGAAGGATGGAACGGTAGAAAGATTAATAGAGATGGATGAATATCAGGGTAATTGGATGGACAGATGGAATATATGGAGATAGATGGAAGGGTGCATGGATGGATGTATGGATGGGTTGTTTATTGACCAGCCAACTGGATGAATGGATAACTTTTATAAAAAAGGATCAATAGGCATTTGGATTATGGGGAGATGGATGGATGGACAGAGGGCTGCATGGAAAGCAAACTGGGTGACACAGTCAATGTATAGCTTGCTGGTAGGATGTCCAACTGGATAGCTGGATGGATCAATCAATCAATCAATCAATCAATATGACACAGTTCATACAATTCAAATTGCAGCTCAATGTGTTTTACATTAAGACAGACATAATAAATAATACATACAGAATATATGCATACACACACACATGCACACATTTATAAGTATTTATACACATACACACATATACTGTACATGGGCACACACAAATACACATATGTGTATGCATGCATGCACATATATAAAAATGATAATCATTTTCTTACAACCACCTAGCAAATAATCCTCAGCCAAAGTAAAAAATAAACAGTAAAATTAAGATGACTGATCAAAGAATTTTGCAAAGCATTACAACTAAGAAACAGACAGAAGTAAATGCAAGGCTAAAAATACTTTCAAAACAAACAAATAAAAAAATTGGATGGATGGATGGATGGATGGATGGCATATAAAAATGATCAACTGAAAGATGGATTATGGGGTGATAGTAGGCTTAAAGAGAAACTGATCAGTGAAAGGATGGAGCATAGACAGACAGATAAATGGATAGAAAGATGGACTATAGGGAGATGGATGGAAGGATGAATGAGTGGATGGATTAATAATTGCATAGATAGCTGACTGGTTGCATGGGTAAATGAGTGGCTTGTTGTTGGTTGGAAAAAAACTTTTGATCCCAAGAAGAGTGAGGTGTTAGTTTAACTATTTAAAGCAGTAGCAAATAATGCACATAAAGAGCAGTTACACCAGCTTGTAAGCACAGAAGTTAAACCAGGTGGAATAACAGCACAAAAAGACTGATGTCAGGCTGTAAAGAAAAACTAATTAATTAAAAACCAGGCATGTTAATAACAAGTGTAAACACTTCAGAAAGATAGTGGCCTAAGTAAACATTTACTGTTCCTTTGGAGAATCTGACTTAATCATCCATAATTCATACTTATTTCTTCTCACACACTTAAAACAAACAAGCCACTTTCCAAATGAGACTTGTTTATTCTGGTCTTAAGGTCTTTTTAAACATGGGTGTATTCAAATGTGAAAGATTATTTCCCTAGATCATTGCAGACAAAACATTTAAGACTTTAAATTAAAGACCTTTAGCCTCTATGGGTGTGGTGACGTAGAAAAGTTTATGACTCGCCCTTCTGTCCTTTTCAGTAATGATGGTTCTTTTTCTAATGACCCTAACAACATGTTCTTACCTTTCCTTTGTATAAAAAGAGCTGTTTTGTTACTTTTCTTGTTCTGTAGGGGGAAGCTGCCTGCCTCTCATGTTAATCATCTCTACCGGTTGCACATACTCCTGCTGGTCATCCTACTTGCAGGTATGTTCTGACAGGTACTTGTGAAAAATGGTTTGCAGACAATAGGGAGAGTTTCTATCCGCACGTCTGGCTGCTTTATCTTGCCTGAAAACTTCAGCACCTCTATTTTTAACCACAATGTCTGTCATGCCTGTCGTTCAGTGCACGTCATGTCACACAGACACACTGGAACATGAATGTTTTTTTCCCTTCTAATTTGTGCAGTAACCTGTTAGTCAGGTTTATTTTAGACTATTACCTAATCACACATAACTTCAGAATGGTGAAGCCTCTTCAGACAAAGGCAGAAAATATGACTAGAGGAAGAATCATGATTTTACAGGAGCCAAATTCAAAAGCTACCACACAAAACCATAACAAAGGCACAAAGGTTATCAGTAGCACAATAATACAGAAGGCAATTGAGCAATAAAAGCTTTAAGGTGAAATGTAAAGTATATGAATAATCTTTGGATATATAATGTGTTTTGGAAAATGTTTTAGCAGGCTAACTTTACATTTTTGTTAGCTCCCAATTATAGTATTACTTTGTAGAATGTATTGTTTCAAGGGATTGGAAGGGATTTTTAATCTTAATACATTAAATAGTGTTGCTATCAAATCTATTTAAGCTATAAGGTTTAAGTGATAAGATTTTGTTATTTTTAGTGTTGTGCTTAGCATTGTGTTATATCCATTTTCAAATCTCTGCAAGAAAAAACCCTTCAGTTTTGATCATTTCATATTTTTGCTAGGTTTTTTTGTGTGTTTTTGCATTGTTTATCAAAAAAAAAAAACAATTTTTAATCCAGATAGGTACTTTATAGTTGCTTGCTCACAATGTTAAAGTTTAGATTATTTGGGATTATACTATATTACTTTGTGGAGACTAAAACTGATATAATGCTTTTCTCCCTTCAGGTCAAGTTTCCTGCAACCAAACCTCAACAACTCCGTCTCCTGCTACATTTGGTACAACAAATGAACCAACTTTAGGTAAAGCCCTAGAAGCTGCAGGTTATTGCTGTCATGTCAGAAAAAAAACATGGAATTTAAATGGATCATTTATTATCATATCTTGGTTGTAGCCATCTGTTCTTTCACTCTTTTAATTGATTTAATAGACTTATTTATTCCTTTATTATTTATTGTTTTATTGTATTACTGTATATCTTATTCATTCTTTTAGTCAAACTTCTTATCATATTAAATCTTAATTTTTTACGTTATTTTAAGTATCCATTTTATGTTATTTTATCTCTCTTCTTACAGTTTTATTATTGTTTTAGTACGATGGTTTTTAGCTCCAGTGTTTCCTCATGGGGGCTCTCCACACGGGGAACTGCTCCTGGTCCACTTCTGGGGCCACTGCCGGGGGACGGCTCCGCCTTCATGGCCGTAGGCCCCTGCACTGTGTTGTGGGCCCTCGTGTCTGTGCGGGGCGGGGAAGTCCCTGGCTGCGCTCCTTGTGGGCCAGGAGCAGCTCCCAGGGTTGATGGCCCCCAAAGGTAGCTTCTTCCTTACCTCAGTCCTTGGTGCTCAGCCATGTCTCTCTTTCTCTCTTCTCTTCAGTATGAATGTGTGTGTGCGCAGGTGTGTGCGTGTGTATGTTGATGTCTGCGAGTGTGTGTCTGGATATGTCTCTGTAGTTTGGGGGGGGGTTCTGTTTTTATGCTGTTTTTTTAGCCTGTGAGGCACTTTGTGTTGCTTCAAAGTATGAAAAGTGCCTTATAAATAAAGTTTGATTTGATTTGATTTGATTTTCCAGTTTTGTAGAAACATAAGTTCAAACCATGTAAATTAATAGAGATAATATGATCCTGGTTTCAACAGCAAAAAGATGTACTGGATTAGTGCGGCACTTTGAATAAAATGGTTCTGATATGGGAAAAGTCAACTTTTTGTATATTCAAATGCTAAATCTGAAACTAAACCTACCAGCCAATATACATATAGCTCTCCCAAAACACCTAAAAAATTAGGAAACACAACAACCCCTCTCTCAGGGCAAACATATTAAGTGAAACCTCAGTTACATAACTTTGCAGTGCAGATCGAGCTGTCTGATTCAGTGTCTGTAATCAGACAGATCAGTCTTGCCAAATTCCAAAAAATGGTGGTAGTAAACAAGAGGACAACAGGAAGAGCTGGATCAACGATTAGCATAGATGCTAACACCTTCAGTGGAAGTTTATCAGATCTGGACAGCATTTCTTTCTTAAATGAAACACAAATAGAAACTCTGAAAGCATTTCTCTGTAGGACAGATATTTTCACTTTGCTTCTGACATGTTTTGGTGGGAGTTTGTTCTTCAAAGTGGCTAATGTTTTGTACTTTACACCTCAGCAGTCAATCAGACTTACCAAAAAGCCACCCAGGTCCTTACAGTGACAGAATCATTATACATACCATTCAAATTAGGAGTGCAAATACAGCATAGGGAACTTATAACTGTTAAAAACTTTAACCACTAGCATTTAGTGGAAATAGCATAAAAGTTACAACTTAATTTATGCAATAATATTTGTTTTAAAAAGGCTTTAATAAACAGATCATTTTTGATTGCATAATAGGCTGCTGCTAAATTTTTCCATGGTTGAAGTCGATGTCAGCAAGCTTTGTCCCTCCCTAATATCAAACATTAAGGCTTCTTTCAGGATTTTTCTGATTCAACATGTTGGATCACAAAAACAATAGACTTGCAAAATAAATGTGTTTGATTGTTACTCTCATAGAAATCTGGAAGCATCCCAAAATTAGTTATGTAAGTCTCTAACAAACCTCTCAGTAGAGATACATTTACAGGTTTAAAAGGTCACTTTTATGGAGATGGTTCAAGCTGTAAAGCAAATGACCAGGTAGCTACACAGTAACTAATGAAAAGATAAGTCTCTTGAGTATTGTCTACATTTCTGGGGGTCAGTATGTCTCTGCTGCACTGATAATCCCTGTTTGTAAAAGGTGTGTCCACTCTGCTTTAATCCTTTTATCTTGACAGTACACTACTTTCTGGACATCACTGTGGATGCCAATCGAGAGGAGATAGATGAATCTGCTATCACTGCCTGGGTGTGTAGAGAAACTTAACCTAACTACAGACTTCTAGCTTGTAAAAATGCCAGCTCTTTGATGATGTCCTGTGATTGCAATTCATAAACATTTTCCATCTCTCAGCTCAATCTGGTGTTTCAACAAACCCTGCCAGCCTGTGTCCCTCAGACGACTGAAGTACCTACCACCCAACAAACTGCCCTCACTTCAACAGTGATAATCACAACTACAACACAAAACTTTCTCACAAATACATATGAATCAACTACCACATCCGAAAGAACAAGTACAGCTGCAACATCGGAGGCAACACAACAGACTAGCACATCTAAAGCTGCCACAACGACACCACAAGCTACTATCGCTACAACAACTCTACAGAATACTAGCACAACGATACTGACAACAGAGCAAGACATTAGCACAACTGTAGCAATAACTACTGAAGAGGCAACTAATATAACTACAGCTGAAGCATCAGAAAGCTCCACAGTAACAAATGATATGACAACATCAGCAACAGAAAGCGCCACACTAGCTGCGGCGACCACAGGAAGCTCCACACTAGCTGCGGCGACCACAGGAAGCTCCACACCAGCTGAACCGATCATAGAAAGCTCCACACCAGCTGCATCTACTACAGAAAGCTCCACGACAGCTCCACCTACAACAGAAAGCTCCTCAAAAACAGAGGCTACGACAATGACAGAAAGTTCAACTGCAGTGATGCCTACAACAACAGAGTCAACTGAAAGGTCGACTACAACGACAGCAACAACTAACACAGCAACTGACCCTTTACCCAGCACTGACGGGATCTTTGGACGGGAATTGGGCAGAGCAACACCCAACTCAAATTCCAATTCCATGCAGTCAAATAGGCCGCGGGTGCGTCGTGAAGTGAATGTTGGACCAACACAAAACAGGTATCTTTTAAGCCTCTTATGACAGAAAAATCAAGAACATAAAATCCAGAGTCCAGGACAAGCATAGACGCCATTCTGTCCTCTGTGCATCCAGTAACAAGAAAGAGATGTCCAAAGCTTGCCTACCGCTAGTTAGCTTAGCTCAAACACTGGGATTCAATAGGTATAGCTAGCCTACCTCTGCCTACAGTCATCAGATAAACTCTTTAGCATCTCTAAAAGGTCCTGTGTGCTTGTTGTGACCAGTTTTTTTCTTAAATGCAAATTACCTGAAAATGTAGGGATGTCCCACAAACAAATGACTAACTCCAGCTGCGAATCAATTCCCATCGTTCAAAAGACTCTAATTGATCATAACCATCATATCCCTAGCATGAACCAGCGTCGAAGAAGGTCAACAAAACATGAACTCTAAGTAGAGTAGAAGATTTTGATATAATGATAGTAAAAGATAACGTAATATAACACAGTAAAAATGTGAAAATGTTGCCACATCCCTTTAACAGTTCCGACAACATGCACTTAGATCGAGAAATTGACTTGCTAACATGTTTTTCCAGTGTTGCAAATTTGGAATAATGCAGTTTAAAAGGCCATATTTGCGTTTAGTCAAGTTCATATATTAATCACTCACTAAGTTATTAATTATTATCACTAAAGTTAAAAAAGTCCAGTTTTTATATACAGAGTGACTTGTCTTGTCAGTCTGAAAGCCCAGTCCATTAAAAAACCCAACCTCGGTTCACAATAAACTCTGTGGTCATAGAGGATATACACTGACTTCACAATTTGTGAAACAGACTGGCAGTCCCACCCACTCCCAGTTTATAGAGAAATGTGCTATGACTCTTCGAAGAAAAAGCCCCTTAAAACGCTCAGATTTTTACTACTTGGAGTTTATAATGTAATAGCTACACAACAACTACACATCCACCTACATGTTTTCTGCTTGCCACAGGCAGATACATGACTGTGTGGAGAGTCCGCCTATAACCCCTTCTCCCTACTCCAGTTAGACATCATTTGGGCAGCCAATTATTGCAGAGCTTGTTATCTTAGCATGCAGTAGCCTCCTGTCTACTCAGATCAAAGTGTTTTCAAAGGGGAGGGAAATGCTGCATCTGATTTTAAATTGCCCCCTTTGGGATGAATAAAGTGGAAATTGTCTTTTACATATATATATAAATCAATAATATTTGCATAAGTAACAGGGTTTCTACAGGATTTCACTTTTGATCCATAAGAGACGTAGCCAAGGGATGCTATATTAAACTACTTTAGTTTGAAGTTTTTTTTCCTGATACATTTTTCCTTTTTTTCCTCCATCGAAGTAGAACTGGTGAAACAACTGGGATATTACAAGTGAGTGAACATCCTATCTTTTCTGTAACAAAGTGTAAGTTTTAGTCTAAGTGTCATGACAGTCAAATTGGATTTCTCTCTTAACAGGCACTTAGCATTTCATGCTCTGAAAATACCACCATCAGGTAAGGGAAAAGCTATTCTTACTGACTGGAAAAGGTGTAAAGTGTCTTATAAGTTTTTAACACTCACTGTTTTTCTTCAGAAACACCAGCTGCTCTGTGATGATAAGCCTGAAGCAGCGAGTGCCTCCATGTTGTGTCCTTCATACTCTCTGCGAAGTCAGTCAAATTTTCCCTGAAATCAATGCAGTGTGGAGAAGAATAGACATAATAAGTAAGAGTTTCAGTCTTAAAAACTATAAGATTGTCTACTTAAGTGATATATTACATTCAGTAGTTTGTTTCTTAAACAGATCAGCTCCCTGACCAGTGTGATATAAATCCAGAAGAGGAAAGGAGTTGCATTTATACTGGTGGAGCCAGTGGGTCCTGGTAAGGTGCTCCAGACACATATTAATACTTTTTAATGTACGTAGCAACTTTCATTAAAAAAAACTTGGAAGCAGTTTTCTAAGAAAGATTTGGGAACTGATCTTAAATGTAAGTATTTTAAATCAAGCTTTGCTTTCTTTATTTTAACAGTGAAGAAGCTTTGTTCATTGTTCCTAATAACAACCCCGAGAACTGCAGTGCAGGTGAGCACTCAACATTTTCTTCACATATTCAGTAAAAATAAAGTAAAGGATATATTTTTGCCACTCTGTGATAGAAATATATAAATTGGTCAAGAGTTGACTGAGTTCCTTTGGTGCATTTTTTTGCCCTTAACAGTTTGAGTGTAACTCTTCCTTGTACTCAGTGTGTTTTAGACTTAGTGTAGAAGTTAAGCCAAAAATAAGATCAAATAAAAATACACAGTTTTGCCAAAATGTGTTCAATTTGCATGAACAGCCAAAATTCTAAAAAAAAAAAAAAAAAAAAAAAAAAAAGGAATGAAATTATGTATAACAGTTTTCATAACTTGTGCTTAGAAGTATGAGAGTGACTACTAACAGACCAGACCCTAAGGGTTAATTGAAGTTCAAGTTATTGCACATAGAAAATCAGTTTCATTTTTAGTAGTGAACTGTAATATGTTCCATCTTTTGTTCTCGCAATGTAGAGGAAAGTATGGACTTGAACTTTTAAATGTATGGTTAAGTGAAAGTAGTTGTTTCTTTTTTTGTTTGGGTAAAGGTTTTGTTTTTTGTTCAGGTTTCTGAGCAGATCTTTTTGCAGCTTTATGGAGAACAAATCTTGCAGGTTCCCTTAGTTTTTAATAGAACTGATAACATGGTGCTGGCTGCCTCATATTGTAATTTACGACATGATGGTGTAAACATACCTCTGATCAATATTTGAGATGGAAAGAAAGAAGTTACATGTTGAACTCATTCCACAGGTATTTCTGATTTGTTTTGGGGAAACACCGATGACAAAGCCTGCGGTCATTAGAGAACTCTCATGGTGGTAAAAAGGTCTCGTCATAAATCTGGGCTGACAGGAAATGCCTGAGGGGATATTTAAGAAATAAAATCTTCAGTCAGATACTGAAAATGTCTCACCTCATGGGACCCTGTGTTTTACTTAAGTATCATGACGGCAGCAAAAATAATACAAGCAGTGATATTTGTCTGTTTTTAGAAACATATGTGTGGTTTAAATGTCTCAACATAAATGTGTCCAAAATTTATCAGCTAAATAAAGATGATGGCACAGCTCCACACAAAAAGTGTGGAAATCTGTATGTGGAGTAGGAAACGGTTTGATTTACGCTGATTTTTGAACACATTTACATCAAAATTGTGGTTTTGTTTCAGAAGAGAAGAACAACACTTGCAGCTGCTCTGCGTACTGCACAGAATTACGTGAGTACTTTTATTATTATTACTTTATATTAGTCCAGAAGCATCTGCTGAATAAAACAGACTGTGTAAATGTTGTACCTTTGTTTCCAGGAGCATACTATGCTTTTGAGATTTCGATACAGGATCCTGAGATTACATCTGCAGATGTCTCATCACGGGTGAGTTAACACACCAACTCAGGAAATGAATGATCTTATTCTAATAAAGTATTTTGACAAGTGTGTAATTAAACTGCGTTCAATCTATTCCTAAGCTCACGGGACTAAGAAGCTGCTCTCCAAGCACGGAGTGAGTTTTAACATTTATGCAAACAAAAATTAAATGTTTGAATGTTTTAAAAAATATATGCCTTCTCCTTTTAAAATTACATTTTTTTACTATTTTGTTGCAGTCCTTCATGTCCATCTTTAACCATTACATTCTACTTGGAGGTAAGCTCTCCAAGAGACCTTAGACTTTCAAGATTGTTTATTTTTTGATGGTTGGTTGGAGTGAAACTAATCCAATTATAATAAAGACATTTGGCCAAAACAGAAGAATTTGAACCATCTTTATGATTTTGAGGACATCTGTGTGTTGCTGAGACGTTTTTTTTACTGTGATTTTTTTATATGATGTCATGATAGCATGAAAAAATGCCTAAAACAAGAGAACAGGGATGGTTTGGCGCTGATGTTTGGAAGACAGGAAAGGCCCACAAATAATTTTCTTAAAATCAACAAATTGTGAAAATGGAGAGAACCTAAAAGAATAAAAAAAATATGATTAACCTGACATACCAATGTGCACCGTGCACAAATGATGTCTATCTAATCTTGATTGGATCGCAAATAATTAAAGGACTTAATTTTCTATGATTGTTTCTTCAAATCTCTTTTATGAGGCATTGGAATATTTCTATCTTTTCTATTTTAATTTAGTCTCTCTATTTTAAACATGCAAGTTAAATAGAAATAAAAACACAGTAAGAATATAACAGATACAGAGCATAATTAAACAGATAAATGAAAAATAATACAGCATTAGGATGTCATGTTAAATATTTGTTAATATATTTTAGAATATGGTTATTGTCGAGTTGTACTTAAAATTGGAGAACACATTGGTTTGTTACATTCTGAAAGAAGTTTAATTCTGGGTAAACTGACTAATTAGAAGGAAGAAGATCAGGGTTAAGACTGAGATTTTTTGTTTGTTTTTCATGTCAAGAAAAAAGGCAAATGACAAGAGATAAGTCAAATAACTATAATACAGTTTGGCATTAAGTATTGATAGAAAAAACATTATTTCACGTCGACATTAAAGTAAGTAATACATTTAGGAAAAAAAGTCATTAAATGTTGACTTCAGAGTCATAGAAATATTATATGGTTTAATTTAAAAAATGAATAAAACAATATATAATTTTATTATTGGCTGAAAGATTTTTTTTTATAAAATAATGGGTTTGAAAAACCAAGAAGGGGTCCAAAAATGCTTTACAATCTATCTATCTATCTATCTATCTATCTATCTATCTATCTATCTATCTATCTATCTATCTATCTATCTATCTATCTATCTATCTATCTAAGTGGGGGTCCCACGTCCCAATTATTTTGGAGGTCGGCTGTAAGATTGGAAACCTTTGACTTATATTCCAGCCTTGAATGCATATTTGATGTGATCACGTGTTATTGTTTTGACTAAGAGCTACTTGGATTTAAACAGTCTGTGTTACATGTCCCTGACAGACCTTTGGTTGACCTTGATTTTGCTGCCCCCTGTGGACAAAGTGGTTTGGATCTCTTGATATCCAAAATGTTCTCTGATAAAAATCTATTGTTGCTTCTTATGACTGTCAAACTTATTGATTTGTTTGCATCCTTGCTATGGAGATTTTAAACTTGTCTGTACCCCAGTAAAGTTTACAAGAATCAAATTCATGTGAATAAGTGATCAGTCTTGATGCTGATGTCCACTTTTGCTTTTCAAAAAGTCCTCACTGGAACTTTAAGCTGTTCATGACAATCTTTTTAAACAGTGTGAAAACCAACTAAACTTTTTTCAAGTACTTTCTCAGTTAACATGTAAATGATCTGAATGTGTTTGTTTATTTTATCTTTAAATTCTTTTTTTTCAGGATCTTAAATTTTCCTGTGAAAACCAAACAGACAAGTGAGTGCAAACACATGAGGGGCTTCAAAAGAACAGCATCATGACACTGACTGACTCTGTGCATTTCTGATCTGTTATTTTTCTCCAGTCTTCAAACCTGCAGAGTGATTTTAATTTTCTTCACTGAGGTTCCCATCTGTCGCGTGTCGGCGGCCATTGCGAATGAGTTTCAGAACAATAGCCAAATTAGTATCATCAGACCAGTGACCAGAGCAGGTGTGTCTATCAACAACACAAATTCAAACTGACGTGTAATTTCATGATGTACTCTAACAGATACACAGTCTTTATTTTTATGTTTAAACTTCACATTATATGTTTTTTTAATGTTCCAGCAATTTGTGGGCACTCTGACGAATCACAGCTCTCATGGAGGATGAGCAACCTGGAGCCTGAACTATTTTGTGCAGCAAACGGGTCCATTGAGCTTGAATGGTTTGTACTAAACTCTGAGCTGCCCTCCCTCTGTTTCACCTTCAATACATGCAGTCTCAGAAATACTTGAATGTTCGTACAAATCTTTTCTTTCAAGATCCTTATTCTGTGTTTTTTTGTAGTGAAAATGGAGAAAGTTTGCTTGTGCTGTTGAATCAGCAGTGTGATGTGCAGTCTAATACGCCTGGGCCAAATGTGACAACTACACAACCAAACACAACGATGGCTGTGGAAACAACACAGTTTCCAATGAATACGACAGGGATTCCCATCAACATGACAACAACACAATCTCCAATGAATATGACTACAACAGCGTCTTCAGTGAATATGACTACAACACGGTCTAGAGTGAATATGACTACAACGCCGTCTCCAGTTAATATGACTACAACACAGTTTCCCATTAATACTACAACAACACAGTCTCCAATGAATACAACTACAGCAGTCTCCACGACAGCCAATGTCACAGCAACAACTCTCAACCCAACAACAACCACCATAAACGGTTTGTTATTTCTTTTATTCTCTCTGTCTTCAAAGGCCCAAATATTTCCTCTAATATTTTGTCTTTTCAACTTTAGCTGAGGGCCAGGCTGATGCTCTCCTGGAGTTGACCAGGAATGTGTCCAGCCTGAACTCCAGCCAGGTGAATCAGCTCGTGTCTCAGCTGGAGGATCTTCTGTCAGGCCCTAACGTCAGCTTCGCACTGGGAAACACCTCGGTCCAGATCGTCAGCAACCTGCTGGGTGCACCTCCTGAAGCGGTGTCAGAGTCCTCCAACAGGTTATAAATTAATTTAATGTTTTATTTATTTATTCATTTTTGCTCAAAGCTTTGTTGTACACCGACCCATCTATTATCCACACTGTTTATCCCTTTCATGGACTGGAGCTCATCCCTGCTGACATTGGTCATGAGGAGGGATAAACCCTGGACCAGTTGCCAGCAAATCACAGAGCCACATAAAGAGGCACACAACCATACATGCTCACACTCGATCATTCAAATTTTATTTATGAAGCACTTTTCATACAAAAAAATGTAGCAAAAAGTGTGTACGTTCAAGAACACAAGTAAGTGTCAGGGCATAAAAAATATAATACAAAAACCCAACCTTGCAACCAATATTCAACAAACACAACCACTCATGTGCACACACACACACACACACACACACACACACACACACACACACACACACACACACACACACACACACACACACACACAGATGTACACACAAGGACACTAAAGGTCTAATCTTCTAAAGGTTTGCGTGTATAAAAACACATGAAAACTTGATAGCCCGAGCAAAGTTGATCTAGTAACAGGGTGCACTGAGGATTGGGTCTGCCAAATAAACAAAATAGCATGCGTAATCCATTTAGCATGTTTGCCTGCATGAGTATGCTGAATATATACAGATTCTTAAAACACTGGGAGAAGGAGATGCAAAAGTAATCATTTAGATCCCCTAAAGTATTTTATCAAAACCGAAACTAGTTGCATTGGAGTTTTAGCATCTAAATTTTGCAAGGAAGGTGTAAAACAGTCATGGCATTAAACACAAAGGGCTTTGGTTATTGTAGCAAGAAACAGGGGTAGCATTAACTAAGTATTTTGCATCACTGACTGATGATGACTGTGATGAATGGCGTAAAGATTTGGAGGCTGTCTGTCATTATGAAGGACCAGAAATAGAGGGATGATCCAGTGTGCCATCATACTCATGCAGACACCCTAATAAATAAACCCTCTTTGTTTTACGCTTTACATTATTGAGGTTATTTAACCTGTGCAAGAAAGATCCCCTTCTTAGCCAGAATCACAGTTTGTCACTCAGAGCTGACTGCATCACACTCTCCACACACTGACAGCAAGTTTAGAGGTTGTTCATGATGAAGCTGTGTAACTTTGTGAATGCTGTCTTTTAGATTATTTGTACTTTGCAGTGACAACCTTGTCAATCAAATTGACAGACAAGTGTGTTCATTTGTCTCCAACTCCAAACCTTCTAACTTCATTTTTTGTCTACGGTCGCCCTACTCTCCCAAAAACTGATATTCACTGATATTTAAAGGCCTGGTTGTTTCGTAACGCTTGTGTTAAAAGTCTAGTGATCTACTGAGAGCATGTGAGACTTGAATTTATTCAGCAAATCCCAAGTTTATTTCTTTCTATTCCATCAGGATTATAGGGATCGTTGACACGGTGGCTCTAAAGCTGGTCCTTGACGACACGGATCAGACCATCCTGGCTCCAGACCTGGCAGTGGCGGTGGCACCAGCAGAGGGCACTAATTTTGCAGAATCAGTTTTCACCATCGCAGATCCAGATAATGTGCAGGTATGACAGGAAGAGTGTGGGCAATCATACTTCTTTAAAATCATTTTATCTGTGAAGTTGTTCAGACTTTTTCTCTCTTACTTTGTGCCAAAAAACTCTCTGTCATGTGACTGTGGAGACCAATCAGACGTATCGCGCATCACAATCATCGGCACCCACAAGCTTCCTCACAGACACATTACACAGTTTTGTAACAAACTAAAGTCAGAATAAAAAAACAAAGTTTTATGCATTGCTATGCTCCAAAAAGTTTTAGAGTCGCTATTTAAATAGCTTAGCTTTTTAATAACTTGACATCTGTTCAGTGCGACATGAAGATGATTTGCTGCACAGAGTTCTCTTGTTTATAAATCAGTGCAACACAGGCCTAAACTAATGTAGCTGTCTCATTCGTGTTTGTGGAACATTTGGTTGAATGTTTACATTTGTTTTCTTTGGACCAAAATTTCACTCACTTAAGCTCTAATGGTTAAAAGTATGTATGCATTTTAGGAGATGATTGGTATCAATATCAAATAAATTAAAGTAAAAAGTATCTGTATCTTTACTATATTGATTTAAAAAAGTCAGGCCTTTTGGCACACGGTAGGAAGCCCACTGCAGAGTGTAGATGTTAAGATGAATGCAAAGTCTCAGGTCATTTTTTTTACATTATTCATTGTGACCATACAGTCTTCAAAATGAATATATATGAATCTGATTCAAGCCAAAATTTGACCTCATAATGATACTTTTTCTCCATCTAATTATGACTAACACAGTCAACAAAGAATCAGAATGATTGCACCATCTTCAAACTAACTCGTGGAATTTTTGCATGGATGACAGGAAGCCTGGGGGCCAGCCGGCACTTACAGAATGGAAATGTTGACATATCTCAACATGCAAAGCTCAAGTATAATTAAGGCCATGAATGACTGGGGGAAAAGAACCAGTTCAAGGACCTGCTTCAGGTTTTAGTGTGACACTTCAATGAAACATTGACTGTCCTTAATGACTTAATTTGAGTGTTTTCTCAATCACTTTCTACAATCATATTTCCTTAATATTTTACCAGTGATGATATGGGTTGGAATGACTCAGACATTTTCATGAGTTGCTTTTTTTTGCTTAATAGTGTGTAACACAGTAGCAATTTACTTTATTAACAAAACACAAATCCAACAAAGACGGGATATTGTGTTAAAAATAAATAAAAACAGAATACAGTTCTTTACCAATCACATGCCAGTTGATGATCACTGTTTTACGGTACAATATGGCACTTTTTTGTTGTTACACTGAAGTGTTGAAAAATCAATCATAATTTGAAAATAAAATAAAAAATGAAGAGCCGTACACCGTTTACTCTAGTTTTTCAATGCCACAGTAATTATCACATTTAATAAGTTTCTGCACAACACTGTAACAGTCAGAAAATGTCTGTGTCCCAGCTCTTCCATGCCAAAAATGAGGAGACAGTGAGGTGATCTAGATCAGAGAGTCTGGCAACCTATTTCCCTCCATCACAACAGGATTATTTTTTAAAACATGATTTCTTTGTGTTTGTCATGAGATTACGCTTGTTTGTGTGTGTAGCAACCTGTCAGAGAAGAATTGAGTTGAGGTATTTCTGAAAAATAACCGTCATCCCCGACAGATGGATGTCAGTTGGCCCAAATAAACCACAAACATTTGTATTATTTCTTGATGGAGTCTGATTGTCTTGCATGTGTCTGTTTGTTCTCCTGCCATGTGTGTTTGCAGCTTAATGGGGGATCCCGGCGCAGGAGGAGCGTGAGGGTGGACTCGTCTGTCCTGCAGGGCTCCATCAGGCTGCCCGCTGCTCTCACGCAGAATCTGAGCTTGGAGGAGCAGCAGCTTGCCTCCAGGGTCCAGTTCAACTTTTACCAGAGGAGCACCGTGTTTCAGGTCTGTATACTAAAATCAGGAATGAACCATGAACACTGCTGTCAGGTCATGATATGCTGAAATTATTACTGATGTTTTTGTATGGTCTATAAAGCAAAGCAGATAAACATTTTCATGGTTAACATTTTATTTACATTTTGAAACAGTACAATAAAACAATAAAACCTCTGAAACAGAACTCCCCCTCCCAAGTGACCACCAACCACACTGATTCTTGTCTGGCCTATAAAATATACTTCTGTGCCCCTTTATGTACAGCTGCTGCAACTAGACCACCTGAATTAATGCAGACAAGCATAAAACTCAGATCAAGCCCTGGATCAAGGAAACAGTTGTTTAATAAGAATAAATAAATAAAATAAATAAATAAATAATAAATAATAATAATTTGAAATAATAATATCAGCTAGGGGTGTGCGATATGATGATATAAAATCGTTAAGGATTATAACGTGGGGATGATCTCATAAAGCAGAAAGATCGTCAGATCGTCTGTGTGGGCGCAGAGACTTTGACGCGCACCCGACTAGCCAATTGTAGCACATCACACGCAGTGCATGATAGTATCTCCTGTTTGGTTATGTAGCGTGAAGCCATGGCAGAAAGAGAAAAGGAGATAAAAGCCTGAAGATACCAAAAATCTGTTCTAAAGCAGCTGTATTATTCACTCAGGTTATAGACATTGCAGTTAGATAACATTTATTTTAAATTGTTGCACTTTAAGAGATAATGTTGATATTGTTGTTCATTACCTTTTATGTTTACATTTATTGCACATTTTTTGTAAAACCTGCACTATTTAAATTAAAACCTGTTCAGAAAGTTTCTTTGGCTTTAATTCTCTTTTTTGCTTTTAGGGTTTTACACGTTTTATATGCTAAACATAGGGAAAAACTGGTCAAACATGCAAATTAGTCTAGAAAAATCAAAGTAAAAAAGAGTCGTGATAAAATCGTGATCGTGATTTTATTTTTAAAAAATCATGATATGATATTTTTGCCATATCGCCCACCCCAATATCAATCAAAGAAAGTTTCAAAATATGTAATCTAAAATTAAAAAGAAATAGATTACTAGATGTGTTAAGTTATAGCTTAAACCACTTCCAGGGGTTGAAGTCACACAAGCCAGGTCAGTCCATGCGGTAGAAATGGTGACTAGGGATGTCCCGATCCGATATTGATATCGGATCGGTACATCCCTAATGGTAACCAATATATTTTTGAAACATGACATATATGACAACTGAATTAAGCAGCATAATGATGTTTTTTAAAAAAAAAAAAAAAAACAAGCACTGCTTTTCATGTCAAGCTGATGATAGGCGTAACTACACCTTATGCCCACTAGGGTGCGCTAACTCCAACATCTGCTGAAGGTGCCTCACATGAGCTTTAAAGGCTTGATTCATACAGTAAACTATCATCTGTCAGTTTGTTGCCGTATGCTATCACTCAGTGTATGGCTAAACAAAATTGTTGTCTGTTTCATAAATAATACATTTCTGGAATATCCATAATTTGGCATAAATATGGCCTTAAAGTGCAAAACACCACAAAATTACAAACACAATAACAGTACACAATAATAACGTTTAAAAAATTAAACTGCAACAAAAGTCAGAAAAACAATGGAAATTATAAAAATACAGCTGCTAACTAAAGAAATAGATTATAAAAACACAACAAAATAAAAAAGAACCTCATCAACATATTAAGAGCATGACAAAAAAAGACTGAATGACAACTAAATAAATGCCACAACAAATTAAAATGAGAAAAAAAGCAACTAAAATAAAAAAAGTTATTTTTCCTCATCTGTAAATGCAGGATGTGTCGTTGGGGGAGCGCATACTTAACAGTGGGATTTTGGGAGCCAGCGTGGCCAACCTGTCAATCTCTGACCTGCAGGAGGAGATTATCATCACACTGAGGAATACAGAGCCAATTCCTGTAAGTCACTTTTTAAATAGGTCGACATGGTCCATGAGAAAAACAATCAAACTCATCAAAGACTAAAATCATAAAATGTAAACTGATTCAAGCTTTGGTGCCTCCTCTCAATCTACAGGCTAATTTTGTGGCTACTTGTGTATTCTGGAATTTTTCTTTGAATAGTAAGTATAATCTCAATGATTGTCAAATAAAAACAATCATGACATTTGCTTTCATTTGTCTTATTATTTATTGGTTTATTTTCTGTCAGACGGATCAGGTGGATGGAGTGGAGATGGATGTTTTGTCCGGAGTAGCAACGACAACGAGACAGTTTGTGGCTGCACTCATTTGACAAGTTTTGGAATCTTGCTGGTAAATAAATCAAAATATATTTATTTATCATTTAATCTTGGGTGCTGGTTTGGTGGAGTGGTTTGCAACCAGGCACCCCATGTACTTGCTTCTGCTGGTCCAGGTTCAAATCCAGCCTGTGACCAGTTTGCAGAGTGTCTTCCCCTACTCTCTCATCCCCTTTCACAAGCCTATCCACTGTCTCTCCTACCAATAAAGGCACAAAATGCCCCAAAAAAAACATTAAAAATGTATCGTTTAATCTGACCTTAGGCTTAGTGAAATTTATCACCTGTATTCTTGATGCTTTTACTCAGGGTTGCATGATTTTATTGGTACAATATCGATATTGGCCCAGAAAGATAAATATCATGTTAGCCGGTATTGAATTTTTTGCAGATATTTACAGCAAATAAATTTGCCATATATACCCCATATAAGCGGTAGTATTGTCAAAATACACAAATACACCATATTGCTTCACCTCATCATCTCTGCATTGGTATATTTAAAAGTGAATATACTGATTTTCAAAAACTAAGTGTAATTTCTTATTTTACATTTGTTCCTTACACAAGTAAGTCAAGTTTCATATGTTAACTTTTTTTTTTAGCATTTTGAGTAAAAACAAAGGGATCATGCCTACGATCATGCGTTTGGAAATGTTGGCATATTGGATATAGACAATTCATTCAGGAGTGACCAAATTTGAGTGAACATTTATTATAAAGTTGGTATGATTGAAGATGTTCAGCCTATTGAGGTTAGCATCTCTTTGGTGATTGGACTCTGTTTTTGAGTGTAAGTCACCTGCAGGGTGAGGAAATGGATGGCTAAATGAATCTTTAGGTCTTCCTGCTTGAACTTTTGCTATAGCTTCCTCAATCAAATGTCGTTCATCCCTAATTTCACTGCTTTATGTTCTAAATTTCTCCAAAGGACCTCTCCAGAACCCCAATAACCAGTCGCACCCAGGCAACCATCCTCACCTTCATCACTTACATCGGCTGTGGAGTCTCAGCCATCTTTCTGGCTATCACCCTCCTCACCTATCTGGCCTTTGGGTGAGTACTGGGAATCTGGAAATGTTGGATTAGATTGTTTTCTTGTTACTCTGCTTAATTAGGTTGCTAATTGTAAGTGCTAATAATCTGAAACCTAACAAAATATCAACAGTGTTGACGTTGCATTCAACACTCCTGAATCCAAACATGCACAAAACAATCCTGTTTAATGCCAACAACAAAAATCAACAAAATAATGCTGAATCAATGGATGTCATGGTCCTTCAACTTAACGAAATAGAGGGTCCCATCGTTCTTTTAGTTCTTGACAATAAATAATTAATTCATAAAACAGTTGCAGCTGTTTTCATTGGCTAAAAAGTGGCAATTTTGGAGATTTGAGTTTTTGCCTGACAGCAATAAAGCTTCTTGGAACTGTCAATAAAAGTCAGATCTACTGTAAGACTTTAAGTGCATAAATTATCACATTATTTCTGGGGTTAAGGGGCTCTTTTTAGGTGGTATGGCAGATTTAGCCAATAACTATGTCAGTAAAAAGTGGCATTTGTTTTTTTAAGACATTAAAAGGATAGCTTGGGTTCTTCGCGTGGGGTTGCTGGAGTTGCATCAGTGAATATGAGTACCAATAACAGGAATTGCAAGACTTGTCACTGGGGAAGATATCCAGGGGCGGATGCTAACAGGTATATAGCAGCACATAGTGCCACCAAAAGCCTCATAATTATCCCACTTGTTGGGAAAATCTTCTCAGAAAAATATATTGGCTTGCAAATACACCACAGTACGACTCTTTACAGTGTTTAACTTTTCCCCAAAAAACTCTCTGATTGGGACATAAGGGTTATGCTTCCCTCTGCAATCAGCTGGTCAGGTAAGCTGAGGACACAACAGACACTAACTTCACTAAAGCTGAACTAAAAATGACTGATTTAGACTCCAGGAACAACAATGTGCCATCAGTTGTGGGAACGAGAGGATATCTTTATAAACAGGAGTACATTAAGGCAGAGCTTAAGCAGATGGAGTCACATTGAGAGAGACGGATGGAGAACAGAGGAGCAGGACAGATCACAGGTTACCTGATGCTTGAGATGCATTTAATGCGTCCGCAAGGTCAGAAGTCCATTGCTGTTATGAGCGGGACTTAGTAAAACCACTCCTCCTGGATCTTTAATCAGAGCGCTTTAACTTCATAAAGCCTTTAGACTGTCGTGTGTCTTAGTCCTGGTTGATAAAACAGACATTGCAAACACAAGCTCTGTTACTGCAGAGAGGGGAATCTGGATGTCCATGTTTAAAACAACCAGAATTTATAATGACATCCAGGGAGTTTACTATAAATGTGTTTTTAAATCTCCTTTAAAAAACACATTTTTATCGATGTGCTTTTACAGGAGATATCACCTGAGTGTGCTTTAAATCGTCTGACTCTGCTTTTATTTCTAGTCTTAGACAGTTTCACAGGCAGCATCTTTCATTCTTTCATTTTTTAATCTTATTAACTTTTTATCCTGTTTTAGTTTTATTTTCTTTCATGTTATCTACTATTTCCTTTTATATTTAGGTAGTTTTAGCCTTTTTTAATTTCTTCATTTTTTTTGTTATTAATCCTTTATTTATTTTGCTCTCTGGTGCCGTCATTTCTGGCTCTTACGTGCTTTTCCACTTTTCTGATTTCTTACACTTACACCTTTTGTCATTGTATTCCTCACATTTATCTTTTGTTTTTCTTTTATTTTCATGTCATTTTTTAACATTTGCCTTTAAAGTACTTTGTAACCCTGTTTTGAAAAGTGCTATATAAAGAAAGTTTATTATTATAATAAATCACTTTTTGCTCCAGTGAGCACTATCTGACCCTGCTGCAGCTGCATGATCTGATCCAATGAGGGTTGCTAACAGAAGTAAGGAAACGAAGCCTTTTTTACATCACAATATAGTTATAAACATAGCAGGAAAAGTTTAACGCTGTAAAGAATCTTACTGCAGTATATTGTTGAGCTAATATAGCTTTTGGAGTAGTTTTAACCTCTAAGTGGGTTCATTAATGTACTGCTATGTACTATCAAGCGTCCACCCCCAGATATTTCCCCCCAAGGACAATGCTTGCAAAATTCCTATCAGTGGCACGGGCCTTGAGCAGCCCACTTCAAAAAAACAAAAAGTGAATTAAGTCAAATGTTTGTGCACTACAGATGATCAGCCATCAGAGGTGCAGCATTAAGAGTGTGTAAAAGTCATGAAACAGCAGGGCTTGTTAAAAAGACTACACACAGATGTCTCATTTCATCTGAACTATTCTGACTCCTCAGGAAGCTCCGTAAAGACATCCCATCTAAAATCCTGATCCAGCTGTGCTTTGCTCTGCTCCTGCTGAACCTGGTCTTCCTTGTCGATGCTTGGCTGGCTCTCTACCCTGACGCTGTGGGACTCTGCATCTCCACCGCCTGGTTCCTTCACTACTTCCTGCTTGTGAGCTTCACCTGGATGGGACTGGAGGCCGTCCACATGTACCTGGCGTTGGTCAAAGTCTTCAACACCTACATATCACACTACATGCTGAAGTTCTCCCTGGTAGGCTGGGGTGTCCCGATGATTGTGGTCATTATTGTCATCGCAATTGACAAAGACAACTACGGTCTGGTCACCTATGGAAGATTTACTGATGGTTCTACTGATGACTTGTGAGTTAATTACATTTTTCACACAAACCAAACAATACCAAAAAATACAGAAACAAAATTTAAAATGTAATTCCTTTTATATTTGTCTCTCCCAGTTGCTGGCTGAAGAATGACATTGCTTTCTACGTGGCAGTGGTGGCCTACTTCTGTGTCATTTTCCTCTTCAACCTGATCATGTTTGTGGTGGTCCTGGTGCAGCTTTGTCGAATAAAGAGGCAGAACCCTCACAGTACACATCACCGCACCACTCTGCAGGATATGCGCAGTGTGGCGGGGATAACCATCCTTCTGGGCCTCACTTGGGGCTTTGCCTTTTTTGCATGGGGGCCTGTTAACCTGGCATTCATGTACCTCTTTGCCATCTTTAACGCTCTGCAAGGTGAGTTGACCAGTTTGGATTTCATGTTGAAGTAGAGGTCCGTGCAGTTAAAGCACTTTAGAGAAACACTGCATCGCATTTAAAACTTGTTTCTTGTGTTTTTGGCATCAGAGATTAGCATACTTAAACAGTAATTGATTTACCTGTACCTTGACCCATTGGCTCCTATTGGGGATTGCACATCTTTTTTCTTCTACATTATTTACCACCAGTAATTCACTGCATGTAAATTTGTGCCTTTTAAAATATATATATGTTAAAATTTTGAACTCGGTCTGTTATGACATGCCTGTAGAAATAAAAAGAACACTTAGTCTATTAAGACCAAAAATGGTCACAGTAAAAACTATTATTAGAGTGTTTTTGATCATATGGCTCCAATAGGGTCAAAACATGTAATTAACTCCACCAGGAGGTTATGTTTTCAGGAGAGTTTGTCTGTCTGTGAACAAAATAACTCAAAAAGTAATGGATGGATTTTGATGAAATTTTCAGGAAATGTTCAGCATAGGAAAAGGAAGAAGTGATTCAATTTTGGTGTTGATCCGGATCACCGTCTGGATCCTCCATGATGAAAAATGCGATTTTCGTGAATAACTACTGAACTAAAATAGATATCATTATGAAACCAATTGCTAATGGTATATTTTCATGGTCAAGGAATCTAAATATTTACATAAAATAAAGGTAGGACTAATATTTATGGTAAAAATCACAATATGGGAGAGGACTGTGGTACTGGCAGAGGTCTGCGCTCTCCAAGTGCTTTTCTAGTTTCTTAAGATATGCTTTAAATTTACATGCCAGGCTTCAGATTTGAGGTTTTTATTACTTTTTAGCAGCTGCTAACCTTGCACAGCAGCTGGATCTGTCTGATTCAATGTGTGTAGTCAGGCAGATCCAACTCTCTAATATTACCAACCTGACACACCAGGTGGACTGTTCAGTATATTTCACTGGTCCATATGCACAACAGCCTACAGGAAGTGCTTGTGCAGAGCACAATGTTTCAAAAGCTTAATCAACAGGTGATTGAACAATTGTTCCTTCAGTCATATTTAGCCAATTAGATCATGTTGTAGGCAGGCACTACACCCAGGGTGTAAAATAAAAAGGAGGGCAACTCATTATTCTCCTAATGTTAGGCTCTAAAACAATGCTGTTTTACATAAATAACCTTTTAATGTGGTTTTCTATATAAATAGAAGCAGCATAATGTACACAATTTTGTGTAAAGAGTTAAATTATATAAAATATCAGATATTAAAGGCAAGGTTGTTGAAAATTTCAAATCCAGTGAAAGTAAAAAATAACAATTAAGAATACTGGCCTTTTTATTGAAGGTATATATGTGAGATTCAGAGAGTAGATGTCACTTGGAGGTGGTGACAGAGTATTTAGAGCTCCCCCTGCTGGGTGGTCCTGCCTCTTTCATGTTAACACAGGGCATGGAGCTCGAAACACATCAGAAGAAGATAGAGGCACTGCCCAAGTAATAATGCCATCAGTAATGTTATCAAGGGGATGAATCTAAAGCTCCTGTGATAAATGATTTTATAGTTATGACACAGACTAATCTGACTTTAATGTTTTTAAGAGCCACAGCATCAGACTTGCTGTGCTAACAACATTTCAATACAGGTTATTTTAATCCCAGTGAACATCTCAAGTTTTGAAGGTGAAACTAAACAAAAAGAATTTCTGATTTGTCCTGATGAGGTTTTAAAATCAACACAAACCAAATGGTCCTTACAGGAGCTTGAGTGTCATGTGCATAATAATATGTAGAGCTAAAACACATTTGTGTTAACTGAAAGTCAGAGATGCACTTTCTGTGTCAGTCTGTTGAAGACTTACTCAAGTCATTGCAGGTGACGAAGGATATATAGAGGAAAAAAACCTTTGTGGCACATTTGAACAGTTAATGCTGACAGAGACAGAAGTGATTTAATCTTAAAGCAAACTGGAACTGTTTATAGCCCTGTAGTGATATTTTTGCCCCTATTTTGTCCTAAAATCATTAAGCATTGCATTTACCAAATAAGCAACATGACGACAGTATAGTCTGATGGGACAAGATCTGCCATCAGACGGGCTGTGAACATGCCAACACTTTAGCCAGATTATCTAAACCCCTTGATTTGGAGATAAAGCTCAAAGTAAGGGCACATGGGGCAAACGTCAGCTGTAATCCTCATTGCATAACAAAATGTTTGTATAAGTGCAGTGGGTCAAAGTTGGCAGACAAGGTCCTCTTTAAAATGTGTAGAAGGTTTACATTTCGTTTACAGTATAAGACGTATCCCGATCAATCATATTCCTAAAATCAGTATCTTATCAGAACTAGACTGCACCCATCAGAGCTACGCTGTAATATTGAGAACACAAGTTTACGGAATGAAACATCCAGAAAATCATAGATCAACTGAAAATATAGAATTTTTTTTATTCATAGAACTTAATATTTCTTATGATTGTAATTTACAACGATACATTTTTACCTTATTTCTTGTTAAATTAACATTTGAGATTTTATTTCTTGCTGTTTGGATAATTATTTTCTCTCATATGTTTGTACTATTTGTTTGTATTTCTTGAATACTTTTTATCTTTTCACACTTTATCATCTAAGATTTTCTTTTAATTAATCTTTCAATATATTTTTGTGTACTTTAGCTTTTTATTAATCCTTGTCCATGGCAGCTTGCATTTATTGCTTTCCTTTATCAATTTTTTTCAACCTTATATATTTTTATTAGTCATTTTGATTTTATAGTTTCCTATACACCTACTAGTCTGGAGCAAATCAGTCTCATAATCCATCTTGTCATCCTGCTGATCATTATTATTGTTATTACTATACCAGTAAAAATCTACTTGTTATTAGACCTTCTCTGAGGATTTATTTGATTTATTTTTATTCTTTTTCCAGTCACTTGTCTGCCTCCCTATAAAGCACTCTGAACATTTGAATTAGTCTGAACTATGCTTTAAGATTGAAGTTTGACTGATTGATTAATTTTAAAACATGAACTGTCTTAATAAACAGGAAAAAAAACATCCTGATGGTGTTTCTGTTTTGCAGGTTTCTTCATTTTTGTGTTTCACTGTGCCGTAAAGGAAAGTGTGAGGAGGCAGTGGAGGACGTACCTGTGCTGTGGAAAGATGAGGCTGGCAGAAAACTCAGGTCAGAAATGTTCAAAACTGACAAACTAAACTGGTTACTGTTGCATATTTCACTTTGTTTCTTACATTAATTAATACTGTAAGAAGACTTTCACAGTAAATTTAGCTGACATGCTTTTTTCGACAAAGTGGTGTGAAGCAAGGGACAAAGAAATCCACCTGATCTGAAACTACAGTCACAAGAATAAAACATATTTTGGAGGTCAAGATAAAGTGTACCTGAAAGACTGCATTATGAGCTGTCCCTTTATTTCAGCCTCACCCAAACAGAGTCAACTAAAAACATACTCTGAATGATTGTCTTACATTTGACTCTTTTCCTCTCAGACTGGAGTCGCACCTACACACAGAAGACTGTGAAGAAATCCTCGATGAACAGAGTGATCTCGAATCGTTCCTCCAAGCTGTCCCAGTCCAACAGCTCATCATCTTTCCTCGTCTCAGATTCCTCGGATCACGTTAATGGCATCAGTAAGTAAACGTCTCTGCGTTAAATCATGACACAGATAATCAGGATGAAACCTTAAGTTGGTGTGAAGTTCAGGATGCACCTCACTTTACTTTTGTCTGGTTGTCTCTTTTGCTCCTGCTTTCTTTTCCTACATGTGGTTTGTTTTGACAGGATTTAGCCACACACAGAACCGCGTCTATAACAAAATGTCAGGTCACTTGTTAAATTATTATAAACTGTCATCAATAATCTAAATAAAAATAATTAAATAAAATTAAGACATACAAGAAAGATCAATTCAAACTAATAATAAGACAGACAAAAAAAGATGCAGAAAATTCATATCACAAATCTGACTTTTTTCATGTTAATTCTTTCATAAATTTGAATTATTTTATTTTGACCATCTCAGAATGAGTGCTAATAAAATTGGCCATTATCGAATATCACATTTGACTTCTTACTTACTGTCCTCAACTTTTAATCTTACACATTTGACTCTCGATGACACTCAAGTATGCTGATTTATTCATGATTCAGTGCATCATTTTGATTTCTCACTCAGTTTTAATCATTTATCTATGATTCATAGATGGTCTTTATCTCATCATTCTGACAGTGACTCATATTTTTGGTTTTCCATATAATTTTAGTCGCTCTCTAAACTTTGGACTTTTCAATCTTGGCATCAGCCATCAGACTTAGTTTCTAATCATTTTAACTTTAATATGATGAAGACTTTTTGAAATTTTATTTTTATTTTATTTATTTTATGATAGCGACTTATGTCTCAGTTTGACTATTTGACCTATTTGGAGAACTATTCGGTAACACTTAACTTAAAGGTCTAGTTTATAATGCATTAGAAGCACATGCATAAGACGTTATAATGCATGTATAATGCTTCATAAGTGTCATTTGAATGGTGTATAACCATGTATAAGAACTTGTACCATGGTTTATAAAGTATTACGAGTGTGGACATAATGTATTATAATCAAGCCTCTATAATGTTTTATACCTGCATACTCTATGCAGGTATAAAACATTAAAAAGCCTATAGCCTTATAAAGCCTACATTAGGCTTGATTATAATACATTACGTCCACACTTGTAATACTTTATAAACCTTGGTACAAGTTCTTATACATGGTTGTACACCATTATAATGACACTTATGAAGCATTATACATGCATTAACGTCTTATGCATGTGCTTCTAATGCATTATAAACTAGACCTTTAAGTAAAGTGTTACCAATTATTCCAACACAAACCTTTCAGCTTTCATTTGTATTATGTTTTTTATAAGTGTTGATAACCCTCTGAAATCATAAATCAGAGATAAATTACAGGCGACCGTATGTACTTGAGGTTTGTTTGGTGGTTCATGTTTATGTTTAAGACCAAAATCTTTGGTCTATTTTCCTAACGTTGCACTCTAAAACAATGCTGTTTTACGGATAAAATAAATCATTTGATGTAGTTTTCTTTATGAATAGAAGCAGCATTGTGTGTAAAGGGTTAAATAAAATGTTCTATATTTAACCCTTTACACATGTTTATGTTTACAACAAAAAATTTTTAATCTTGTAATTTGACTCTTGAGATGATCATGAAGCCTTAAAAACAGAACCACTTAGTTGGCAGTCTTTTTTTTCTCTTAAATACTTATCTAGTTTTTTTAAGCCGTTCTTGTGAAGACAGGGCAGTGATTTGAGTTGTGGGAAATGACATGCAGGAAAGAGGCCATGGGCTGGTTTGACTCTAGGATGCCCACTTTAAGGACAACACCCTCTGTACATGTGATACCACTCCCTGAAATGTCATCACCTCTGTTTCTTCGTCTACACCCACCATGACAGAGGATTTGATTTGATTTAAAGATGGGAACGAAATGCATTCATACAGATTATAGCAGTCGGAGGATGCAGTGACGTCTGCAGCAGACTCTGAGGTGTAATTCTTCTTCTTCTTCTTCTTCTTCTGCAGGTAGTCCATTTAGTGACCGAGCAATCACAGCTGACGAGGAGCTGAACTCAGACGTAGTCCTCAACGAGATCAACAGACAGAGCAGAAACCATGCACATGCATCATAAAACAGGAAGATGAAACTGACCTTTATTTGAATTATGTGTATATAATGTAAATATATAGTTATTTATGCACCACTTGAATGTAACACCTCTAAATGACTTGTTAAGAGCACAGAAGATTTTTAATGCCACATAATTATTATTGCATTTGCACAGGAAATTTAACATCAGTCCGTCATGATAGTGCCATCAGCTTTACCAGCCAACGTTAATTAACTAAATAATGGCATGATTCTGGGGGCTGGGCAATATTTAAAGTTTTGATTAGATAATAAATGTTTATTTTTAACAACAAAGGGAGACTAATAAATGTTTTATCAGTCTAACGCATGTCAATTAAAACAATTAGATAACTGGTCAAAGGTTCAGTAAAATGGAGTTTACGGTTAAAACCATTTACAGCCCCATGCTTGTTGACAGGGGCGTGCCCAGAAATTTGGAGCCCCATTAAAAGATATCACATAGGGTTTGATCCCAAACTAGTGCTGCTCGGACTCTCAAACCATGCAAGTCAAGCTGTAAACATGGTTAATAAAGTTAAAATAAGAATTTCTTCTTTATATTATTGCCACATTCTTGTATTTAAAGACACAAATACAGATCAAACTGTGAAACTATTGAAAAACACTTATGTAAAAATCATGCAATAGCTAGCAAAATTTCATGATGCAGTAAGTAGCTTTCTGGTATTTGGACCATTTTAAGCATTCATTGTGTTTTTATTTATTATTTACATTTCCAATCTCAGCTCTTTTAATCCTAGAAAGATCTTAATGTTTGCAAATGATACAGTTGTCTCACTACCCAACCAAACTCTAAATATTCTAATGCGCTGTTCAGATGTACATCAAAAGTGAATTTACAAAATAAAAAACTCCCTCAAATGTGTTTTAAGGGCCTCTTTCCAGCAGTAACTGTAAAGCTATGCAAAAAAGATGGTGCTTCTTAATGGACATCAGCAAAAAAAAAAAAAATTCAAGCTATCAAGTGTGCACCCGATCGTATTTGGTGCACATGAAAAACTATCTGGTGTGCACTAGAAACTATCTTGCCCCCAAAGGAACATTTTCATTATTTTCAATAACATTAAAATAGTTAAAACATGCCTAAATGTTTTTTTCTCCTGCATAAAAACAAGTAAAAAAAAATTATGTGACGAGAATAGAAATCTTAAAACACTGATGGTAAAATGTGTTTGAAACAACATCCTTGGGGCCCGTGACTGACAGGGGCCCCAAGAACCTTCCAGACTGTTCCCCCTTTAAGGCCCTGATTGTTGATCACAAGATAATCTATAACGTTTTATGACCTTTTTGGAGATTATTGTTAAAAACAAAGGACAGAAGCTGAAAGAGACCCTCACAGGCTGATGATTGGAGTTTTTTACTCCAAAAGATCTTCAGGTAGCTCAACTTCACCAGCTCATCACTGGAACACATTAAACAGGGAAGAGGTGTAATATCAACTCTCCACTTTCAAGTTCCGAGGTAAATAAAACAATCCATGAGAGCTCAACTACAGTAGTCAGATTAATGATGTTGATTAAATGTTTGGCAGCTTCACAGTGATGTCAATGTGTTCTTTGAATCGTAGACTGATGCTATGAAAAGTTTATTTCTAACATGTGCCGCACGTCAACTCAAGCTTCACATTTCTAGAGTTCGTTAAACTGCTGCAGATTAAAGTGTTTTGACTCGTCCTGTTTTGTCTTCAGTGGAATGCTTGTTTGTTCTGGAACAGTTCGAGCAGAGTAATTAGGGAGCGCCTGACAGCGTCTGAGCTAAGCGTCCTGTCTCATCAAGAAAATATGAAAACGTTGATGAACCTCGACTGAGGTTACTTTACAAGCACTCTGTCCGTCACTGCCAGCTAAATCACTTACTCTTACATGTCTATTAAACTTCTCTTTACTTCAATGGCACATGAAACTTTCCTAAAAATGCATTTCATGCATATTATAAAGAAATCTCATAGTTTGTTTGTTTAAAAAAAGAGAAACATCACCTATTGAAACTGACATTAAAAGGTTAAAATCCTAAAACGTATTGAGTACTTTGTGTTGAGCAGAGCTGAAGATTATTCTGAGATAAATTGCAGAAAAAATACTGATATAGGATTTGACAGCTGTTTTGTTGGGTGAATATTTTTTGGCTTGAGTGTCCAAAGATGGTGCAGAAATGTAATTCTCACACTACACAAAAAATACTAATGCAATGAAAATTTTGCTGCTACTTTTTGACATCCCTATCCACCCCACTATTTATTGATATACGTGGAAACATATATTCAAGCTGGCATTTAAAGTACGAGTGCACGATATTGGATATTTGTTTATACCCAGTTTGCTAGTACACAAACTTGTTATGGCCATTTACTTTACAGATACCAATATTCTGTGAAATAGTACAAAGTTTCTACTTATATTAAAAAAACTGACTTGTTCCTTGGATGGATGGATTGGTTTATGAAAGTAGACTTTCAGTAATCAAGAAGTCAGCCATTATGACAAAGTTGTTTGTGATAATTATGGCAAATTGATCAAAATATCAGCAAATATTTTCATGTTGAGATAATACTAATCAACTTTAAAGGCAAATACCTGCCAATACTGATATTAGTGTGATAATAGTGTGCATCCCTAATTTTAATGATTTAACTCCTTAAAGTTAGTGAATGTTCAGAAGTTGTGAGCAGAGCTGTGGTGGCTTAAGAGCTCTATGTAGAAAAACAGCAGGAAAAATATTGATTTATGATTTCAGACCATTTTTGTGGGAGTGCACATTTTGCCTTGAGGGTCCCGAAGGGGTGCAAAATGTTATTCTCACACCACATAAAGATATTAATGGACTGAAATCAATGTTGCTATTTTCTGACATGTCCAGGCATCTAATAATCAGCCATGTCCTGCCCCTGCCGCCTACTAGTTATTATACAAAAACAATTACTTTGTGTGGTTACTTTAATAAATAGAACAACTGGCATCATGTATATAACCTGGCATTTAAAGGGCTTCAATCTTGAAAACTATCTAATTTTTGGTGGATTGGAGTAGAGTTGTAGTGGTTTTAAATATGTTTAAAGAAAAAAGCAGGAACATTTTCTGATGTATGAAAACTTTATAGCAGTTTATTGTGTCTGTCCATTTTTTGCCTCGAGGGTCAGCAGAGGGTGGTGAATTAGAGGGATGCAAAATGCAAAAGGGTTAAAAATATTCTGAGTTTGAACATCATTTCTATGAAAAAAAAAGAGTTGGACACTATCCCCCAAAAACACTTTAATTGTGATCGTCACAAAAATGATCTCAGTGGGACAAAAACAGCATTTGGTGAAATCATATAGAATAAATAAATGTAACTCAGTCCCACAGAGTTTATCACTTGTAAACAAGCTGTGGACTGTATATGCAAGCTACATTCACCGTCCTTTACATGCACCTAATACAGTCTTTAAAAAACTTAAAACAATCAGGAGAAAACAAAGGTGCTAATAAAACATGACATATAAACAGCACAAGCACAGAGGTGGCATTAAAGTGGAGGAATCGTTTCCCTTTTAAAACACACGTGGACTCAAACGCTGAGTCTCACTGGACATGCTCACATTGCCTTGAAAAACAACCTGAAAGAATAAAATCACATTTAAGAGGCAGTAACAAAAAAAACAGCATTAAAAGCAACTTAGCTTAGCTATGCTGAGCTTACAGATTGCCCTGTCACACCATCTGAGCTCAAAACTCAGAGTAAACCTAAAGAAAAGTAAGAAACACACGCCTGCTGTGAGAAGAGTTACACCGTGTCATCAGTGTATCAAACATCTAACAGTTCCTTCAACATACATGCAAATGGACATTCAAATCAAGTAACACAACTGAATACAACCCAGAGGCTGTAGCAAACATGGTAAAACAACTAAAACAGGGAAAAGAGACAGAAAAGGGCGATTGGGGCAGAAAAAGAAGGGAGAATAAACTTTGTTTTAGTCCACAAAGATGTGTTCAGTCCAAACAGTTTTTCATGAAACCAATTACAGCACAATTGTATCAGCTACTTCTCTGTTACAACTTATTTTTAATCTTACACACTGTTGACTTTTTCTTGCCAAACTTTATTACCAATTTTCATGTCCTGTTCAGTCTGAACACACCTTTGAGGTTACAGCAGAAATGGGTGGAGCGTTCACATTCCAGCTGCGGGGGATTTAAGTAAAGGGAGCTGGAGCTCTTCACTTCTTCCACACAGTGTAGAAAACCCATCTGACACGCTGCAGTTAAAGACCATCTTAACAATAGGAGGCAGAAATCCATAATAATGCTCACTAACATGTGTTCCTTCTACCGAGTATCAAAACAACACTTAAAAATATTAATGCTGGGTATCAATTTTTACTTTACATTTTTTTTAATTTCTCCTTCATAAGTATTAAGTTGTATTTTCTTAATATTCTGCACGGTCTTTTTGTCTTTAGTTAGATGTATTTCTAGCTTCTGTGTGTCTGTTCTTTCTGTACAGGAGCAGAGCTGATTGCGTCATTGGCTACAGTTACATGATGTGTTTTAATTCGCAATTGGGTATTCAGAGTTTTATAATTCAGAATTAAAGTATTGTCTTCCAAGTTTACACGGAAATAGTAATTCTAAATTGAGGTTTACATGTGAAACATGTATATTTGCCTTTATTCAATTCCGCTTAAGGTCTGGGGGTTGGGAATGGCTCCGACTGGACAGGGAGGGGAAGTGACATATTTACGTCTATCAGAAGAAAACAAACTCCAGTTCCCACTTTTCTTTTGGCTACAAGAAGGAAGATCACATAAGCTACAATTTTGCAAAGGTTCGCATTTTTATGTTTACGTCCATCCGCTCTTTTCATTATTTCAAAATCTTCTAAGGCAGCCACCCTGTTCCCATCAGAGTGGAATATGTGCATCACTGTGACAGGACAAGGTAACGAGCATGAGCAGAACAACCGGAATAACTTAAAAGTGGAATAAACATATACTTAATAAGGAATTATTCAATTTTGATTTAAAATCAGAATAAACCAGCCACTTACTTCAGAGTTAAGTTTAATTCAGAATGGTTGTTTTCATTCAGAACTACGTGTTTACAAAGTCATTTTTAATCTTTTTAAACTTCAAGTTTTATTCTCATGTATACTTGGCAGTTGTGACTGCTGTATGAGGTTTTATTGATTTATTCACAAATTCATACAACCTTCTGAGGCATTCCTTTAACACACTGAAGACCCTTGGGGTCTTGTTTTCTGACATTAACACAGTGAAAACCTTTTCTGTGATTAAAGGATACAGCTCCAGGTAGGAGGGCACACACACCACCTCTTTAGAGAAGCCCACCGGACACGAGAGCTTCCCCAGCTGCTCCTCATACAAACTCAGTGCCTCTGTCAGATTCACACTGTTTCCCTGGAAGACGAACACAAGACACAAATGTCATAGAATGTATATATTCTGATGTTTAGCCAAGACAAATAGCAAAGAGCCACTTCAATCAATCAATCAATTAAACTTTACTTATAAAGCACTTTTCATACATAAGATGTATCACAAAGTGCTGTACATTAAAATAAACAAGCAGATCAGAGAGATACAGATTAAGATAGAGGATCCCACCCACCCTCCCAGCCCACATTTAGCACAGACAGCCACTCACACACAAAATCATGTACCCAACCCCCCCCCCCACCCCCCACACATACACACAAGGACTCTAAGCCAGGACTTTTTAGAAATCCACAGAGGACTGAGGAAATGCTACCTTGAATTGTAAATTAGGAGACACAGTAGCTAAAACTAAACTGACTGAATAAATAAGTAAACAAATAAAACCATGATAGGATATGACAAAGGTAATAAAATGCTAAAAGTTGATTAAGATAGAACTCTTTTTAAACCAAACAATTAATTAATAAAAAGTGGTAAAACATTAAATAGTAACTCTGAAACTAAAATGGAGTAAACCCCATAAGATGCAGATTAAAAGACTTAAACAAAATTCAGCTAAAAGCCAGATTAAAAAGGTAGGTCTTGAGTTTGCTTTTAAAAATATGAAAAGTAGTTGCTGCACTTAGGTCTTCAGGTAGACTGTTCCACAGACGGGGGCCGTAATAATGAAAGGAAGCTTCACTGTATGTTTTAGACCTAACTTTGGGGACTATTAAAAGACCACTACCTGAAGACCTGAGGGCTCTAGTGGGCTCATATGGTAAAAGCAAATCGCATAAATAAGAGGGTCCAAGACCATTAAGAGATTTAAAAACCAATTAAAGAGCCTTAAAATCTATTCAAAAAGATACAGGCAGCCAATGCAGAGACTTTAGAATTGGGGTGATGTGGGCTCTCCTTCTGGTCTTCGTCAGCATACGTGCGGCTGAATTTTGAAGGAGCTGTAGATGTGAAATGTTCTTTTTGGGAAGACCAGAGAGGAGAGCATTGCAGTAATCAATTCTGCAGGTAATAAAAGCATGAATAAGAGTCTCTGCATTGGCTTGAGAGAGAAACTTCTCCTTGCTTGATTGAATTATCACCCTTCCCTTCACATTATCAAACACTATCCCTCCACACGTATATACGCACACTGTGTGAACTCTTAACATCTTATTTTCAAGAGGAAATACATCAACTAAACACGGCAAAACAGCAAAGATCAGCCCCACCAATGAAAAGTGTCATATGCAAAGTCCTCACCTGTGTGAAGTATTTCCCGGAAGGATGCAGGACTTTTATTGACAGATCTAAGATGAGCCGCAGGAACTCCCAAGTCGAGTCTACAAAACACACAACATGACATTACTATTGGTAACACACAACCTCAGAATATGAAGAGGGAAGTGGAGATACCTTCTTCTGGCTCAGTGGATATTGGGACTGCAGTGAGGTCATTAATAACATAATCAAACATCCTTCCTTCCTGGACATACTTTTTCAGCACGGGCACACAGTCCTCAACTAGGATCTGAAAAAGCACAATAACAGAATTTGTTTTCTACGACAAAGGTAAAAGACAAACTTTATAATGCAGTTATGCGAGTCAATTCAGAATCTGTTTTGCAGATCACTGAGAATATTTACTCTGCCAATGCCTTCTACGAAATGAGAACAACAGATAATGGTAGTAATTTCAAATGAAGAGATAAGACTGGGAACAGGTGAGACTATTAATAGAATTGCCAGTAACTCTGCTGTGTATTTGTCCAACTGTAATTACTGGTCCTTGTTGGTACTTGTGAATTTTTTTTATGTGGAAGAATTCCTGCACAAGTTTTCCTCAACAGCAACACTCATGGCACTCCAATGTGGTTTTGGCAAATGTTTCAGTACGATGTTAGTGTTTCCACCCTTGCTCCTTATCACACAGGCACAGTCATGCCCTGTTGATCTGTTGGTGTCAAATTCAGCTTGTTATTGAACCACTTCTGTCTCTTTTCAGCATGAATACCATGACTTTTTTGTTGTTATTCAGGCAGACAAAATTTTACAAGTTCATGACATCACTGTGGTAATTATACTTGCAGTGCAGATGGATCCGCCTTATTCATTGTCTGCAAACAGGCTGTTCTGGTGAGAGTTTGTTCGACATAGCTTACATTTTCTGAAAGGCTCTGTTCTTTCTAAAACACTTTCTATGGGCTGTTGTTGAGATGGAGTAGTGAATATGGTGTGTCAGGTTAACTGATAATGTCATCTATAAGCATAAAGTTAATTATAATAATGCCATAAACTACCTGAATAGGCACTGCTGGCTGCCAACATCCATTACGTACAAAACAACTATTTTTTATTAGCTTTAGCAATCACACACTGTCATGAATGTGGCTGCCTGTGTTTTCAAAATCAAATGGAATTAAAAACTCTTGTGGATTGGCCATGTTAGATGTCTTCTGCTTGTACTATTACAGCCACTCAGTCCTGTTTCAGTGCAGTGTTAGCTCACTTCAGTACTCACTTGGTAACAGTCTCCCTCGAGGCTGTCGAGGGTACTTCCACATGTTACCCTCATGTGTTCTTTGCACCCGTCTATCACCTTCTGGTCAATGTGAGATCTTTATTAAGGAAACATTGGTTTCATCCATCCACTTTAATTATATGGAACATTTTTAAAACACAAGTTTAGCAAAGTGCTACATAGAGATGACGAAGCAACAATAATAATAGTATAAAATCAAGTAAATGAAATACATACAATTGATATCAAGTAATGAAAAACTATAATAGAACTATAAAAATGTAAACACAAGATATAAAAAGCATAAAAACACAATAATTCATGAAATAAAATAAGCTAAATAATTAAAAACACACAAAGCAGAGACCACAAAACTTTCATACTAAATCAAAAGCCAACAAGTACAAGTACGTTTTAAGAAGCACCCAAGCTTTATGTCCTTAGTATATTCCATCAGTATATTATAATAATAGCAGTATATGCTTCTCTAAAGTAAGGTACATTCGTAAATCATCAGCATAAAGATGATAAAACACAACATGCTTTTAGACAATCATGCCAAGTTACAGCAGATGATATGAGAAAAGAAAAGGTCCCTGGATTGAGCCTTGGGGGACTCCACATCGGAGGGGGGCAGGGATTCAAAACTGCTGAGGCCAACTATAAAAGACCTCTTTGTTAGATAAGACCTGAACCAGATTTAAACAGTAAATTTATAACTCACATATTGCTCCAGGCGAGAGATGATTAAGATGTACAATACGATAAGTTAAAATTAGGCTGCTGAAAAAAATGCAGAAATGAGGAAAAGCAGATCCAAAGCCATAAAAAGGATATTTCCAACATGGTGATCATCTTTGGTTTCTGTTTGACCACCTCTGCGAGGATGCCTCCATCACCTCCTCCCAGTATGAGCACCTCCTTTCCTGTGTAATTCTCTTTTCCGCCTCCAATTATGGCGTGGGTGTATGCCAAGTCACTCTCCGCCAGGTCTACGAGGTACGACAAGAGTTAATCCATCAATTCTGACAACTGATATGAAAATGGTGAGAAAAAGAACTGCATCCAATTTAAAAATATTTTATTAGCAAGAAAATAATAAATAACCAACACCAATACGTTACTATGCAACCCTGGGCAAGCTTGTCAATGCAGCCCGATGTCAGCCTCTGATCTCTGAGGCTCTAGATGATGCTGAGGTTTGTTTTTATTTTGAAGGTCTTCTTTTGCCTGGGCTGGAGTTCATATGTTTGATTTCCTGTCATTTTAAGGCCCTCTTCCTCATGTGTGCCCAGTTTGTTCTGGTTGATTGATCTTTCCACTCAGTGGTGACTGGTCAGATCAGCATGTTTAAGTGCCACGTTTTTAACAACTGTGTTCTTTCAACAATCTCTGCTCTGCTCTAAGCTTTTTACCCCGTGTCAATAGGACTGAACTACCAACGTAAGGTCAGGCAAGAGGTCATGTGGTCTACTAGGGGGGGTTCAGGCAGCTACTGATGCTGCTTACAGGAGGAGAGGGAGGCAGAAAAGCAGCAATATCATGTGAAAGAGAAAGTTAAAACACACTGGAGGGCATACACATTGTTAAAAAGCACAATATGACCTCTGCAACATAAACCAGGATGACAAATGTAGACTATGTTTAGGAAAGTTTTCAAATAATTCAAAGAAATATTATGGTTCACGTATTTGGGTCTGTGCTTTGTACTTATGAGCATCCAAATTAAATGTCTTGTACTTTAAAAAGTGTCATCAGCTCTTTCCTAACTACAATGTACCTAATGTTGCATTAAAGGGACTGTGAGGGACTGTTTCGGTGACATTAAGACTCTACTACCCATGACCACGCGGCGACTGTCGTAATGCTGCGTTCCAGTAGCCTCGGAACTTGGAGTGACATCATCTCTTGACTTATCGGCGTTTCAGTTGAAGTCGGAAAAAAACATGCTGATCTACCAGGCTATAGTTAGCTGTCGTTAGCACGCCCTGCGTTGACGATGAAGAATATGATTGTCACTATGACAGAATTTTTGTAAATATAAGTCTAACAATACTATGCATACAGCTGATCTAGAGCGACACAACCCAGTCAGAAGTGCAAATAAATTGATTATTACAGGAGCTAAATAACTGTTCACACTGGGGGCATCCATCTTCAATTGTCAACTCGGAGGTGGCAAGGTTTCACCGAGTTCCCAGTAGGAAATTCTGACTTCAGGGGACGTTCCAGCTGTAGTTTCCTTCTCGGAACTCAGAAATTCCAACTTCCGACTACAACTTGAACGCACCACAAGCCAAAGCGTGTGTTTGTTGATGCTAGTAAAAATGCAGCTCAGACCTTCCTCAGAACTCTGCATTGCCTGACAACTTTTTTTTAACAACTTACAGGATGCAAAGCGACAAGGTAATGTATCTCTTTCTAGTTATGTAGCGGTAGTTTTTGATGTGTGACAACAAGCAATTTTTGGAAAACTAAGTACCGTAGTTTTATAGCCGGCTATATATGGCTACTTACAGCCTGGTGCTCTAAGACGTGTCCGAATAATATAAATTTGCTCTAGGTTTAATTGTCTTGTTCCTGAAGTTGAGTATCCAGGCCAGTCCAGCACTGTCCGACCCGACCGGAAGGCTAAGGAATAGCATTTATAGATAACCTATTTTGATGCTATAAAACTCATCTTAAAGTGTGTATTTCAATCAGGCATATATCTAAAAGTGAGACTTTTCTGCAATTACTTAGAAACTCCTCACAGTCCCTTTAAATCACACGTCCCATTAAGAGTCCCACTAAGCCCATTGTGTTGCAAAAGTGAACACTGTATATTAATGTTTTCTCTTTTCACTTAATCAGATATCTTCATCAGATTTGAAATTCAAAGTATTTATGTATTTTAAGAAATTTTACTTATTATAAAATACTTTGAGGACAGAGCAAACTTCGCCAGAAAACGTTTGGGAGCCTCTGCTGCACAACAACAGTGAACAAATCTATTTAAAAAAAAAAAAAACACGGCTAACATGAACATGACGATGCATGTGTTTTCATCTTCGCTGCTGTTGCATAAGAATTGATGATTTCTGTGACCAACCAACAGACTGCGGCGCGTTTAGCTCTAACCTTTAGGGACGGTTTGGGGCTCTTGGCACCCAAAGTGGGACGGCAAGGGTCAGTTACTTGAGTACTTTTCTTACTAGATCCAAAAGTAAGTGAGTGCCATACCATACCATACACAACAAGGACAGTTGTGTCAAATTACATCCCATATGGGCTACTGAAAAATGCAAAAGCCTGCATATCGCGAAACAGGCCTGAGGATTAAGATGCTCAACTATTCAACTTTCTCTATTCTGATGCGTTGTGTTCACTTACTAACATCTCCGTTGAGTACAAGGATATTCCCAAACTGCTTTGAGTGCAATATTTTTATGTTTTGGTAAGCAGAATCTTCTTCATAGACCACTCGGTCAATGTCATACTCCATCAGTCTGCCATCGGCTGTGGGCCAGTATCGGTCCACTTTGGCTCCTCGGACCAGGGCTGGGAGCCTGAGAATGAACAATGAGTAGACAAATGCGATTATAAATATCACAGTAACATGGCAGCAAAGTGACACACGTCCGTGTCCTTCTGATAAAATGCCTTCAACCTCGACACCTACCTTTTGATCCTTGTAATATTGCCTTTTAAGAGAATCTTTAGCTTCTTTTCCAGTGCATTTAAAAGCTGAGGAGAATACAAAATAAGTAAGAAGTCAGCACTCACATTACTCATTGATGCTCTGGTATTTACTCCTTGTGGTCTGCATTCCCCCATGAGGGGTGTGTGGGAGTGCATGTATAGGCAAGTTCATTCAGTAACACAGGCCCCTTTTTACTGTCTGTCACATATCCACATGCTATTTTAAGCACCACTATTGCTGTGTCCTTGAATATTTTGGCGAATATATTTTTATGTCTCCAGGAAACACTGTTCAAAGGGGTTTACTGGGTGTGTATCTAAAAGTTGTAAAAACAGCATCACATGAGGGATATAAAAAAAACTTTTACATCCTCTCAGATGAATGAAAGTCAGTAAAACCATATGACACTCTGCCCTGGGACACTGCCTGGGGTTACAAAATAAGATGGGCTGAAGGTATTGAAGAAAAATTAAATTGATATATTTTTCATCTGAAAAAAACTATTGAATCTGTTAAAGGAAGTTCCACTGAATAATTGTTGTCTCTCTTGTGTTCATCAAATAAAATCTCAATCTCTAACTCACTTTCTGATTTTGAATCCAAACCTCAAAATGCTTTAACAACAGCAGTGAGTATTGTCCTCAATCAGTATCTTTAATTCACTGACGCAGCAGCAAGTTTCCTCTCATGGTTTACAAATCAACAATTTCTAACAAACTGCCTCATTGATAAACCATGGCTTGCAAAAGTGCCTTCAGTGGTTCTCTTACTCTAAATTTGTAATTCAGCGCACACCTCGAGCTCATATCTGTGATTTAGAGATTTAAAAAGTAACTGTATTCACTCTCAGTTAGGGATGTCAAAGGCCATTAATGATCCTGCTAATCGATATGAGTCTTAAAGATTCCCTTACTGATTCCTGCAGATTTTCCATGTGGGCAAATGCTGTGGCCATTTTCCACCAGCCCTACTCTACTCTACTCGATTCTACCCGACTCTACTCTACTCGCCTTCTGCAGCTTTTCCGTTAGCCTCTGTCGCCTGCCCAACGGCGTGCAATGTTGCTGTAAACAGAGAGCGGCTCTGCGGTGACGTCATTTTGAGCGCGACACAACAATCTGTGGCTTTTTGTCACAAACCGAGTAAAAAAGGAAAGCAGAAGAAGGCTGCAGGTGGCAAGAAGAAATATCCCCTTGAGAAGCACGGGACAGTTTTGGAAGCTATACAACAGAATGAAGCCGAGGACGAGAGCAATCGAGCTGCAAAGAAAAGACATATGAGGGTAAGCTAACTGTAGCTACCGCTAGCATGCTAGGTAGTCGCGCTCATGACTCATCGATGACGACATTGTCTGACCAATCAGTAGCCGGCAGTCGGAGATGTCATCTTTTAGTATCGACTCAGCTCGCTTGGAACCAGAGTGGAGTAGGTACTAAAACTAGGTTGTTTTAGGAGGTACCAGGCTAGTGGAAACACGCTGCAAATCAAGTAGGGCCGAGTAGAGTAGGGCCAAGGCGTGCTAGTGGAAAAGGGCCATTGGCCTGTAGATTTTCAGTGTCAACAATGTCAAACAAACGTCACAGCATAGATAACTGCTTCTGCAAGTTGTTGGTGTTTCCACTCACTTAAGGTTGTGCAGTAGGCTCCTTTTGTCCAAAAATTAAGTCACAATTCTAACATTTCTGAACCCTGTCAGTGGAAGGAATTGATAAGGGAATTGATTAGCAAAAAGACTCCTGATATCGATTCTTTGATGGAGCTGTTAACAATTCTCAACTCTCAGTGTCAGTGAGCGACTGCTGTAAAAGATGCAGTGAGCGAACATGTGCCTCTAATAAACCCCAATTCAGATGATGCTGGGACATAAAACTTAAATAATAACAGAACAGAATGGTTTACAAATCCTTTTCAACCTTTATTCAAAAGCCCCATGTCCTGGTGTTTGTGATAGTTTACATCATGACTTAGGTGCAAGGATATAATTTAAGCTGAATAAAAAAAAAGAAAGAAAAGATTTAGTCTCTGCCGAGGGTAAGATGCACCTCTTTTTCCCTCCCCTTTGGAAACACTCAGATCTGACAGAGAGTTATGATAACGATCTCTGCCCTGATTGGCTGCCAAACCATGTCTGATGGGACGGGGCAGAGGGGGATACTGGCGGCAGTACGGCTTTCTACGGCTGTATAGCTATGACATCATAAACCCCAGGAAGTAAAAAACAGCGCATTTTAAGAAGTATTTTCTTTATAGAGGCAAAGTGAATTTCTCTGTGAGCTGAGTTTAGTAAAAAGTGTCCTGTTCTTCTGCTCACCAAAACCCTTCCAACAAGTATTTTAATTTAATACACTACAAAGACAAGATATTCAATGCTCGAACTCATGAACTTCTTTTTTCTTTAAATATTCACTCAGTTTGACATTTCAGCCAAACAAGCTGATCCAATCATCCGACTAAAGGCTGTCAGCACTACTGTCTACTGATAATTTGACAGATTTTAATCTAAATCAATTAATACGGTAAATTTTAGTCGTTAAAAAATACTTTGTTTTAAATCATGTGACCAACACTACACATCCAGCAATATGATTGCTACTAATATGTCATTTTCAGTTACATCAGTAAGACAATATATCTATTAGCTCTTGTACATTTTCTTTATAAATCACCTACATTGTCAAGTTGTGCTATGTTATCCTCTTCATAACACTGCAGATCAATGGTGATCAACCCCTGGGAGTGCACGCGCAGAATGGCAAATCTGTGGAAATATAATACAGACAAAAGGAAAAGCATTAGCTGATGTGAATACTGTATGTTTTTCTCAGATTATAAGGCATCTGTTGAGCAGATTTTGTCCTCAAATGTGTGTTTCTTCATAAATGTTCCTTTTTCTCTACACCCTCTCACTGCTCCACTCCTATACCATAACCCCTCCATAGGCCGCGGCGTACCTCCCTGTTTAGGCTGCATTATGGAATCCCGACCAACAGCATTCTCAAAGAGTAGTACAACACGCTTCTGCACAGATACTCAGGGATTTTTTCAATTTTTGACATCCTGTCAGAATCTAAACTGACTTGAATTATAATAACAGCTGTTTTTAGTCAAAGCACAAAGTTTAATTTCATTCAGTTGTCTTATTTGGAAGGCTAAGACCCAAAAAATGAGCCATATGAGCCGTTTGCATGGGTAGAAAATTAAAAACGTGGCAACAATCTAAAGACATTCTTCTATGCAGTTTATTTTAATGCTCTTTGTCATGATAAGAAGAACACTGTTTATTCAATTCAAAATGAAAACAACTTTATTGAACACACCCTGGGTAGTTTCTATTAATACATAAATATATAGTAATAAAATGTATTCAGTTGATCAAAATCTCTGCGCGGATGTAATTATCAATCAATAAGATAAAAAAGTTCTTTATTGATCCCCAGAGGAGAAATTCAGGTGTTGCAGCAGTACAGGGGTAAGTACAAAAGGTAAAGCAGCATGGATTAAAGGTTAAAATAATAATAATAATAATAATAATAGTACAATACAAGACAATACAATAAAATAACATATAATACAACTGTTTTAGCTTAATAAACTGTACAAATAGTAATCAACAAAATAGAATAAGTAGAAATATTTACAGTTGTTGAGATAAAAATAAAAAACTAACAGAATACAAACAGCGACATTCTGGAAAAAGTGAGGTTTTCTATGTAAAAAATGACACAGCGGGATAGGTTACATTGCTTTAATTATCGTGTAAATAAGCAAGATAATCTTTTTTTCCTTTAATCAAGCAGCGTGACTGCTACCCAATTAGTTTCCTGAAAACAACAGCATTCATGCATTCATTAGGCTGACTACACGAGCAAACTTAGGAAGACTGATGATGGATTTTTTTTAGAGATTACTTTCTGGGCATTTTGTGCCTTTATTGATGTGTGAGAGAGTGGATGGGCTTGTGAAACAGGAATAGAGAGAGTGGGGGAGGACACTTTGGCCACAGGCTGGATTTGAACCCGGGCCAGCAGGAGCATATATATGGGACGGGCCTGGTTGCTAACCACTCTGCCAAACCAGCATTGAGTATTAGTTTTACCCATTTTATTTAGGAGAAAAAGGATAAAAGAAAGAGACGAACAAGGATTGCTGCTTCATGACTTAAATTTCTCCTCTGGGGAAACAAAGGATTACCTTATCTTTTGTGCTGCACTGTAAACACCATAAAACCAAATATCAAACCAGCCTTGGATTAGACTGTGATGAGTGTGACGAGCCCATCGATTGCCAATCACCAGCTGCAGTTGTTTTTGTAGGTTCTACCTCTGAAAACATTTTTTTGAACGGCACTTTCTCCGATGAATAAGTGAAATATTTCCACGGTAGATATCTGGAACTGTCCGTCTGAAGTGTCAGGTTAAACCCACTATGCTGTTTTAGTTCTGCAACTTATGAATTGGAGACCCTGCCTTCAAACGCTGCAAAACTGCTCATGTGCTGCCGCAGATTTATGACATTTCAGCACTTGCAGGGTGAGAAATCAGTCCAACACAATGTTTTTACAACATCCTGATACTTGAGCAATAATTGCTCATTGTTATGGCTGTTGTGTCCTGACCTGTTGGATTTATACCAATTAGCAAGCAAACTTTTATTAAACTCTGTTTTGTGCTGAGATTCTCCTTTTTCCAGGTAGAATCCCTTTTAGTTTTTCTTTGGTTTTTAAATTTTACTTTCCACTTTGTTATTTATAAGCCAGAAAGTCATTTATTTCTCTGAGTGAAAATTGAACATGACAGGAAACTTTGGTAAGTTTCTACCTCTGTAGATTCTCAGAGCTGTATATATGGCGACAAGGGATGCAACACATTACCTGCATATTTGTGTTGGCAGATAATCTTGAAAAGTTATTTATCATTATCATCAGATGTGAACATCTCTGCAATGATGTCCAGCCAACAGACCTGCCTCAGCTGAGAGTTTGTTTTCATCCTGATTCCTCAAACTTTAAGTGAAATCTGAGAACTGAAGATTTGGCTCTGAACAACAGCTAGTTACATTTGTGCTTATGAGAAGAAAGGTTTTTTTGTGCTATGGTCAAGCACTTTCTCAGAGATTTCGAGGAAAACCACCCTGCAAATCTGTTGATGAATTAGATTAAAATATGGTTGACTTGAAAGTATAAGCTCCTTAAGAAAAAAGGCCCATGTTTATTTTGTTTACTAAGGGCTCACATCCACACAGCATTTTGTTTACATGCTGTTTGTATTCTAATAAAACAAGAGTTCAAATAATAATAAAAGTAATGAGGTTTGGTTTTATTGTCACTTTATTACACTTAAATAGCACACCTTAAAATGTCCCTTTGTTCTTCCATTACCATTGGGTAGCACTCACTTGCAATCCATAATTGGTCAGTAAAAACAGATATGTAACACAGGAAGGTGTGGGATAAACTTGTTCATATTATTCTTGTAATCTCGGCCAAAATTCCAAAACATGAGGAAAATGGTGTAAGTGAACATGTGAGCATGCAAAACTCTGCATGAGCCACAGTCTGCTCTGATGTTTACGACATCCACAGTCTAATGCCAGCAAACCAAACAGAACCTTTCTGCAGTTTTTATGTATTTATTTTGTATGATTTTAAACTGTAAGTGTGTCTAAAGGACATAAAGATCTGGATGGCCAGGAATTTTCTTTCTTCTTAACTATTTGATCAAGAACATCCTTTTTTTATTCTTTCTAACATTGCTAAATGTTGGCCTGCAGCCTCATACTATCATTACAGCTCCTGATATTAACTCTAGAGAGATCAACAAAATTATAATCATGGTAGTTCCTGAAAACGGCACACATATATTAGTATGACCTTAACAAACAATCATGAATGGCCTGCTGCTGTGACCTGCTCAACTTAAAGTGTTTTATTCTGCATCAACCATCCACAGAAATTGTATGATTTAACATAAATTCTTATTTTAAACCAGTCAAACCCGATTTAGTGGCAGTTCAACTAGATAATAATCATCAGTCCTCTTCAGTTCATAATCATTTTTGATGATAATGTTAAAATTAGACTGATCTCTCTATACATGGTTGTTTTTCTATAACTCCATATAAATACCTTTACAACCATAAAGACACGAGGACCTTCTTGAAAACAAGATCTCAACCTCTAAATAATCTATATCCAGCAGAGATAAATATGATGAGGACAGATTTACTGTCTTGACGTCCATGGGTTTGTCGCTATCATAACTTCTTATTTTTTAAAGTCCCTTAGTCTCTGCCTGGATGGATTCATCTCTGGATGTGTGTATGTGCATTTACGTGTATAAGTGAATTTTTATATGTATGTATGCATATATGTGTACCTTTAAAATGACGAGTATGGCTTCAGCCTGTTCTACTGTGAAGTGCCACGGGGAAACACGTTATGAATTAGTGCTATACAAATAAAGATTAATTGATTGATTTTTTGCAGCATCATCCAGACATAAAGATGATATGAAACAGACTTGATCAACCTTGTATAATTATTGCTAAAATGGCTCTGAGTCTGCTTCAGTTCATCAGAACAGTCTGGGTTGATTCTGTCAACATGAATTTTGTTATTCTTGTTATTACTTGATAAATTAATTAACTGTCAAACAGAGTATGAACTCAGACAGCTACTTGATCAACTGGTAATTATCACAGAATTCCCACACAAGCAGAATATAACATCCCAGGACTTGATTAGCACAACCTGCATGTTTAGTATAAAAAACAACCAGCTACATGGATGACTTTGGAAAGAAATTACAGAGTCGTTAATTTTGATAAAGGCTTCATGTAAACATCAATAAAGACCTCTGTTTAGTCTGGGTAGAGTCCAGTATAAAAGATAATGGACATGCAGGTATCGAACAATGTGAGACTAAATCATTATATCTGTGCATGAGCAAATATGTTTTATTCTTTTTGTCAGGGTCAATAATTAGAAATAGTTTCAACCTTACCTGCCATTCTTTCCAACAAATGTTGCAAGATATCCATGTCCATCTGTTTCATGGACAGTCTCTGTCATTTCCTGCTCATGAAATATGGACAGTAGACCAGGAACGGTCGAAGCAGAGTCAACTGGGAAAGACACGAGCAGAAGCCAATCAGTAAAAAATGAAATCCATCCAGCAAAAAAAAGTATATCAGAGGACTTAGAAGCAACACTGTAGAATAATAAAAGCTACATTTAATGTAAATGTTTATTCCAAGTAATGCATTATTAACTGCTTTAAAGCAGTGCTATTAATTAAACACCTGTCAGTGTCAACCTCCCAAAAATGTTCCGTTTAACTCCTCAAAAATGTTGTTCTCTTATATTTTTCTCTGTAGAGTTAGTATTTCTCAATACAGATGGAGAACAATGTAGCTGCCTTTCAATGAGGAATCATGCCAAGGTCATTTTTAATAATTTAACTTATGTGAATTTTTTACCTGGAAAGCAATTTTACTTTTTTGCCGTTTTACAATTGATTTTACAACTTTCAATGGTCGAAGCAGAAACAGTTTATAGTATTTAACAATACAACATTATTTTGCAAGAAAGGGTAATTCATAACTCTCTTGAAATGTATAATGTATAAAAATGTAAACTAAATAAGTAATAACAAATTCAATTCAGGAATCGAAAATTAACTGGTTAAATTCGATGTTGCTTTAAAATAAATGTTCTTTATTTGAGCTTTTCAGCAAAGCAACACTTGTAACCCAACTATTGCAGTTACATTGGTTTAAATTAAGATATTGCACACTGAAATGTTCAATTATGGCAGATAATTTCCATGACCTCTGATCAAACAAAAAAAACCTTGATGAAATCATTACTGTATTATCAATGTCTTCTAGGGAAACGAGTATTTTTGCAATGCTCTCATTGTAAGAATATTATAAGATGTACTTAATACCAATGGGAGGAACACCTCATCTCCTGAGTGAACAATATCAGACACATGGCGCTCCTGATACCTGGGAAGTTGACCAACATTTCAACATGCTGCATGTGTTTTCTTATCTTACATACCAGATGTACTGTTTCACATATACATGGGATAGATTTCACATTCATCTAGGAAATATCATATAGAATGTAATGGGAGGGGCAGTTTTGCTTTTCAAGAAACACTGACAGGTGACTGCATGAACGTTTTGTTTTTCATATTCATTTCGATCTGGTCAAAAACTTGACGTTGCTTCTCCCTCTTGGCACAAATAGAACATGTTTGCACTTCTTCCTTGGTCTTTAAAAGGATACTGGTTTCTCTGGTTTGAAGTTTTGTAAAACAGACTATGCCTAATGACAGGCGTGCGATATGGCTCATCCAGCTGCTTTGCAAGGTTGCATTCATTCACTTGCCTAAAATTGTACAGACACATACACTAAGTTGCACTGGAGGTGTTATTTTAAGTTGAATCAAGACACACATTAGACAGCTTCTGTCTCCTACCTGCCATGTTTGCTTCAACACATTAATTGTCATTTGTCCCGACTGCATCAAACAACAATTTGACATGATTATTTTAAAAAACACATGGGACTAACTGGGAAGCATCAATAGGGTAATTGGAAATTATGAAGGAAAAGACGTTGATGACTGAAAGTACTTGGAACTGGTTCATAACATGACCTGGTTTTTATACCGAACCTACTTCAGTAACTTTATAATTATCACATTTCTCATTTTAAGAGACTAGGTTAACACAATGTTGCACTTTTTAACAAGCAGTGGCTAATTATCAATTTAAAAGGATCTTAGCACTAGAGCAGAAAAGCTTGCTTGGCCCGTGAGTAGCATATTTTGTTCTGGTTGTGCTTGTTTTCAAATCAAAACCAACATAGTTGTTCTCAAAACCTTGCAGTGCAGCAGGATCCGCCTGAATTATTGTCTGTAATCAGACAGATCCATCCGGCCAAGCTCCAATCTAGGCTCAAGAAAAGCAGCGCAGCTCAATCACTAACCTTAAAGGTGGGTTCACACCGGACGCTACTTGTACTACCTCTGCGATCACTCTCCATGCAAAGTCAATGTACAGCCGCAAGGTGGCCGGGCTAACCTTCCCGCGATGCAACAGCCGCTTTTCACACTACCACATAGCTTGTTGCGCGATGTGAAAGTAAAAAAAAGCTGATCTTTTCAGACGATGTCGTGTGTGGCTGTGCGGCAGCAGCCAATCAGCGGTGTGTGCACGTGTGACGGTGCCCGTGACAGACAGTTATTCATCCAGACTACAGAGGAACAATTTATGTCCGTGTGGGAAACATTATTCAGTGAGGACATTGGTCTGTGTTTACCTGTGGTTGGAAACTCACAGATAATGCTGCTGCAGGGCATCAGCTGCAGTGTTTTGTGGTTGATAAGTGAATGAAAAGGATACAGCTGGAATAATGTCCGCTTATACATCATATTACATGATATATGATATGATCGTGGTGAAACTCGAGCGGACGTGACATCACCAAGCGACGGCAACGGTGACCAAAATGAGGTGTGTATGGAAGCGCGATGATACGTCAGTGGGCAACGCGATTTTGGTAGCTGGGTCGCTTGCGGTGTGAACGCAGCATAAGAGTCAGAAAAGAGGGAGCAGCGAACAAGATGACAGCAGGAAGTTATTTTTGCTCCACTTCCTACATGTTCTGGTGAGTTTGTCTAACAAAGTGGCTCACATTCTGACAACTATATTATATGATTGGCCCGTAACTGAGGTGCTTGACATAAAAGAAAAGATATTTTTTTTAATGGTCCCACAGCGACAAATTCCCCAGAAAAATCACCCGATCACCTGCTGGATGTGCCTCTGAAAGGTTCTGCCCTCCCCAAACACTTTCTTTAAGGTGTTGCCCAGATGAGTAAGTGAATCACTTGACTGGACCCTCTGGTGTGTCAGGTTAGCGATCTCAGCGCTCAGAAGAACAACCTAAGTGTCAACTGATGGTTCTCCAGAGGCTCTGGTCATGTATGCTAAACTAAACACTCAGATTTTACTTTTGGAAAAAATGGCAGCCTTAACACAAACTGCCCCCAACAGTGCAGAAAACATAGTCTCAGGCTTTGGTATTTAAAGTATTTAAAGCCAAGGTGCAAACACCAGAAACATGCTGAAAAATCTGTTAACATAGCCCAGAGTCAAATATCAGGAATGCCATGTGTTTGACACATTGAAGTTGACCAAGAAAACTGGGGAGGAACTTCTATTTTTTATAAACAAACAGACAAGCTACCAGAATCTATGATGAATATTCTTTAATTAATGGAACTATAGGTAATTAATTACCCCTTTAAGTCAATAACACCTCAGTAAAAACCATTTGTACTTATTTTTATTCCCTCCTTAAAGTACAAGAAGTAATAAACGTGCTGTTCTACTACTCTTTACAATACTGTCTTTTTTTCTGCAATTTTGTCTACACTATTTAGTGCTTACTTTCATTTTTTAAATATTATCCAGTCATATTTTAATTTTAAGAAAACAAACACAACATAAGGCACTTTCTTGTACAGTGTAACTATAATTATTTATATTTTTTATATTTATCATATTACAGCCTGTATCCAATTTTAACTATAAACTACAAACATGGCGGATATCACGTCATTCCGTGTGCGACGAAGCTTGAACGAACAGAACTGTGGTCGCATTGTTAGCCGAAGAGGACCCTCCACTAACGCTGTGGCTGAGCAGAGAAGTTAAAAATGTCTAACGTTTAACATCACACGGCTGTGTAAATGACATTTTAATCACATATTTCACAAACAGTACCTTCACCTTTCATTCTCCTATTTGTCAAAAAATTAACATAAATGCTAATAACAGCCGCGCGCCTTCCAAATCGATGCAGCGACACTGTTTTGAAGGGCAGCGACGCACTAGCAGGTTGATGTTAGCAGCCTAGCCAGCTAGCTAGCATGCAGCCCCCTGATGCAGTGTAACCTGAGTGCACCGGCTCCGACCCTCAGCTGCGCTGCTCGGTCTTTACCTGCCGTAGTGAGGCTGAAGTCGAGAGTGTAATGTCGCAGTGCCATGTCTGAGTGCAACCGTCATCCATGCCTGGAATAGACAGGCTGCGAGTATTTATCTGCAGAGACAGAGGGAGGGCCCTGCTACCACTGCTGCTGCGAGCCGATGCTAAAACTCTTCCCACTACACCGCAGCGAAGAGGGCGTGGCTACCGTGCTGGATGGAGCAGAGAGTGACTGCGAGTCAAGAGAGGTGTCTGCACTGATACGGAGCAGAGAGTGAGTGTGAGTCAAGAGAGGTGTCTGCGTATGTGTCTGCGCTGAACATCACTCCTGTTGGGCAACTTACTGCAACTTGTAATGCATCATTTATTACTTGTTATTGTCATTTCAAAGTAATTACTTACATTATAATATTACTGTATTTGAAATGTAAGGCACTACACTATTATTGCATTACTTTTAAGTTTCTCGTGTTAAAATAACAGGAAATATGGATTTGGTATCCTAAAAGTAGCTCATTACGCTCAAAAGCTCTTGATACATCCAGTGGAAGGTGATGTGTGGCTATCTGGCTGAGTTTGGCTTAAGGCTAAAAACAGTAGAACATAATAGCCACAATATGGCTCATGGCATAGTACAAGAAACAATCAGCAGAAACAGACAAAAGGTAAAATTCTGGTAAACTGTGTTAGAAATTTTGTAACTTTAGACCTAGTGGAGGACTTCTTCCTCCACTAATCTCACGGAGCATTTGGCACATTTCTATTTAAAAAACAAACAAACCTCTTCATTTCGGGTTAAATTAAAAATGCATTGTAACTTGCATTGCTGACATTTGTACGGAGTAAAATGTTACCTTTTTGTAATGCCTTACATTACTACATTACAATTAAATGAATGCATCACAGTATTCACATTAGTTTTGTAATGCATTACACCCAACACTGCTACTAAAAGATGTCTGAAATGAGACAGAGCAGAGAGTGACTGCGAGACAGGAGATGTGTCTGCACTGAGGTGAACCAAAGAGCGACCAAGAGTCAAGAGAGGCGTCTGCACAAAGAGCCGGAGCAGAGAGTGAGTATCAGTCAAGAGAGGTGTCTGTATGGTGTTTACATTGAGCATTCATCAAGGAAGGAGTCTGCAGTGAAACAGAGCAGAAAGTGACTGAGTCAAGAGAGATGTCTGCATAGGCGTCTGCACTGAACCTGAATAATGAGAGGTGTCAATGAGGTGAACTAAAGAGCAACCTAGAGTCAAGAGACCTGTCTGCACTTGACATGTCTAAAGACATGTCTAAACTGGAGCAGAGAGTGATCAAAAGACAAGCGGGATGTCCGCTCTGTACATTAATAAAGAGATGTCTGCACTCTGTACTTGGATGGAGGAGAGAGTGCACTTGAGATGATAGAGGTGTCTGCATTGATACAGACTTAAAAGTGACCATGAGACAAGACTGAAGATGAGTCACTCTGCAATGGAGCAGAAAGTGACCTCATGAGAGAAGAGAAATGTTGCACTGGGATGGAAGCAGAGAGTGCACTTGGGACAAGAGAGGTGTCTGCATAGATGTCTGCACTAAATGTTAAAAAAGAGACGTGAAGTGTTCCTGAGATCACCTGGTGATATCCCTGACAGAACGACGTCTGTTGTTGATGCAGCGCCAGCTGAGGGATGGAAGGTCACAAGCATTCAGTGTTTATATGCAGGGATTTCTCTGAATGTTTTGGCAGTTATTCACAAAGTAGTGAACCTCACCCAATCCTGTGAATGACTGAATCGCTTGAGGGTTATACAGTCAATTTAACAACTGGCACACAAATCCAGATAAATATCCAACATCTGATATTCCTGATTGTTCTGGGGTTACTCTTACCAGATGTCAGCTATATCTTCACAACACATTTAGTCTTGATTCCTCTAAACAAGAACCTCACTACAGTTGATACAAAAATACCCAATCCTGACACTCACCTGTAGAATGTTCCAAACAGGCTTTTTTTATATATATCACCCAACTTCCCAGTCTACTGTTGCCCCTGTCCCAGCTATTTTAGAAAATGCTGCAGGCATCAGAATTCAAAATGAGTGAATATTTGCCATAAAAACCCCCAAACAATAAAGTTTATCCGTCTGAATATTAATTTAGCTTGTGTTTATAGGGTATGAAATTTCAAATAAGTTGAAAAGGAATTTAAAAAAACACACATGGTATCCTTTTTTAACTAATCTTGTATTTCATCTTTTACTAAGGACAAAAGGGACACAGCCTTATTCACATGTCAGATTTATTCACAGCAGAAAAACAGGCTCAGATGGATTTAACGTAGTTTGCAAAAAACGACAAAAATATAAAACACAGTACACACACAAAAGTGGATGATGCTGAGATTCTGGAGCCCTTTAAGGAGGTTGTTCACTGCCAGAGATCATCTGAAACTACATGAAAATCTGATGAAGATCTTCTACAAAATTAAGTGTTTTTAATAAATAAAACTCCAAAAACTGCAGAACTGATGAGTGTAATGTTGCAAATGTACAAAATCATCCATGAAATATTCATAAACATAAGCAGAAATTAACCCGTAAAACATGAATATTTTTCATCACAATCACGGTCACTCATGGTGTTTGTTAGCATTATGACAAATAATAAAACAAAGGGTGGAAATAAGCACAAAATGAGTTTGAGGTACTCGGACAGATTCTATTTTATAACATGGATGTCACAGTAAAAATCCAAAATGTGGTTACAGCTCAGCTGGGGAACAGGTTCACTGGTTGTGAATACTAACATTGGCAATAGCACCAAACATCCAACAAAAAAGACAGCAGTTGGCAGAAAACAACAGAACATCGAGCATCAAATACTTTCCCTCGGGGCCCGGTGACCAAAAAACAAAAGTAAAAATAGACTTTCCCTGCCAGTATTACACAGAAGTCACAGTTGATTTGCAGCTGTTTTGGATTCAAGATGCAAATGTGCAGCAGTTTTATTTTTATTTTAACCTTCAACAGTTTAAATTAGTGAGCCCAAAATCACATTGGTCAAGTTTTAAGAGCAATTTAAGGGTTAGTTTCAGTTATTCACACAACTAATTCATGTGCAGGTGCACAGGAGAAAGAGGGTCCATTGAAAACTTAAAGGTAAACTTCAACACCACCTTACAAGAAAAACATTTATGAGCAACATTTCAGTTTGTTTTAAAAGGGCAGGAGTATAATAAGAATGAAGTGCCAACACACCAGCAACCAGTCATCATCATAATGTTCATTTGACTGTCTGTCAAGCCCCGCCTTTTACAGGAAGTGAGCTTCTACAAAGCCCCGCCCACCTTAGTAACTGTTACTAGGTTTGACCAAATCTGTTGTTGGCCTTTCTCCCATTTAAAAAAACTGGAAATAAGCCACTTTTTGATCAAGTTTTATAAATGTTTGATTAAAATTGAGCTGGAAGACAAAAAAATGAAAATCTTTAGGAATCTTTCAAAACAGTTAATATTTCCCTGATAGGTAACCTGCTGTCATCAAATACTGGCTGTCCACATCAACAAAATACTACATTTTTTCTAAGAAATCTTTCAGAATTATTGCAAATACATGTGTGTCTTTCAAGTAGAACAGTGTGCTGTACTTTATTTTGAAGTTTTCAGTCAATGAAAAAATACCTAAAATCACTGCTTAATCATTCAGTTCTTAATCTTATAAAAAAGGCAACAATTAGAGGAAAAGTGCCGATTTACAATGAAGCAGCCATAAACGCTCTTTTCCAACAGGTTTACCTCCTCGTCTCTAGAGAGGCTTCTCTAACTCCTGCTCAGCTCACTGCACTGAACTGGGTTGTTGTGAGTTTGAGAGGTTTTCTCTACCACACAAAAATACAGCGACTGTGGCTCCGTCCCTGTATACTGTGTCTCTTCACTGTGTTATTCAAGCACAGTAAGTTTACATGATTAAAATGTGTTTCTGATAAATTGTGAAAAGTGAAATAATAAATTTCAGGCTCGTCTGTGGGGTTGAAGCTTTGACTTCTGATGGGTGATTATCACATTTCAGCAGCAGCTTGAACATCTGTGATGACTCTGTAAAGACTAAAGTCCTTTTTAAACATTACAATAAAAACAGACATCTGTGACAGATTTTCATCATATTGCTGTCGATATGATGAAATACAGGGTTGTGTTGGACTGATGTTCGAGCCTTCAGGCCACTCAACAGTTTCCTTTGTAACTCTGTTTGTCCAAGTCATTACGTAATAACTGTTCCCTCTATAATCATTTAACATTTTCATCATAATTTCTGCTAAACAAAATCAGCACAACTCAAGACAAAAGCTAGTGCTGGCTTTTTATAACTGCATAAGAGTTTTTTAGTAATCTCAAAGCTCACTGGCCAGTGTTGTTCAATCACTGGTTTTCCCTCAAATAAAGATGAAAAAATCACCGATTGCAGGTTTACAGTGTCGACTTACTCTTAAAATACCTGATTTGTCTTCATACACTCTTTGATTTTGATAAATCATGATGAAGAATACTGAGTAAGTTGCAGCGTTAGCAGATCAACAACCTCCACCTTTAGCGTAACGTTAGAAAGTAAAAGCGCCGCAGTCGAAAGCATCAAAATCAGAGTCTCCCACTTCAAAGTCAAAGCTGTTGTAGTGCGGGGAGTCGAGCGCCGGGCCACAGGTGTGGTACGCTCCTGCTGGTCCTGTGCCTGAGAAATCAGCGTTGAGTGGCATGTCGGCGCCCTTGGCCTCGAGGTTAGTGAGCGAGCATGTGCCCAGGTACCCCATCGCAGAGGAGGCAGCAGCACCTCCCATCAGCAGATACACAGCCTTCGCCGTTTGGGCGTTGCTGATGGTGCCGTGGCGCAGACACCCGACAGAATGCACTCCTCCCTTGTAGTTCTTTGAGCGTGGAGAGTTTCTACCTGCTTTGAAAGACATAAATGTGTCTTTATAAACACATGCTGAATCAAACTGATCAGACTTTATCATTTCAGAGAATGTTTGGTCTATGAGGCATTTTTAAAGGGATATGTCAATTTTTGTTTTCTGTTTTTCCTCCTTCCCGATTTCAAGACTAGCAGATAGACGCTACCCTTTTGACTGTGTGTACAATAACAAGAAAGAAACCCTAATTAGAGCTAAGAGAGCTAATTAGCTTAGCTCAAACACCGGGAGTCAGTGGGAAGTGTTAGCCTGCCTCTGCCTACAGTCATTAGATAAACTCTTCAGCTACTCTCAACAGTGCTTGGAGTGACTTGTTTCTTTACTGTGTTCTGTTACGTTATCTATTTTTAGACTAATACTGCTTTCACACTAAAATTAGCAGGTCAACACAGGTTACTCTGCTAACAATTGGCAAGTGACTCCTCTCCTTCTCCCGGGTCTAATCGGCAGCAGACCAGCTGCATGGCTGTTTTTTTTCCTCTGGTGCATCAAGCTGATGTCATCACGTTGAGGACACCATCAGCATGACGAAACATGACCACGTAAACAATGGAAGGGAACATAGAGGCCGTGGACGCAGTTTTCTGTACTTTGTACTTTTGTCCCTCTTTAAAAATGTACAAACTCGGCGCTGATGATCCAAAGGCGGATGGGATTTGATGCTGAGATGGCAAAGAGTTATGTTAGTTACAGATGGAGGGGACAGGGAAAATATTATGCCAGGGGCACGTTACGTTGATGTCATCTGTAAATTAGCAGGTTGACCCAAGTGTGATGTTCCCACTGAAACCGATCGGAGGCAAGCAGATAAAAACCTGTCTTTTGCAGGGTCAGTTCACCCAGCTCGAAAGGCTGATGAAAACTTTTTAATCTGCCGACAGGAGCTGATGGTTACTGGGTTTAAACAGGATTTTTGGCCAGTCTGAAAAAGGTATAAGATGAGCACTTTATGTAATTTTCAAAAGAAATATATATACCCAACTAAACAGTAGGGTACATGCTCAAACCACTGCAGAAGTGCCTGTTGACATATTTACACATACTTAGGGATGAGATTTGATATTGATTTTGTTTCTGCAGCATCTTCATGCTGTCTCACCTGGTCTTTTGTGTGGGAAATTATTTAAATGGGGCTGAAAAGACAGTCAGGGTGTAAATGTATCCTTTACACACCCTGAAAATTTTCTGTGAATTTCCTTGAATTATTTATATTTTTAAATGGACAGACACAGGAATCAATAAAGAAAATCCATAAGTCTCTCAAAGGCCTGACCCTGTTCTTTACTCACTTTTCTCCCTGGGGGAGGCACAGCCTGTGGGCCCCGGGGACGGGGCCTCCGTGTCACTGATGGGTGGTGTCGGTGGGTCTTTGTCCAGGATTTGCTCAGGCACCAGATCTTTGAGGGTGATATGTGGAGGAATCATCTGATGTCTCTTACAGGAACTGAGCGGGGACGAGACACTCTGAGGAAAAAAATTTAAAAAGTGTTTTTCGTTTTAAATAAGTAAAAATCAGTGATTTACTGAAATCTAACCAAGAAGCACAGTTATACAGCCCTAAGCGAGCATGAAGCCACACTTAACCAGCTTTAGATATGTGTGCCATGCAACAAGGAGAACAAATTAAACAAGAAATTAAAATAGAAAATACATTTAAAAACTTTCAAGTCATTATTGACAAAGATATGAATCTGAAGAAGTAAAGTTGTTCATTTACAAGAGCGAAGCTGTCACATTTGCAATAAAACTGCATTTAAAAGAATAAAATTGCAAATATACTTAAACAAAAAATGAATTTGTAAATATACAAGAGTAATGTCTCATACTGACATAATGATTGTGGTCAATTTACAGAATACAAAAGTCCATTTTAAACAAATTATGTCATGGAACAACATATTCTTTATTATTAAAATGTATGGAGTCTTTTGCATTAATTAAGTCTCACTTCAAGAACACTCAATGAAAATCATTTATCTACTGTACTTTATCTATCATGCAAGATAATAGAAATATAGATTTATAGATTAATGGATAAAAGACAGATGAACAAGAAGCTTGACTAATTTTTTTTTTAAATATAAACTAACATACTTACAATATTGTTTTACTAAAGTCTAGTTCAGAGATTTGTGCTCTTATGTTAAATCATGTATTAATTTAATGTTTATCTGAACAGGGATGGGAAGAATTAAGACAATGTTCCAGCTCACTACAGCATTTATAGACTGAGCTAATTTGCAATTGTGATTATTCTAGAAATTTCAGACTGATTTAAATCAATATGACCTTCCACCTTTAGATTATATTGCATTAGATTAGATAATACTTTATCAATCCCTTTGGCAAACTCCTCAGAGAAATAAAAATTTTAATAGCAGTTACAAAAAGTAGATAAATCATAAAAAGATAGATCAAAACAAATATAAACAAAACAAAATCAAATAAATAAAAAATGTATATAATAATATTAGAATAAAATAAGATAAATAAATAAAAAATGGCTACTGGCCACTGCTCCTTCCTGTCCTCCGTCCCCCTGTCACTCCTCCTCCCCCTGAGCGAGGAGCTGCACAGCCACAGCCACAGTCACAGGCATACACATTTTATTAATTAATGAAAAAGTCATTTCTCACCTTTTTTACTTTTTTCAGTGTGTTCACCCATTGACTGAAAAGTGTGGAAATAAGAAGAAAAGAATAATTAAAACATTATTTCCTGCAAGCAAATCAGAGAGTCAGTAGAGAAGCTAATGATTTTTTCTGTCAGGTTCACTTTTAAGACACAGCAATGTGTGAAAGGTAAAGTCAACTTAACAAGCTGCATGAAGGTCTTTTTTTTTTCCAACATTATATTTATTGTTTTATGCACGCAACACATCTATGTGCATAAAAAACCAAACATCACTCAGGTACACAAACAAGGATCATAAAGCATAATAATAATGATTAGGATAGTAAAACAAATACAAAAGATTTAAGAAGTAAAAGAAAGAAAACATAATAATAATAATAACAACAATAATCTATCTATCTATCTATCTATCTATCTATCTATCTATCTATCTATCTATCTATCTATCTATCTATCTATCTATCTATACATACATAGACATATATACATACATACATATATATACATATACACATATATACATACATACATATATATATACATACATGTACACACATACACACACACATATATATTAATGATTATACATATGTATTACATGCAAGCATATGATCAGAAGTTAAGTTAGGACTTAAATTGTTGTTGGTATTTTAAATAAAGATAGAGACAGTAATTGTAATGATAGTTATGCCTATAAAAATACATGTATATATATATTCATTAATTAAGCAAATATATGTTATAAAATTAATAAACTGATGAAAAAAAAAAAGTCAAAAATAAATTCAATAAATAAATATGTATAGGATAAGAAGATAGTTCCTGTATTTACCAGGAGTTTAGGAGTTTAAGCTGTAGAGTGATCAAAATGATAAAAACAGACCAGTATACAAATATCTATTGTGTTGATCACAGAGTGATAACTATTCTTCCTCAGATACCTCCAACAGATGTGACATGTCTATGTTCTCTAGATAGATTATGAAGGGGCTCCAGATGTTATTAAAGAGTGACTCCTTCCCCCTGAAAGTGTACGTAATCTTTTCTAAGGGCAGAGTTGTGGACAGTTCAGAAAGCCATTTTTTCAAACTTGGTGTACCAACCTTCTTCCATGAAGTAGCAATTACTCTTTTTGCCAAAACTATAGCCAGCTCCAAAAAAATCTTCTGTCTATTTCTAATGTTACAAACCTCTGGGTATAAACATAGTATAAAAAGTTTAGCATCTAGAGGGATTTGTATCTTTAATATGTCCTGAATACATTTCCTAACTCCATCCCAAAACTGCTGTATTTTATCACATTGTCAAAAGCAGTGGAAAAGTGTTCCCTTTTCCTTTCCACACTTGACACAAATGTCAGGGATATTTTTGTTGCATTTATTGAGTTTTTCAGGAGTAATGTATGTTCTCATCAACCAATTATACTGAAGTAATTTGCATGAAGGTCATTTGAGCTGAAAACACCTCTGTTGATCACTTGTTTTTACATGTAGATATTTTTGAATGTGTCCAGTATTGCATTCCTCATTTTAGAGACAGTACTATCAGGATGAGGACCAGCTTTGTCCACAGGGACTGTAAAAATGTCCTCAATCCAAATGTCCCTCACAGGACCCTTAATGAGAATAATGTAGTTGATGACTCAGTGTCATCCACACCTGCACTCTGCCGAGGTCTCGGTCATCAGCAGCAGGTATTTATTCTGTGGGAGGATCAGGGCAAAGCAGCAGTCTCTACTCCCACTGGAGGGTAACTTAGGCAGGTCCAGGATCTCTTTGCCCTCCACGATGGTCTCACAGCCGCCCTGCAGATGAACCAGCTGGTCCGGAGGAGAAGAAGCATCATGGCACACCAGCAGACTGCCCTCCGCTGTCAGGAGCAGGAACCTCTTCTTCCACTGTTTGAAAATAAATCCACCTGAACGACAGAGCAGAACAGACATTTAAACATTTCCAATCACAGGCAAACACAAAGAGCTTATTGACAATATTTCGCCTGGTCACAGTGATCCTGTTCACAGGGGAGCCGTGTACAGCTGGATTAGAGCATGAACACTCTGTCGCTCCATCATCCCACCAGATTAGAGGTGGTCAGGTGGTTGGAAGATGAAGTGGACGCGGATAAAGGACTCAACCAATCAGGAGCTTTATCACATCCACACGCACACATCTGGATTTCATCAAGCTGTAAACATACAGCTGAAAACACATGGCAAAAATGTGCTGCGTTAAAGCTTGTGACATATTACAAGATGAGAGCTGGTGATGAAATACTAAACATGTTGTAGTCTGGATTACTAATCTGTTTATTGTATTTCAGATACATACTGATATTATGATGTTTTCAAGGTTTCGACGCAGCTGTGGATCTTACATGAAAAACATCTGTTTTTGAAAAGCAAAATGTTAAAACGTAAGAAATAAAAGTAAAAGGGCAACAGAAACTTTATTACCTGTGCTTGAGAACAATAAAAACCTGCAGTAAGAGAGGGGAACACCCAGCTGCTACGATACTTATATCACCACCGTTTGAATTCAAAGAAGAAAAGTAAATGGATTTTTATTATCTCAGCACTGAATTAAAAGTAATTCAAGCAGGGAATAATGACCAGAGATTCTTTTAGATTGCATAAGTACATTCCTCATACAATTCTATCTGAAGTTTTGTGCAAATCAGTGCTTTGAAAAATATGATTTACCAAAACAATTACAGCATATTAACTGAAGGAAACTCAAATAAATTTGATTTACACTGAACTTCATTCACAAAGAAAGATAAACAGAAAATAGAAAAAAAATAGACAGCTGTATATTAAACAGAAAGGAAATGGAAGGAAGATTGGCAATGGAAGCAAAAGGAAATTAACTCAATGAATAAATAATATACAATAATTGCAATAATAATAATAATTGCTTCCCAGTGTTGAACATGAGGAACAATTTAAAGGGGTGCATGATGTTGGATTTTTGATGATATCCAATATGCAGATACATCCAAAGTCATTGTTGCATTATTCCATATCTTGTGTCAAGAGGACAAAGTCCCAACTTTCAAAAATTGACCTGACCCTTTCTTTTATTGTGACGGTCTATTTTTTGTTAGAATCTGATGTGAAGCAAGAGCAACATTTTATTCTTGGACATTCAGTGATGATGTAAACCATTATGGTGCATTTGGACAGTCGGCTAATATTACTGCCAATATATGGGATATAAATGTCCAGTTTGTATGGTTAAATATGGGCTGTAAATACCAGCAAAAAAGTTTAGATGCTAATTTCAATATTATTTTGTATATCCTTGGAGAAAGGAAGGCCTTTTATTGCACATAATTTTATATACACTAGTATTTAGCATTAATTTTGGTAGATATATTCATTCATATGTAAGGCTGGAAATAGAGAACTGACTCCTTTTGAGAAGTGCTTCATGCATGTTCTAGGCATTGGTTTAAAGTCAAATATTATGCTAAATTTACTTTAAAATGTTTTTTTATACAAAATTATGTCCAGAGCCTGCCTGCAACTCATCCCCAACATGAGATAAATCCATCATCTCCCTCTGTTGTTTTTAGAAAAATACACGCTCACTCTGTTTTGATGCTTTTCCATTTGTGGTTTCTGCACAACTTGGCTCAACGGTTTGGATACGAGCTACTCTGTTTTCCAGCACAGGTAAGACCGTATCTGTGCCTCTTTCAGGTGGACGGGCCGTCAAAAACAGGTAACAAAGGCAAAAGAAGTGTTAGCCCCTTTTCGTTCTTTGTCACAGTCAAGAAATGAATTTTTAGCAGGTTAAGGAAGTCATACAGCATCTAAGAGCTGATTCTGATTGAATACCCCCAACCTGTGGAGATACTCTGACCATTCAGGGGTCAGCAGCGCTTCCTTGGCTAAGCTCTCGTGAAACCTGTTAGAGACGATGAAAGAATCTGTGTCAGGTACCAGTCATGATTCTAATGGAAAACCAACACAGCAGAGTAAAGCTGAGTCGAGTAAAGCAGATACTACGAAGTGGAAAATCTCATTTGCTGATTTTCGTTAATTATGTTATTAGTGGAAATGCTACCACCCCAGTTGGAGGACAATGTCAGGTATTTGATTGGCTCACATATGGCTCCAGTGGAAGAAGAGTTTCCAGGCAAGGCCACAGTAAACATACGAGCACAGCACTGAAAATCCAAGACCACATCCAATCCAAGACTCCTCAAAGGAGACACAGCTTATGAAGATTTACTCCGATACAGCCTGTTCTGAGAAGGGCTGAGTCAGGGGGGTTTTGGACATGCCAAAATTAGACATCTGAACTGCAATTGTGTGTCAAAACAAACCAAAATCTACAAAAGTACTGGGTAAGTTCTGGGCACATCTACACTCATCGATAAATGAACAATTCAAATATCAATGTCATAGTTTTGCACACATGGCAAGACAATGATGGTCCACTGTTGTGCAAGCTAGAAAGCATGTGACGAGGAAAAAGTCAAGTAAGTAATCATGTTTGATAAATAAAAAATGTCAAGTATGTGGCGTTAAAGACTCAAAATGAGGCACAATGTTTAATGTCTGCAGCTATATAATTTATACAGCCATAGCACGTGTGAATGCTGCTTGCTTCGCCTCCATGATGGACCAGTAATGGAGAGATGCCAAATACTTTAACATCTCCAAACAAAAGAGAAAGTCTACTATATGGATTATTGTTGAGTCCATTATTATTTAAGGGATGTACTATATTTTTGAGTAAACGGGATTGCTTCTTAACCTCTGATGTGTGTTGGCTCAATAATGGCAGTTTTCATTCTGTGATAGCATCAAGCTAATGTACCAGGATGTACTGCAGGTCCATATGCAGCAAGGATATGAAACATTTTGATTTCCTTTTTTTGGAGTCTAACTTTGAGCCTGTTTTATTTCTTCATTAGTTTTCAAATGGTGTTTGGAAATGTGAAACTCCTTCCAAATGCTATTTTTCTTCCTCTCATCTCCAATTAGCATAAATGAAATCTTTTGCAAGTTACATCCCTCACTGAATCACATCCAGTCAATCATCAGTTTAAGGTTTTGTCATTATTTCTTCATGTTTGAATTATTAATATTTAAAATTCACAAGTGGGCCACATTCAGTGAAGAACAGACCATTATTAGTCCCTGGACTTCTGGTTTCCCATCCCTGCTCTAAACCCTCCAAAGTCAACAGACCAAGTCTTCCTGTACAAGTAACATTGATGAGTTAAGAATGTGTTATATTGGAGCAAATCTCTAATAATCTGGGAATTACTGATGCACAACGCACATTTATGATCCTCATCAAAATTAAAAATAAACTCAATGATAAACAAAAATGGAATTAGTCAAGAAAATATTAACAGCACAAGTCTTTTAGAACTGATCGATGGAAACAGACAAAAACAGAGATGATCTTGATTCCGCTGTGCATTGTACACCAATCCTGAAAAAAAACCTCCATTTTTGTCTAAAATGTTCACACAAGCTGCTCAATGAAAAAGAAATCAACTCACCATACATCCTGAGCACCCCACGGTGGATCCCCGAGACGTTCATGTTGACAGTCGATGCTTCTGTCGTGCAGAGTAAAATGTGTAGACGGCAGGATGGGTGAACAGCACATGAGGCTCAATGTGAGTTTTAATGCTCCAGCTTAATCCCCATTCAGCTGGGATGTTCCACAGAGCGACGCTTCAGCAGCTCGGAATGGAAAAAGGTCGTGATGAGATGTTACACACAAACTGAAGCAGAGATACTCCATCAAGAAAAATAATTCAATTTCTCTGAAATGCTTTAATTTCAGTTTAACAAACAGAGAATCAACAGTTTTTTAAAACAATTTTCCTAAACCCCTGGGACTTACTCCCTCTCTTCAAATCCAGATGGTACAGAAAACAACTGTTGAGCTGTTTACTTCCATTATGTAATAACTTCATCACAGGTTTTCACTAAGTCCCTGAATTTTTCTGCGAACATTAATCTAACAACACTTTCAGCACATTTTAGGGTAATTTCTTTTGTAAATCTGCACACTGAAATAAATTGTCCAAGTTTGGGAACAGCATAAAATACCATAAAAAAATTCAAATGTTCTGGAGAGAAATCTACAAAGGCATGTAGGGCCAGTCTTAAGAATGTGCTGTGCATTTACAAGAAAAACTCTGAGTTTTGAAGTTTAAAATGACATATATTTACCAAAAAAAATACAGATTTTTATGTTTTTAGATTCTTAAATTATGACTTTGTTTTCTCCCAGAAGGCTGTTGTTCTCCTGAGTAGCTGTAATTTATGTTCATGCCTCTTTTAACTCCAGATAGTTATGAAAATGTAATAAAAAAAATAATTTGATCAGACACGCAACTGCAGGCAAACATTTATGATTTTTTTCCAGGCAGTCGGCTATAATTTACTCCAGAGATCTCAGTGTTTTTGAGTTTCATGTCTCATAAATTGATGACATTTTGATTAAAAAAATCTGAATGTTGTTCACTGTTGATTCACCATTTTGCTATGAAATATTTTTTCCTTCAAAGAACTGACACATTCTTCATTTTTGTTTCATTATATCTAAGAGTGATTTAACATGCCATTGTAGAAATCCCTTGCACAAGCTGCAATTATTTCATACATATCAGACTTTCAAATGTTGCTCAGGTGTACAGACAGAAGACAGCAGCTACATCAACACTCGTCACATCCAACCTGGCCAAAAAGTACAAGGTCAAGCAAAATCAATTTAAAATGTGGTTTGTATAGAAATCATTTAGCATTTTTAGTTTGTCTTTAACAACAATAAATAGAATAACATTAAACCAAGCAGTTCTTCTATTTTATTTTAACTCTAAACACAGAAAAAACAAAGTAAAGCATAAATATGCCCAAACAGGTGACAAAATCCTCACGAAAAGAAACAAACAAAAAAACATTCTCGTTCTTTGTGCTGGTTAAGGCAACACGTGGGACTGCTTTGGCACTTCATGAAACAGGCATTTTGTGGGATCAACGACAGAATTGTACCTATGTAAACACAATGTCCCCAAATCAGTCAGGCAGATAACACATGAAAAAAATATCTAATATGGGATACATAAACAACCATAGCTTTAAACAAGAACGTGCTGTTGGGATGGATTTACATGGATAATGAATCTTGGTTTGGATTATTTTTTATCATTTAAGTTTTCCTCTTGGCCTGAGAGATGTGTGTCAATAAAGCTAAACTTTTCATTTTAAAAATGACCAAACAGAAAAAATACAGATTTATTTTTGCTACACTTTGCAACATTATCTCTCATGTTAATTATATTTCAGTTGTTTCTGATCAAACAGGATTATGTTATTTATTATGAAACAAAGCTGAGAGCTGTGGACCTTAATACAGATATTCATAAATAAATAATGTTATTTGCATAGATAAACACTGCTGACAGTGGAAAAAGGCCTGACACATAACCACAAATCTTTTCATTCACTGCAATGATGTTGCTATTCCCTCTACTATTTCCCCATTCAGTTGAAACCAAAGTGAACAAAGTTTCTGCACATCAGGCTCTCCACACAGAAAGTGAGGGTGGAGGGATACTCTCTGGACTCATATCCAAAAGTAACTTTAAATTATCTGTTGATATGGTTTGTTCACCTTCATTATATAAAAATATCAATGTGAGCTTAGCTGAGTGCTCGAGCTGCTACTTCTACATGTGGCTGAATATGAAGTTGTTTATGTTGACAGGGGACAGGAACACTTCAGATGTGTTTCATGTCCTTAAATTCACTGTGTTGAAGGAAATACTTGGTTTAATGGATCTATTTGAAATGTCCCTCCTGAACGTCCTGCTGGTGTTTTTTTAAGTCAAACTTTCAGCTGCTTTATTGTGCAATGATTCTCTCTTAACTTTGTTTCGCTGCTTCATCAGTGATGACATCATGATACAGAAACATACACAGTATTGTACATTACACTGCACATTTATGGACAGGTTTTTGGGATTGTTAGGAGCCATGAATCTGAAATTCAAAAGTTTGTTCCAAAGCCTGGTAGAAGGTGATGATATCATTAAAAATGTGTTATTTCCATTATCTCCTAAGCTTTAAATAAAGTGGATCCTCCAGATCGGCAAAGCAATTTGGCAACAAAATCTGCTGGACCTCCTATAAGAGAATGTGTTTTTATTTTCATTTTTTTCAGATGTAAAATTTGCTGTGATTTGTTCTGGAAAAGCTCCTTAACACAATGTTGCTGTAATCAGAAACGTGCATTCAACATATAAACAGGTACAGTATATCAATAACCAGGCCTGTCTTTGTGCTCCATGGATAAGGCTCATAGTTTGTATAAATAAATTCATTTAAAGTACATCTGAGTTTAATTTTCAGAGATGTTCAGACAGAGTGAATCATTTCTTTTAGTGGTACATCCGGAATGATAAGTACAGACACAAAACAAGTTTATTATTTTCCTCATTATGATTAAAGTACTTGTTTGGTTATGACAGCTGATCCTCATATTGCTTTCTGAAGCAGTCTCCGGCCGGGAAAAAGTCCCAACAACGCTCCTGGTACATCTTCCACACGTAGGACTCCTAAAACGAGTGAGAGGAGAATTTAACAGGAGACATGGCAATATTGGAAAACAATAAAATAATTACAGATTTTAGACTGACCTGTCCAGTGTGCTCTGTCTCATCTTTGTTGATGAGGTACATTAGGAAGAACCTGAAAGGGGAGTAGTATTATAAAAAAGGTGCACAACAGGGCCTGAATGACCAGATATAATATTTTGATATTTTTAAGTTTAATAGCGATAGAGAAAATAGATAAAGAAAGCAATTGTACTGTGCTCTACTGCAGCTTAAAGCTAGGGTCTGCGATTTGATTTAGATGCACTTTTTTTAATTCTCGTTCAAATGGTCTTTATGACCCGATGGTAATCAACCCATAATGTGTTCTTAAAACAGAGCGAAAAATATCTGCTATCTACAGCAGGAGTAAAACAGGGAAAACACCAACCAATAATCATGCCGGGACACCTGTTTTTAAACCAATCAAATCCCGTCGCCATTCGGCCCGCCTGCTGCGCGTGCATTTTCCTGGCGTGCACAGACTCGGTGCGTGTAGCCGAGCAAGGGATCAGACTCCGCTGGAGAATGCTTACCTTTCAAATTTTGTCTTTGAAAATAAGGGAAGCCCACTGTGATCTGTCCCACAACCCCAACCAAGCTCCAGTATCCCTCACATTTTAAGACAGATTAACAAGAAATCTAAAATAAACTCTTTATTTTTCTAAGTTTGTTCTGCCGTCTAATCTCGCGACAGCTGCCACCCAGGCTACTGCAGGTGGCCGTTCTCGTGAGGCTTTTTCTTCTTCTTTGGTTTTATGGCGGTTGGCATCCATCATTTTGGAGCATTACCGCCCATTCAGGCTAGAGAGAGAGCTCAGTTTGGAGAGGCAGAGGAATGTTTTTATTATTATATCATCACACGGGAGATTTACAGGAGAATACTGATACAGGAGGACGTCGGGAAAGATAAGGATAATAATAAGGATAAAAATACTTTATTGATCCCCCATAGGAGAAATTCAGTTGTCCAGCAGCTGTACATACACACACATACACATTCAAGAACAGGTTAAAAGTTACTAATGATAGAAATAAATAAAATAAAAAGGTGCACATGTTCAGACTGAGCTGTTATACAGTCTTATAGCAGCAGGAACAAAAGATTTCTTAAACTGTTCCGTTCTACATCTTAGAGATAGAAGCCTGTCACTGCGGTTGCTCTTCTGAGCAGACAGACATTGGTGAAGTGGGTGTTACTCAGAATGCCCTGCATGAGAGTCCGCATCCTTCTCTCTAGGACCTCCCCCACAAAGTCCACCCTCCTCCCCATCACAGAAACACACCTCCCGATCAGCTTATCCAGCCGGTTCCTGTCCCTCAAGGTCATACTGCCCCCCCAACAGACGACCCCGAAAAACACTGCACCGGCTACAACAGACTGATAAAAGATGTACAGCATGTCCCTGCTCACATCAGAGGCCCTGAGCCTCCTCAGGAAATGGAGACTGCTCTGTCCTTTCGTGTAAAGGGCATTTGCCTGCACAGACCAGTCCAGTTTGTTGTCGAGGTGAACTCCAAGATACTTGTATGTTTTAACCACTTCGATTGTCTCTCCATCAGTGGTTATTGGTTGATGTGAGGGCTTCCTGCTGAAGTCAATAATCATCTCCTTGGTCTTTGCCGTGTTCAGGATTAGACCATTACTCCTGCTCCACTCTGTGAAAGAGGAGATGACTCCTCTGTACTCCCATTCGTCCCCTCCCTTCACACATGCCACTACAGCCGTATCATCAGAATATTTCTGGATGTGGCATGCCGTGGAGCTGTAGGTGTGGTCTGCTGTGTAAAGTGTGAAGAGAAAAGGAGACAGTACTGTCCCCTGCGGCGCCCCAGTGTTGCTCACCAGGGTTTGCGAAACACTGGTCCCCAGCTTGACATACTGCAACCTGTCTGTCAGATAGTTGTAAATCCACCTGACAAAAATGGGATCCACACTCATCCTCTCCAGCTTCTCCTTTAATCTCTGAGGCTGAATTGTGTCAAAAGCACTAGTAAAGTAAAAAAAAAAAGAGGATAAAATACGGAAAATACGGTAGTTTCATGGCCAAAACGGGAGATTTGACAGCTACGTGGAGAATGTCAGAGGAACTACCTATACCCCGATCAACATCGGCTGTGAGTACTAACTGACGTTACATGTTTGTTTGGTGTTTTCTTACCGCTGACTGAGACATGACTTGGTGTAGTGTAAAACAAACACGTCGTGCTGAGGGTTTGGAGTTGAATCAGTCTTCTGGATATATCAGCCACGCGCGTGCATGCGAGCGGGGGGGGGGGGGCTAGGCGGAGCCCTGAGGAGATGCTACTTTCATGCTAGTTGACCCGACCCCAGCTTTAACATTAATACTGTAACTATAAAAACTCCAGAAGCATCACCTTTTGTAGCCAACAGAATTAATGGGTGGAGGATATTGCATCCTTTTGTTGTCTTTCCCATTTATTAGTTCTTCTAATTTTAAACTGTGTTCTGTCGTGTGTTACATGTAGCTGGGTTTAAAGAGTTTAACATAGTTTAAAAAATAAAGCCTTGTTTATTTTCCTTTGAGGACACTGTTGCTTTTCGATACCATTTGTCTCATCAGGTTTGTTGCGACATAGCTTAGCTAGGGTTGGGGGAAGTAACACAAACAAATCAGATGTTTGAAGTTAAATTATGTTACTAATTGACGAAAGAAATGGTGGTTAAATTGCAAAGTAAGGCAAAGAAAGGGGTGATTAAACTAGACAAACTAAAAGGAACCTTAAACCGAAAATCATAGCTGATTAAATGAAATACAGAATGTAAACCAAAATGTAATCCCCAAACCCCAAAGACAACTGCAATTAAACAAGAGGCTCAAAATGTACTCATCAAAAATATTACTTATGCAAAAGCAGAAAGCAATCACTGATAAAAGTACTAAGTATTATTTTCCTTTTGTACTTTTGCAAGGAGTGATGAGTAAAAACTAAGCTATCACTGTTTTTTAGTAACTTAAGACTCCATTCACTTAAAATATTGTAACACATCAGAGGACGTGCACTCACATGTAATTGGCCAGGTTGTGCTCGTCTAAAGTGTGCGTCTCAAAGCCATGAGGTGTCGTATCAAAGTAGTCACTTCCAATCCCACATATGAAGCATTTGGTCTGCAAATAAATCAATAATGAGTATTTAAAAAACCAAGGCTGTGCACATATTAGATAACTTCTGAGTAATAATGTGTACCTCCATGTCCTCTTTGACTTGCTCCTGTTGGTCTCTGAGTTCTCCAAAGGCATCAATGATCAAACCTGCAGCAACACGAGGATCAGAGGGTTTATGACATCGTCAGACATATTGTTTCATATTGTTTCAAGTACCTGGAGGTAACACTTAAAGATTGACTGACTGATTGATTGCTTGACTACCACGACTACTACTACTAAAGAAAAATAAACAAATAAGAAAACTAAACAAACCAAAAATAAATCATAAACATACACAAGCAGCTGACCTATGGATAAAAGAATGAATAAATATAATTATAGTAGGTGCAAAAATGAATGAAATCTCAATTCATTACAGCTGTCGTCTCACAGTTGCGTGTACAGCTTAGGACAGTACTGAAGTTAAGGTCAGTAGCTGTTCACATACTGGCCACACTTTATAGTTTGTTTGCTGCATTGTGAAATAGCACCAAACGCAAAAATTCCTTGAGGAAAATAAAGCGCTCTGAAATTTTCCACCCAATCGCACCTTTGACCCAACACAGTTTTTATGACAATCTCAGCGAGGACAACGTCAACGACTGACACAGGTCATTCTTCTTAAAGGGGCAGCACTGCTGGGAGCCTCTTTCAGCCACTTCACTGACTACGTTTACATGCAGTCGTTAACTCTTTCATAACCGAAATTTTAGCAATAACCCGGTTGTACACAGCCATGTAAACACCAAAAAACCTTTTGAAAAACCTAAATATGCTCACATTTTGGCTTTCAAAAACCTTAAAATCACCCCGGATTAATCCTTTTTTTCTCCTTTTCTCTTATCGGGATATCCCCATTGAAAGGAACATTAATTTGTGTTCTGCGCATGTTTTTTTTTTCACAAGGAATCTTGGTCCTTTGAGCACAGTAAAACATTGTCACGTAATGGTGGTGGGTCAGTATCAGCACCAAAAGTGCAAACAAAGCCGACAGCTACCTGCCCCGGGCTGTTTAATAGCTGCCGTGCTGCTGCTGTTGTTGTCATTGCTATTGGATACAGGAGGAAGAGGTGGAAATGATGCGCAGTGCGTCATGACGTTCTCAGTGCATTCCTGTTTTGATCGATATACAATGTATAGAGGAATAACCCTGTTTGCTCACGTATGTAAACGGGTCATTTTGAATGTTTCAGAAACCGAAATATTGACCTTAACCCGAATATTGACTCCATATAAATGTAGTTAATAATCAAGGGCATTGTGCTCTGACTGACTGATGATGAGCTGTGCAGAGGATCATTTTTTCTTAGATTAGATTAGATTGGATAAGATTAGATAGTACATCATTAATCCCTTTGGAAAAACTTTCTCTGGGAAAATGGGAATGGGGGTTGTGCATGGACAATCATGTATGTGGACAGCCGGACTTTGAACTGCCCAGTGGGATATGTGCCTGCATTTACATCTAACATTTGACTGCTCTGTATATACTTTGTTTTATTGAATAAAAAAGACTTAAAAACCCTGAGTGTTTGTCAATCTCTGAAAACAGGGCCAACACTTCAGAGCAAGAACTAACTTGTGAACTTTGTTGAGGAAAAAAGCAACTCTTGGTAAGATATTTACCCTGAATGATGGCCAGAAGAATAACAATAACGAAGAAAAAGAAGGTAATGTCAAAGACCACACGATACAGCTCATATTCGTCTCCAGCTGGGTCCTCGATTTCATCTCCAATGCCTCCACCAGCACGTACACCCACGTACATGTGGAAGAGGTAACACTGCAAAATCAAAAAGGCATTAGAAACAGTTTGGGAGTAGAATTTTGGTAATGAAGTCTACATATATACAGATTTATGGACTTACTGTCATCATATCATCACATTTCATATCCGGCTCATCTTCATCCTCACTCTTGTTGTAAAACTTGCGGAAGAAATTGAAGGCGACCACAGTGTACAGGTAGACCACCACAGCCAACAAGCCCACCGTCATCATGAGCTGGAAGAAACAGAAGAAACCCCGGATTAAGGACATTCAGTTAAAGACAAATTAATTCTGTCCCTGCTCTTCTGATTTTATCCCTTCATTCACCTGTTTGCCATTATGTGTAACAGAAGACAGGATGGTGCGCAGAGTTTTGACGCCCATGGCAATGTCCAGCAAGTGACAGGCAAAGAAGAAGTTGTTGTAATGTCCAAGCAGAGACATGATGAGGTACCAACAGAGATAGAGGAACGTCTGAAAGAAAATGACAAAAAGCTTATTTTGGTTCTCCAGAGGTATGACGTGATATATTGGTGCATGGATCAAAAACCTTAATTTTTGAAGAAGCATGTTGTAAAAAAAAAAAAAAAGAACAATGTTAAAATAACAACAGATTACTTCTCTTGGTTCACCAACTAAATAAGTTCCAATCTGAAACTGATGTAGCATTGAACAACACAAATATTTTGCTACATCCAGCTATTGTCAGTATATGTTTATGCTTTTTATACATCTGCTACTTTCAGATAATCCACACCTGTGTTCATTTTTTTTTTTTTCCTGGAGACTGTTGAGTGATCTGGATGTTCGACAAGAGTTTATTTGAATACCCAGAAGTAACAAAATAACAAACACTAAAATAAATATGAAAAGCTTTTGTACACAATAACTAAAAAACGAAAATTTCCAGAAGGGATGACTGAGACAGAAGTGTTATTTACAAAGACGTAATGTGCTTAGCTTTACCTCTCTGACACACTCACACTTGGTTGAAAGTCAAAAACTTGTTCCCTTATTTCTGACTACATTTTCAAAATTTTTAAAAGGAGGTTTTTGAGCTCTCACTTCAAACTCTTTGGAATACAGACACAAAGACACATAACAAACTGCTTCAAGAGCACAAACCTCCATCTAGGCTCGTCTGACATTGTTAGCTGAGTTATAATGGAAAATGTGAAAATCTGCCCTATCGTAAAATGTTAAAAGATCCTATAAAAACTACTGGATCCTCATTCAGATCACCACTAAAGGGAAGGTGGCAGGTTACACCGTGAACCGGCCGCCAGCCAATCGCAGGGCCTCATTGAGCGACAGATAATCATTCACACTCACACTCATACCTTAGGGCAATTCTGAGTTACAGATTGACATAATGAGCATGTTTTGCTCTGTGGGAGGAAGCCAGAGAGCCAAGAAAGAACCCACAAATGCACATGGAGAATATGAAAACTCCACATGTCATATCAGCATTCATGGGGTGTCCCTGATTAGATATTATTAGATAACTTTTAAGTTAAATATAGGTTTGCTTACACCATCTGTGAAAACAACCCCGAATTTCCAGATCTGGTACTTGATGTCAACGGCGGTCACCCTGAAATAAACAATATGAATTAATTAATTACTTTGAAATTAATCATTATGGTTTGGCAGATCAACATCTGCACAGCACATTTTAGTTTGTTTAATATGTACCATGCAAACATGGAGCTGTCTGGCTCTTCTTGTTTCTTCTCATGCTGTTGGCTCACATCCAGGGAGGCTAAGTCCACACCCAGGAGTTCAGCGATTCTTTCTCTGCCATAAATGTCTCCATACTTATCCAGGACCTGGAGGTGGACACAGGATTACAGATCAACCAGCTCTAGAAAGCCCCATTTTTAAACCACTCCCTGAGAATGTGAACTACTCACCTTTCGTTTGACAAACTTATCCCAGTAGTTGTTTGGGAAGGAGCTGTAAAGCAACGTAAATCATGGTCACCATGGTAACTGTAATTAGAATGTTTTTCTATTCTCCTAAGGCCATGTAGGAAGGCAGCAGGTAATATTAAAGAAAAATTACTGCATGCAAGACTGTGACAGTCAGGTCAGGTGAGGTTCAGGGGCACATTCAACATCAGCGCTTTGCCATTCATCATTTCTGACGACTTCACCATCACCAATGCTAATCCTTCTTCAACTGTAGGGGTTAACATGCAATAAAGTTTACGTGTGCAAGAGTGCAAACCCTACAGCTAAATATCCTGCAGCCACATTGTGATAACTGCAATTTGTATGAACATAATGAAGCTGGTTCATGTTTCACCTCTGCTTATCAGCATTTCCTTTCCAGTCATCCCCGTGTATCCAACAATGTGTGATTATAATACAAAAGAAAAAAGCCTGTTATTTCATTGTCAGATTTTGGCTATGAGATGCAGTTAAGAGATGCATATTTTGCAAAACTCCTGCCACAGTAAATACTTCTAAAAAACTTAGTTTAGGGTGTTTCTGTGTAGGCAGGGAAAATGGCATTTCAGGCTTAAAATGTCACTCTCTGCTCTGACCTCCTCTGAGATACCACACTATGCATCATTCTCTCTGTTGCTAATCTGTTGCAGTTTAAGTGATGCAGACTGGACTATTTACATTCTAACATACGCTTTCTGTCACTCCCTCACTATGATGCTGCATTAAAAAGACTCTAGTAATACAAATGCTAATAATGCTATTTTTCACAAGTGACCCGTGGCTGCTTGAGTCTGTGGATGCCAACATTACAACAGATTTTCAGACCAACAAGAGTACCAATAAAACTTAATGAGAAGATTTGATCATGATTATTAGATATATAAATGTAACAAATATTAAGCCAGAAATATTTATTCACTATGCCTGCTAGCCCCAGCTTACAAAGTGACATATAGCTCAGGTCAGACCAAAGATAAAACACACAAGCCCAGTTTAAAATACTGCAGGAGACTGTTCCAGCTGTTTGAACTGAGCCACTGCAGCTCATATCAGGAGGGCTGATGGTGTTACCTATGATTCAGCCTGTCAAGTTTCCAACAGCTGGTTTTAGAATTGTATGTGTGTAAAAATGTGAAAGGGGGGTAGATAAAGCACATAGGCTCCATCCTAAAAAGCCCATGATTACAAAAAGTAGCAAAGCATTATCATCAACATCCCTACACTGGAATGTTCCTGTGGTCTCTGCACACTCTGAGCAAAAACAAGCAATCTAGACAAACTGTGCAAGGAATAAAACAGCTGAAAACAGGACAGATCTGTGGGAAAGACTGGCTTTAAGAATGTTGCAGAGCAACCACTCAGAAGCAGCTGCAAGCTTTAACTTGCCTCTCCACAAATCTTTAGTCTGAAATGGGCTTCATACCAGGACTTTAATCTTTCTAATGTCATTTCTTGCCTCTGAAAACTTCCTCTAATTAGCGGATCTCGTAAAATTGCAACTCAGAAGTTGTTTACAACAGGATGCCCTTAAATTTTCTATCAGTTTTAAGGAGAATCAGACAAAAGGAAATTTTTGGTCAGCTCTTGGAGACCACAAAACAGGATCTTCTGCTTACGGTGTGTTCAGAACCAGGCGGTCCCACTGGCCCTTTATGTCATCATCTTCAGGCTGCTCAGTGATGTAAAGTCCATCAAACTCCAACTTTCTTGCAAGTTCTTTCTCCCGTTTAAAGATCACCAATGGAATCTGCAAAAGACAATTGCAAATATATAGCATACAGTATTATAATATTAAAGTCAAAAATCAGCTTTTATGCTGTTTCCCATCATACCTTGAGGCAGTTGTAGCCAATGATACAGATAAATGAGATGACTGTGTGCAGAACAGCAAGGAAGGCCAGCGTAGGCTGCATGTAGCCGGTGCTCTCCTCCAGATAGAAATAAAGTGGGACATCTTCATCATCCTCATCTCCTCCATCACCCACTCCAGATCCCTCAACCTCCTCAGCTGAGCCTTCAAACAACCCAGAGCCTTCAAACAGCCCACTTCCCTCTCCAAACCCTGATCCCTCCAACTCATCGCCCTCAGGTGGGGTATCTGACACCTAATCAGGGCAGAAAACAGAGTCAATATTTGATACTGAGGGAAAACTATTTAACATTTAAGTCTATTTAACAGATGTGAAAAATTACTTTATCAAAAGAACCATATCACTCTAGAGAAGGATTTAAATAAAACATTATCTATCTCTCAAAACAAAGACACCGAAAAACACAAATGATCTTGTTACCTTATAAAACAGCAGGATGAAGTTCAGGGCAAATGCGAGGAATAGAGCCAAGAAGCGCAGGTTGTAGAAATTTCTAGAGAGGTAGTTCTACAGAGGAAGGCATCGTCTCAAATAAGTTTTTAATGCAGAGTGACGTGACAAAATTAACAAACCAATTTTGAACAAATACTGGTACATCTGTTACCATAAACTTATTTCTTTGAGTTTCCAGCTCAGACCAAATTTGGAAACCTCCCTCCTTCGTCGGCTTCTTTTTCTTCTTTTTGGCAGAGACTTTCGGCTCTTCCGGCACTTGTTCCTCTTTGCTTGGGGAATCTTTTTCTGTTTTCTCAACAGTTTCAACGCTGTAGAATGGCAAGGATGGCATTTAATACATAAATTAAGTCAACAATGATAAACAGCAATTACATTGTGAACAAGTGCACCTAAGTAGCTAAATGTATGTATGTGAAATGGTTGAATGTAGATATATGATAAATATGCTTTACATAAAGAACCATTTATGTATTTTATATTTTGACTTTCCTGGAAGGAAGAAAAAAACCTGAAGAATTGTTTCCTTATGGTTAAATGTATGCTAACAAGACTGCACATTCCTTTGTTTAGATTGTATATAGCTGCTGTGCAAAAAGATGCAAAAACTAAGGATAGGGGGACATTCATAAATTCTAAAACAACCAAAATATGTGCAGATACTATTTGTGGTAAAACTGTATTGTTCATTGTCACTACAAAGCTACATGTTTGCAAAATCCTACCTTTATTTCATCTCAATATTTAGATTCCTTGACCATGAAAACACACCATTAGCAACTAGATTCATCATGATATCTATTTTAGTTCAGTAGTTATTCACGAAAATCGCCTTTTTAGTCATGGCAGATCCAGATGGTGATCTGGATCAACACCAAAATCAAATCAGTTCTTCCTTTTCCCATGCTGAACATTTCCTGAATATTTCATCAAAATCCATCCACTACTTTTTGAGTCATGTTGTTCACAGACAGACAGATGGACGGACGGACGGACGGACGGACGGACAAACAAACTCTCCTGAAAACATAACCTCCTTGGCGGAGATAATAAAACAATTCAATCTTAGCTTGCAAATTATGTTTCTATTGCAGATGTGCAGACTAATGATCTTGCTGCATCTTTCATCTTAATATCTGTTAACTTAAAGCCAATTACACACTGCTTAAATGCATCATATATTACACATTGACAATGTTTTTGCTGCAGTAGTTTTTTCAGTGTTTAGGAATGAGACTATGCTCTTTCGAGAACGTTTTTGTAAAAGTTCTTTTTAATTAAAAAAAAATGTATTTGTAGGTAAGATTTCCTAAAAAGCATTCACCACAAAAACTCATCTTAGTGAGAACATCTAGTTACCTTCCTTTGAAAACTAACTTAATACTCTTGATGTGTGCCTTTTTTCCGATGAATATGACATACATGTTCTGAAACACAAAAAATAAGGCCCTGGATTGCTTCAAGGTGGTAAAAATATGCAAAAAATGTTTAACTAGTTATCATAGAACAAGATCTATGAATGAAATTGATGAAGAAATATTTTTTAATGGCATTCAAGCAACAGTAGTTTCATGCTTCTGCAACATCAAAGGTTAGGAGCCGTGGCATTTTTGTGGGGGGTTGTCCATACAGTTGAAACTGAAGCTGGAGGTAGTATCATTGGGAACAAATATCCACTCACTCAAAGATGAAGTGAATACTCAGTGGAGGGACAAGATCAGCATCCCTCTGCACTTACATCTTTGGAGCACAGTGAACCTATACATTCACTTGAGGGTGAATTAATTACATTTTGAAATCAAAGGTCTTCCGAAATGTAAGGATCTAAAATGCTAGGCTCAATGCACCCAGCATTTTAGATGCTATGACATGTTCATTTACACAAAAAAATAGGCCTATTTTCTGTATACCTGGACTTGACAATCAGCTTTGATATAGGTGCAAATAGATACTTTCATCCAGCAGTATGGCTGACAAAAATTAGAGGGAAAAATCACTTCTGACAAGAGGATGAGTAAAACTCTTACTCAGCTTTCTCAGGCTCAGGGGGAGGTTCCTCCACAGGAGGAGCAGGTTCAGGCGGTTTCTGGCTTGCATCAGCCTCCTCTGGTGGCTGTTAGAAAACACACAAAAAAACCTGATTTGACACCAGCACTTTAGCCTTCCTGTCTTATTCTGTTTTACTTTATTCCCTTTTATGGTCTTGTTTGAAAACTACCAAATGTGATGCTTATTTTACATATCTTAAGGGAGGGATATCATACTCCATATCTACCCTATAATAGTGTATTTTGTGGTCTAGAAGAAATCTCTGCTTTATTTGAGACAAATTACATTTCCTTTTAACCACCAGAAGAAGTTTCTCTCAACAAGTTAGCCTCTTTTTACAGGACTTTTGGTGTGTCTCCACAACTGTGAGTGAAAATGGCAGTTGAGGATTGGGTATGACCTCAACGGCTCACTGTGAGCTTAGATTTTGGAAAAACAGTTTTAATGTTTTCTAACATATGCCAATCAGGCATAACATTATGACCACTGAAGGGTGAAATAAACAATACTGATCATCCCTCCATCTTGGCACATGTTAGTGGGTGGGATATATCAGGCAGCAAGTGAACATTTTGTCTTCAAAGTTGATTTATAAGAAGCTGGAAAAACGAGCAAGTGTAAGAATGTGAGTGACTTTGAAAATGGCCATAGTGTGATGGCGAGACAACTGGGTCAAAGCATTTTCAAAACTGCAGCGGGATGTTCCCAGTCTGCAGTGGTCAGTATCTATCCAAAGTGGTCCAAGGAAGGAACAGTGGTGAACCGCTGACAGGGTCATGGGCCACCAAGGCTAAGTGGTGCAGGCTAGAGATGAAGGTTTGCCTGTGTGGTTTGATCCAACAGATGAGCTACTGTTGATTAAATTGTTGTAGAAATTATTGCTGCAGGGTGGCAGGTGGTCAGTATGTGATGCCTGATTGGTGTATGTAGGACACAAACAAATTAATGAGTTGGTTTGTTTGCATCTTTTAGGTCAACAGATACTTGGGATACCCAGAAATACTAAGAAGCAGGTTTTCCATCATATGTTATACCCTTTAATTCATCTCAGGCTTCAAATTCTCACCATTTTCCTCTTTGTTATCGGCGTTCCTTCAGGAGTTGGAGGTTCAACGGTTGCCTCGACACCCATATCTCCAAGTCCACCTGGAGCATCGATACCTGCAACTCTCCCACCCTCTTTCTCCTGGGTGTCCTCCTCCTCCTCCTCTCCACTCCCTGTCTCCCCTGTGTCTGTTACACCTCCAGTGTCTTGTTCCTCCCCAGTCCTCAGCTCCCCTGGTCCGTCTCCATGTACGTCGTCCTGCGTTGGGTCTGGCATGCTCGCTAGAATCTCAGTCACTGTGATGTTTTTGGCCCCCTCCACTAGGCCACCTCCGAACAGAGTCTGCCAGATTATCATAAAGAAGCCTTTGCACACATTATAAATAAAATGTAATATACTCATCAGGATAGTCCAGAAAAATGTGGACAGAGCCACAACAATCTCTTTGATAGTCATTTTCCTGACTCTGCGGTACTGTCTGCGAAGGTTGCGGAAGGTGAAAATGCCGAGGAAGCTCAAAAAGCTGTTGATGAAGTCTGCAAAGGCAGAGCTGGACTCAGGCTGCCCTTCCTCTCCATTAATCTCCTCATCACCTCCTCCATTTCCTCCCGCACCTTGACCTCCCTCACCTCCACCTTCATCCACCTCATCGTCTTCCTCTCCCTTCTCCTCCTCTTCCTGCTCTGAGATCTGTGAGGCTATGTTCATCTCAAAGATGGTGTCCTCACAGAAGTTCACAAACATTTCCATCTTCTCTGATTCCCCACCCTCGTTGACGACATCAAAAATGAACTGTCGTTTTGACTCCCGGACCTGGGGCATCTCCCACTGTCTGCGGTTTACCTCACTGATCTCAAAGTAGATTCGCTCGATCTTTCGGCTGGCTCCCATTATTTCAATACGACCAAGGAAGGGGCGGAAGTAGTTCAGCACGCTCTCTGCTTGCTCCAGGAAGTTCTGAAGGCGGGTGTCATGGGGGACGTGTTCAGACAGGTTGGTCAGCAGCACCGCAATGTTAAAACCAATGTCCTTGGCTGGCTCCTGGAAGCGATTGGCAAACTCCTCATAGTGGATCATGTCATTTTCATCTGCCTCTGAGCAGGACAAAAGAAACTGGATCTCAGAGGGAGAGTACTGTTTCTGACTGTCCATGGCCTTCTGGAAGTCCTTCTTAGAAATCAGCCCTCGAGGGTCGGTGACATAATCACGGAAAGCATCAGACGCCACGATGTCTTTCAGTTTGAGGAACATGTCAAAGAACTTGAGGATCATCTCCACATTACTGGAGGACTCCACCAACATGTCCACCATCTGCCGGGCAATTGTACCATTTACCACATTACCTGGATGACAAAGAGTAAAGAGTAAGTAAAAGTTTGAAAAAGACAAGAAAGTATGAGATATGGAAACCTTAACACCGGATGACTGCCTATATATACAATATGCTGATATTTTATTCTGCTTTTAAACATAGAAAAATGAAAGGCTATTTGCTTTAAGAAACATATAGATAATTTTGTGATCATCTTAAATTTCCAAAAATCAAACTCAGAAATGATAAAATCTAAAAGCAGTAAATTAACAACAAAAACATCCAGTTTCACAGTCTAAATTTTGACTTTATAAACTTAAAGGTGCTATGAGGAGAATTTATCGCCGGCGTATTGCTGCGTTCCTGTAACCTCGGAAATGGGAGTGACATCATCTCCGACTTATTGGCGTTCCAGTTAAAGTCAGAAAAAAACATGCCGATCTACCAGGCTATTGTTAGCTGCTGTTAGCACGCCCTGCGTTGTTGTATGAAGAATGTGATTATCACTATGGCAGCATTTTTGTAAATATAAGTCTAACAATACTATGTATACAGCTGATCTAGAGCGACACACCCCAGTCAGAAGTGCAAGTAAACTGATTATTACAGGAGCTAAATAACTGTTCACACTGGGGGCATCCATCTTCGATTGACACCTTGGGGTGGCGAGGTTTCACCGAGTTCCTAGTAGGAAATTCAGACTTCGGGGGACGTTTCAGTTTTAGTTTCCTACTCGGGGCTCAAAATTCCTACTTCTGACTACAACTTGAACGCACCGGAGACGTGAAGCCAAAGTGTGTTTGTTTGTTGTGGTAAATGCAGCATGGATCTTTGTCGGAACTCTGCATTGCTTTACAAGTTCTTTTTCAACAACTTACAGGATGCAAAGCCACGAGGTAATGTATCTCTTTCCAGTTACGTAGCGGTAGTTTTTGATGTGTGACGACAAGCAATGCGGGGAAAAGTTATTATCGTAGTTGTAGACGGCTAAAAATCGCTACTTACAGCCCGGCGCTCTCAGACGTGTCTGAATAATATAAATTTGCTCTAGTTTTAACTGTCTTGTTCCTGAAGTTGAGTATCCAGGCCAGTCCAGCCCTGTACGACCCGACCAGGAGGCTAAAGAATAGCATTAATAGATAACCTATTTAGATGCTATCAAACTCATCGATAAGTGTGTATTTCAATCAGGCATACATCTAAAAGTGAGACTTTTTTGTAATTACTTAAAAACTCCTCACAGTCTCTTTAAATAATTTAATTTCCCAAGCATTTAGTGCATTGTAGTTCTTTACAGCCAATGATATTGCCATATCCAAATCAGTTTGTTGTTTTATAGTAATAGCCCCAATTTATAACAATGACTCTTTAAAGTCAGGATGCGATTGTGATAATTCTAGACCTAAACCACACAATTTTCCTTAACAGTTAGTACAAGTAAAAAGTGTAATTTGATCAGGTACTTAACTGCAGACATGCAGGCACCTTCTTTATACTTCATGATTTCAAAATTTCTAGTCTGTTTTTTTTGTAATTTCATGATTTTGTTAAACTCATATATGTACAATATTATTGCAGAGAAAAATAGGTTTTCTTCAAGGTTCCATGTCCTGATGTGTTTGATTGTTCACATCATGTCTTGGGTGCCTTTTAGGGAAAGATCTGATTAAGACTGGATAAATAAAGAAAAAATTAGTCTCTGTAGATGATTAGGGGCAGCTCTTTTTTCTTCCTTTCTGGAAATGTTTGGACCCGAGTGGCGCAGTGATGTGAGGCTATGATAATGAGTTCTGCACTAATTGGCTGCCCAAGTGTAATGGGAGGAGGAAGGAGGGGTTACAGGCTTTCAAAACAGTCATGTGTCTGCCTATGGGTGGAAGAGAACAAACAAGTAGGTGGAGGCTGTATAGCTATTACATAATAAATCACAGAGAGTGTTTTAAGGGACATCTTCTGTACAAAGACATAGCATTTCTCTGTGAACCAAGAGTTTAGTAAAATGCGTCATGCTCATCTGCTCCACAAGCCCCTTCTAACAACATTTAAAGCAAAGACATGTGATTCTTGAGGACATGGGACATTTAAAATGTATAAATCATTGTCCATGTTTTTATTTCATGGGTGGGTCTAACTCACAACTGTAATATAAACTGGTACTCATTTGAACTGTAAACAACGAAGTCTTTCGTGTAGTACAGATTACCTCTTACTTCTACTGTTTTACTGAGAAGCATTCCATTTCTTGTAATTAAATGCAGATCTAAGGTCAATTATGTTTTAGAAACAGACAGAAATTGATTACCCTCTAACAGTGAGAGCAACATCACAACCATGTCCTTCTGCAGGTCAAGAAGCTCCTTGAGCAGCCCTATCTGGCTGGAGTCCTGTGGATTGTAAAAAGATGGAAAAGCACTCATAGTAATGATGACGTATCTTATTAACATCATTAGGAGACATAAAGAGCTGATCTTTAGAGATGCAGTTATGCTGGTTAAGCAGAAATACAATCAAGAGATTATTCAAATTCTTTAGACATCTAGAAACCCAAAAACTTGTTATGATATGAGGTGTACACTCACAAAAATAGGGAGCTGCAAAGAAAATGACCAAATCTTCATGCTTCATGTAATCTAATTATGTTCAATGAAATGTATTATTTGTTTTCAAAATATAAAACATTTCCATGACTGTGAACAATAGATAAATCAGCTGAAGCTTCTGTGACACAGATTGGATATTTTGGCTTGTATGAAAAAATCGGTAATGGCTCAGTCTGCAAAAAATGTTGTCTTAATCTGTAAAGTTATAAAATCTACAAATTTCCTTGTGAATGAACACTGGACTGCTTGCTTAGTCATATTCAATTCAATGTTCCAAAGAGATATATAATCTCCCATTGATAGTTGTAATGGCCAGATCTTTTTGTTTTACTATCACATGATTTGTATTAAGCATTTGAACTTGCTTTTATTTTAACTATCATTTTAATCAACCCAAAAAGGGAAACTGCCTTGAAGACAAGATGCAGCAAAAAAAACTACAAAAATCTTAATATGCCAAGGGGTGTTATATGGCAGAATTTAGCTGGAAGATGAATTGAATTCCATGAAAAATATGGATAGATCTAAATATGCACAGTTTCTATGTTTACTATGAAACTATGTTATATTAATACTCAAAGAATGTTACAACCAGAGCAACACAAAAGACACAAAGCAACACATCACTGTCAGGGAGCATATTCCACCATGTTAGATATTAGTGAATGAAAATGGAGACAAATTTGTTACCCCTGTTAAATGTGTGCACACAAAGTGGATCTCACATTAAAATGTATACTCCAACACAGAAAAGATATTACATTTAAATGTATACTCCAACATTTGGAGGTTAAAATTCAGTCCTTCTCTTGGGAAGTTTTTTACCCACCTGCCTCTTTGTTTGGATTACCGGGGCAAAATAGATGATTTGTCAGATCTTAAGACGACAGAACATGGTTGTGAGGAGAATTATGGATATTATGCCTTTAACTTATATAAAATGTGAATTTGGACTGGGCAAATTAAATTATTTGTTTTGACACTCTTGCAATTAAACTCTCCCAACTCAATGGGATCGCTGGCGCCCCCAAGTGGTAATACTTAAGTTTTTTCCTAATATCTCTGGAACCATAAAACATATCATTATGGGGGACAATTTTGTTTGAAAGCTCACCCCTTTGTCAATCTATGGGAGACTTCAGGCTAAATATAATCTCACTTTTCCCTTTAATTTTGCCATTACGCACAGTATTTGTTTAGGAAAATTTGTACCAATTTGCGAATCCACAGTGGTAAATCTGTACTGTGTTTTTTATATGACATCCTCTTGATTAAAACGTAATGGTATTATTAAACCTCCATTTTAACCCGAAGAAAAAGAGACTACTTTCATCAGTCTGTTCATAATTAGATATTCACAATTTTGCACCCAGGAGTGTCTCTGCTATTTTTAAGGATGCATTAGAGAGATTGACACAAATCTGTGAAATCAAAACACACACTTTACAGAGCTGATTTCTCTTACATGGGATACACAGCACTGCTCAACTTCCGTGAAAAATTCAGTTTAAATGTCAATAATACGGCCGAGAGCTTAAAGACAGTGCTTTTTGGTCGCACTACTCAGTTGGATATACTATATATAGGATTAAGTGTTCTCAGAACACTGAGCAACATTTCTAATATCTGTAGACATACTAATGAATTTCACAGATACTTGTGCTCACAGATAATAAAACAGGCAGTACAGTATGTTTTAAGCATGCCATAGAGAATAGAGCAAAGGATTCCCAAAGGAGAATTAGTTATTAAAATGCTTATTACAAACATAAACCTGTCTGATCCTTTCCGTTTTGCCTGGTGAATTAAATAATTATTTTGCTTTCATTGATATAAAAATTTCTGACTGGCCTTTTTGATAATTTCTTAGACTCTTGGATGCTCTGATGAAAACAAGCACTTATATCTGAGCATTAAACATTTATCATATAGTTTTCGACCTGGATTCTTTGAGTGTATTGGCACATAAAAACATAAAAGGAGAGGAAATAAATAATTCATCCGAAATTCAGACCAAACAACTAAACCTGTTATGTATAAAACAAGACACCAGTCGCCCAGTGCCCTCTGATTTAAAGGGGATGAGAGCTGGCACTCTGACTGGTTTTATCTATGTTATGCTCAAAACTCATCCATGTATAATCTAGGCACATAATCCATTCCCTTTGCACCCTCTGATTGATTTTGGGTTCAAGTACATGCATACTTAAACTTGAAAAACATAGACCGACACCTTGGCCACACACTTTTAATCAATGCGCCTCACGCTGCCAAAATAGCACCCTAAATATTCTATATATTTACAGTTTTAAAATAAGTTACACAGAACAACACACCACGATTAATATGACTGTTTTTTTAATGTTTTTCTTATTTGAATTGAATTTTGTCTTCAATGTTTAACTGTAAAAAACAGATTTTCATTCAATTTGTTTTGGCATCTAAAGCAGGTGGATATAAAACAACCTGATAAGGTAAACAAACACTGATAAAATCCAGACTAGTAAACACAATATCACATCAATAGATAAATAAAATGGATACATACTTTACCCTGCATTGACCATGTGGAAGACAGTTTGAATATACATAAATTATTCAGTTGTTAAAAGCACAACATGTTCAAATACTTCTGTATGACTTATCCAAACTGTAAAACTTTGTTTAACAATATACAATGTTCACACTAACACAATTTAACACATTACATGGTAAAATAATAAATAAAATAATAACATTTTCTATCACATCTAAATTTCTGCTGTACTTGGTTTAACACAATGTTTCCTATACCTTGTACATGATGACTGTAAAGCGGAGCAGCTGATACTTGCGATATTATCAGGTACAGAAGGACAGTGCACGGAGAGTCATTGTGTGTTAGGTGGGTCATGTGTGTTTAGCATGTTCTGAGCTGGAACATATGGATGATAAATGGCTCTCTACATGTGTGATTAAAGGGTTATCCATGCAAAGCATTATGCTTCTAACAAAGCTCTTCCATTAGCCTCAGTCATCCAGAGAGAATAACTGCCCTGTATGAGGAGGAGAAGTCACCAGATTTCACTGAAAGTATTTTAACCATTTATTTGTCACTATACAGTCACACCATATAGTCTGAAATCAGCATGACCCCACACACCCAGTCAATTTGACTTCATTTACATGTTAATACTGATAGTAAATAATTGTGTTTCTTTTGTAAATTCAAAAAGAGGACATTACTACAAAAGTTCTGAGAGGACATGCATTGCTACATTTTGCTCAACAAGTTTTGTGTGATTGATAATGTCTGACTTTTCTCATGATCTTCACTACTTCTCTGTCTCCGTAAAACAAGTTATTTTTTCTTTGATAGTAATGTATTTGCATTTCTCCTCAAGATTGATATTGATCATTCAAATATTTCAAAAAACAATTCTGATATCCCAATTTTCATAAATATACTCTTCCAAAAGTTTGGAAACATTATTTTATTCGAGTGAGTTTCCCCTTTAACAATACCACCTCAACCTTGGTCCAACAATTTGGTAGCACGAAAAATTAATACACTAAACTGCAACACCAAGTGGTACTATTGAAGGTGAGAAATAATTTTCCAAAATAGTGTTTCCAGACTTCTTTTGAACAGTTTACATTTATCCTACTGTAATGGGATAGTAAGGCTTGTTTTCCTTTCATATGACACTTCTTGTCATCTCAGCATAGCAGGCTTGTTTTTTTAAGGACAGCTAAGTCATTTACAGTAGCTCATGACCAAAGAGGGCAAGTCTTGTTATCCCCGTTATTCTCTTGGTATATGATTGATTTAATTTAAGGTAACAAATCCAGGGTTCCCACTCTTGGACTTTTCCTGGATACCCCCCCCCCCAAATCAATTTATTTCTATCTTATTTCTATCTTTCAGACATGAACACTGTCGGCAAGCGATCTTTTTAGTCTGACTTTAATGTAGTGTCATACTATTATAAATGTAGGGTTTATACTTTCTTACTCTGCTTTTTATAAATAGATTTGTTGATCCTTCTTGATCTTTTAGTTGAAATTAAAGCAACAATTTTGACTTGAGCCTGGCTTTTATGTAGTGTCTTACTATTATACATTTATGGTTTTTGTGTTTATCTTTATTTATTCTGCTTTTTACTGCTGAAGTAGCCTTAATTTTATGTGGCCATTTTTTATTATTTCTTTTTGTCACCATTATTTTTAGTTTTTATACTTTATTTCATAAATCGCTTTAGTTTATAAAGTCATATTTTATGTATCGTATTTTAATTTTTGTTCAATAACAAAGGTAGGGAGAAAATAAATAATTTTCCAGGACAATTCAAGCTTTTCCAGGACATTTTTCCTATTTTTCCATATTTTCCATCACTGGAAAACTGGTCCATCATTCTCCAGGTTTTCCAGGTTTTCCAGGATGTGTGTGAACCCTGAAATCTTGTTACCCCCCAAAAACACTTTTCACTTTTCAACAAAAATCTACAAACTACATGCTTTACATTACACAAAGTCAGTAAAATATACCGATGCATGTCCTCATAGTACTTAACACATTTCATTTAGTGGAAGATCAAGACTTTTGTCTATTTTGTGTGGGATATTTACAGCTATCATGACAGGAAAAGCACATTAATGATGACTTTTTTCTTTTCAGTTGCCACAGTAAGCCCCGAAGGTGTGACACTGAGCCAGTATGCACAGCAACATGATGACAAAACCAAGGCAGCTTAGTGTAATTTAGCCATCATTAATTTCATTTTCAAACTTGTGATTTTCCTGTTATGACATGAGAAACTTTCCAAAATGTCCCTGTATAATTAAAAAGTAGTGCAAGGAGCAGTACTGAAACCAGACCATATTAGAGGTACAAATAAAAGGCAAAAACACAGTTTCAGAGTGAGGGAAAGTCAACTGTACTCTATTTAACCTACAATAGCCTACGGTCTTTGAATCAAAGCTTACAAGCATGAATACAATGAAGCCTGTGGCAACATGCACATGTACAGTAAGGAGCGTCTGTATGGTTTTTACTGTTAAATGTTCATGAGCTCAGTGGATGAGAGAACTCCACTAAATTTCAACAAAGTCATTTCAGAGGCAATGAAAGATTTAAACAACTTCTACAAACACAATACACAGCAACATGAGTACTGAGAGGCTACATAAGAAAAGAAAGACAAATTGGAACATTAAATAAACAACAATGCATGACTAGAATAACACTCGCCATAAATAACATTGACCTTTTATGGTCACCATTGATTTTTGTCATGGTTACTGAAAAAAAAACTGTTATGAGATCAAAATTGTATAACAGATTTACTCTGTCAATATTTATTACTTAAGTGAAGACAGAGAGCTGAGCCTGCACATGAAAGCTTTCATGAGTTTAAGTTTACATTATTTGAGAAGCTATTTGAGTGTATATATTTACCTAGAAAGATATGTGCACTTGTTTTTACATACATATGTATGTGTACATCATACATACATATTCAGAAGCTAAACATAAGGCTTATTATTAATGTGGAGGAAGTGGGATTTCATAAGTTCTTTATATCTTCCCACTCTGTATTGGACATGTGACATTTTCATCATTTCCGCGTTACACTTTACACTGAAGTTTTGAGTTTTTTTTATCATGTGCCAGAATTTCAAATTAAAAATTCCAAATAAAATCCTGTGTACCACAAACAACTTGCTATTTTTTAAATGTAACTTAACTGTTTTTTTTCTGTTCTTACCTGGGCGAGCTTCATCATCATGTGGGCAAACACATGAAGGAAGCCAACAATAGCGTCCCACAGTCTGCTGTGGGCCAGGGACTGCTGGTTCCCAGTGCAGGGGCCCTGAAAGGAGAAACTTAGATTCAGTTCAGACAACTTTATTAATCCCTGAAGGGAAATTCTATCTACAGTTACCCCGCCTTACTGAAAACAAACAAATCAGGGAACAAACAAATGCAAGACATTTGTAGCAGCATATGGACAACCACATTCCCCTGTCAGTACCCACAGATTAGCAGGATCAAAAATAAATACTAAATAAATACAATAATCAGTTAAGTTCCACGGTGAAATTACTAAGATACAAAAGGAAAATAAAATAAAAGAGATAATATAAGAAATAAAACACTCCTGAGACGCCAAATACAGCACAGGCCACATATAATCGTCAGGCTACCTCCCATCATCCACACATTTCCAAACTGTATATCACATTTGTTAAATAACAACAAAGGAAACACAAACTTTAGATATGGCCATATGCCTGACTTGTTCACATTTTACCTGGATATACTCAGTTAGACTGTTGAAAATCTGTTTGGCCACTGTCATGGCTTTAGAGAAGTTCTTTTTGCCCGGCTCATCAATGACGTCCTTGCCAGAGTAATACCAGTAGAAATCACTGATGGACTCCTGCATTTAAGGGTAAAAAGTAAATAGGTAATTACCTAAAACATTTAGACTTGAAGATGTAATGAATTTCATAATTGATGGAAAATGCTCTGGATCATGACATATAAAATCCTTTTCAGTTCAAATACTATGTAAACATATGGTACTTACTTTTAGTGTCCCGATCATCTGACTTTTGTGGTTATCTGAGCTACAAAATAAAACTCCTACGGAAACTACCAAACAAATTAAAATCCATGATTGAAGCAGATTTCAACCATGGATTTAGACATTTACAAAGATTTAATCTGTGCTACAGTTTAAAACACAGATTCTGTTGTATATGCAACAAGTCTTATAATCTCAATCAGGTTCCCTTTTCGTTTCTGAAGACAATTTGAGAGACAACTGAGCTGTTATGACACGAAGCATCAAACACACAGAAATGTTCCTATCAGAGGAAATCTGATGTGAAAGATTTGTACTCCAATCAAGTATTACTCAACTTTTTTTCTGTTGGTGCACCTTAAGAAGTCATTAATCATCAGACAGACGTTTTCTTAAATAATTAACTATGTAAATCACCATTAATGGCAACCCTGACACTGGGATGATGCACAGAGTCTTGATATTATCATAGCCACACGGTAGCTGGCCTCCTGGGCTATCTCTGATAAATTAGCCAATTTCATAATAAACTGTCGACATCCTTGACTTGTCAAATGAATTAAATCCTCATTTTACCTTCCATCACTGTTGAAGTGCTGCGGTGATGAAGTTGATGTCAGAGAAAATATGAAAATATTTTTTGAATAACTGCTAGGTTTCAATGCAGAGACCTCAAAAACAGCTGCCAGATGAAAATGTTAAGCTATTTGAACACTGTTGATTAATGTAAGGCTATTAATTCACAAAGTCTGGTGCGAGGATTGTGATTTCAGGACCAAGGGCATATGAGACAATTTTGTCCTCTGTCAAATTCTTATACTTTGAAGAATCACAGGAGCACTTGGTTGTTTTTTATATATATATATATATATTTCAAAGCTACCCCTGGCAAAGCCCTGAAATGCTGCTCTAATCTGTGTTTGACCATGGACTCTCACGGTGATAGATAATGACAAATCTATCACACAACAGTGAAAATACACCAGAGTGTGTACACATATTCTTATGACTCCAATTACATTAAATGGCTTGAGCACTGGACTTTTCTTATATTTTCTCTTGGAAAATAGGAAATAATAGTAGCCTTCGAGGAAAAAACAAAGTGTCTTGCAACTGTCTTATCAAAAATATCAATTCATACAATAAATATTTTCAAACAACTAAGCCTGGGAAACATACTTGTTTTTATATGGTAGTTTTTCTCATCTAAAGCTGCTGTGAGCATGTAAACTGCTCTAAGTTTTTCTCTTTATAAACCACTGATTCGTTTTATATAATTCCTTGCATAACGTTGCCCTTTCAGAAGAAATTTTATCTATTTGAGGGAAAATGATGTGACATCAGGAGAAGTTTCCAGAACAGCACAAGATTTTCCATGACTCTTTGTTTTTATCTCTTTTCCATGTGCTTTCAAAGACTGTTAAATATTACAACCTTTCCAACTTAGCTTTTAGATTTTCACAAACTACACCTTCTCCTGAAAGCATTAAAGTTGCACCTGGAGTCGGAGGAGGTAATCGACAGTGCAGATGATGATGTTGATGGTTGTTGTGCTGCCAGTTTGTGTCCGCAGGTAATTCTGAAAATCTACAGCATAAATGTTTTTTATAAGATATAGCAACATTTAAAAGCATTTTTTACTTAAAATTGGTCTTGAATTTAATTTAATCTCAATTAAAGAAAAGGTGTAGTACTTACCGTTATTGTGACCCTCACAGAGCAGCTGCAAGAAACGAAAGAGGTCGCACGTGAACTCATCATCTGCCATCACTTTCTCATCTACAGGAAAGAAAAAGAAAGTGTTAAATTTCATCTTAGAACTATTATTTTCAAAATTAATCGTGAATAAAAAGTCTCAGTGATGATCTCTAAAGCAGTTTGCCTGGGTATTGAAAACTCACCATCATCTCTCAGAGGACTTAAATACTAAAACATCCATGTCTGATCAGGTGTGTTTTCTCGCAAGATAAATAAAATAATGAATCATGCTTGACTTTATGAAAATATTAAACAGAACAAAATCGGCTTTGACGGTTTAACATACAGTCAAAATGTATAGCGGCATCGACGAAGCTGAAACAGCACATGCTTACAGTGTACATAAAAGAAGTGGCAGACAGTTGCAAAGACACATTTAAGACATACAGTAACATCAACAACATGTAAAGAATAAGCGGACGGTGCTGCACGGACAGAGAGGAAGAATAAAAGTTAAAACATCACAGTGATCAGAGGTAAACCCGTCTTTTGGAGTCTATCTGGTCTCATTTTTTTACCTGCACATTACTTAAAAAAAATTCAAGTGCATGGTTGGCTGAAGTGAATACACACACATGCATAAAATCATGCAGCACTCAAACTGTGAGCTCTAATGCAGCTGCGTTAAATGAATGAGAGATTGGTGCGTTGTCCATCAGATTGCTGGGGGGGAATCAATCGTCATGTATGAAATGAAGTGTACATTCGTGAGGATGACTTTTGACACACCTGAACTTGGACATGCTGTTATCCTTGCAACATAAGTGTACGGGTCCCAGGTCCTGCAAAATCAGTTTCCTTTGCTGTTATATTGTTAGAAAGAGATCGGGGAGCAGGAGAACATGACACCTTTTACTAAACTCTCAATTCATTGAGAAATGTGCCATGCTTATATAAAGAAAATGCCCCTTAAAACGCTCGATTTTTTTAAATTCCTGGAGTTCCTGCTCCTGAAAGGCAGACACCATGACTGCCTGTAACCACTCCTCTCCCTTCCTATCAGATAGTTTTGGACGTCAATCAGCTCAGAGCTCTTTCTCATAGCCCCCAGTAGCCTCCCTGCTCCCTCAGATGAGAGTGTTTCCAAAGGGGAGGGTAAAGGAATTCCACATGATTCTCTACAGAGACAGTGTTTTTCCTCTATTTAAATCAATAAAATTCTTGCTCAATAGGCACCCAAGACATGATGTAAAAGTCAATTACACCAGGACATTGGACCTTTTCAAACTTGTAACACACTGTTCATTAATATGGACAGAAAACAGTAGTCTGGGAGTGAAGCCAAAAGATTTTACACCCCCCCACTTGCTGAATGAACTCTAGGTTTTTAGCTCTGCTTCTTCCATGTTATTAAAAGGTACATGAATGTAAAATTATGAATTCTGAAGAAGCTAAAATGTTTTTTTAACCCAAATTCTGTTGTGACAGTAAGTTACCGTAAGTACTGTGGAAGGATTACATTTTTTTAACCTGTGATTAATCGTTTGATTTAAATCCATTGTTTAATCAGTAAAAATATTTGATTTCAAGAATCTTGTCAAGTCCACTTGACATTCTGATGCAATTCTTACCATTTTCTGGATCATGAAATTCAATAAATGCAAAGAAGTGCTTTAAAAATTTCGATCATTGCATTTATTATCTACAACAGAACTAAATTTTGGACTTAGAGTGCTTAATGACCTTTGTTTTCCTTTTTTTGTTTACTTTGTATTGTCATTTTGTTGCTGTAATTAGTTTTTTTTTAACTTTGCAACTCCTTTTTTACATTCTTGTGGGCTTGTCTGTAAAAGGAATGTGTTGTCTTTTAATTATGTTAATATATGGAAATAAAAACACTTGCATAAAAAAACAGCAAGCTTTTTTCCCCCGTCCATCATTAATCATTCAATCTTCATCTGTTCACTGTCAAATCATAATTGTTATTTTAAGATATTTTTTAAAAAGTAGGTTGATGTCATATTCTCCTTTAAAGAAATACTTTTATTTTAGTTTTTTGTTCACTTGTTTTGTGAAGTACAGAATTGGCCACAATTTCATATATGAAGAAAGTATGTAAAGGTGTTTAACAAAATGACTTGCTGAAAATTCTCCCGTTTTATTATGACAACTTCTTCACTTTTCAGGTATTCCAGTAAAGACGTTGATTTGTCTGAGCAACTATCCCAGTGATGTTTAACAATTAAATGCCACACATTATGGAAAACACATTTTAATTTTATAACATAAAAATTATGTGTTAGAGCCTGTCTACAATTCTCCCATTTGAAAATATCTCAGTTCACTTATTTTGTCACTCTTCTTATTGAAAACGTGTGCTCATACAGTCTGTTAAAAAATCCTCTAAAACCCTTCTCAGTAGGTGGTATGTCTTCCTCCCGCATGGGAGACACTCCCTGTGCCAGGTGTTCGTAGGCCCATAGGTGGCTCTGGTCAAAGGAATGTGTCCAGGCATGTCTGTGCAGCCACAGTAAAGATCAGAGTAAAGCGCTCAAAAGTGAAAGCCACACCTCCAATACCTGAGAAGGGTGTGGTCATAAAAAAACAGAGAGGTCTTCAAGCATGTCGAAGTCCAATCACTGAGAGGACTTTTGTATGTGACTTCCACAAATTTAAATACACTGTGGCAAAAAGCTAAGAAACATTTACCCTTTTACTCTGCTATTTTGTCTTAAGCTCTAAGAACTTTATTTCTTGTTTGGAAAAACACCTGTTTTTATTTTGAAGGATATGGGACCTCTGGTGGGGAGTGGTATTAGTTTATGGCTATGACTGTATGAGAAGATTTTGAGAGGCATTGTGTCTTTTAGCTGTACGTGAGAATGCTGGACTTGGAGGGGGAATGACAAGGAACTGGTGTCACATACTGGGATTGGGGTGTGGTCTGACTCATTAGCTTTCATGAGCAACATACTTGTGTTTAGTGCAGGGCAATGAATAAAGATGTCAAGAGGCAAATGACATTTTAGACAATGAGAGGCAATGATAGCATTGTTGGGTTTGGACACATCCCCCATCCAAACTGGTAAATGCAACAGCCACCACAGGTAAGAAGATAGAGCTTAGGTTGTGGTATGAAACAATGACAGCGTGTCTACACACACAGACCCCATGGACAGAATACCTTTGCACTCATTTAGGAAGACTTAGCTGACACTCAAACAATGTGTGCATCACCAAGGTAGAGGCACTCGGTTTCCGGCTCGGAGCTTGGCTGTGCTCTTCAGCTTATTGTTGTAAATTGCATTCCATCAAGAAGTGAAAAAAGCTAAAAGGAGTGTGGATTTAGGGAAACATTTGACACCACAAATAGATAATTAGTTTTGACCTGCACACTGAGCTGTTGTACCATGAGTGTCCATTCGCAGCTGGCTTTCGGAAAACCTGACATCTTGATGACTGTATGCATGTAAAATATGTTTATAACAGCCTTAATACATATCTTTAACAGCCTTGTTAAAAAAAAAAAAAACAGCTCCAGTCTAACAGTATAACACATCTTTGTGCTCTCACTGTGAGGGCGTGAATTATTTCTCATCACACCTGTTCCCCTTTTATGAGGGATTTATTCAACTTTTGGTTTTGGAAATGCAGTATTGCCATTGTTCCAGATTGCCTTGAGTCTCTGCTTAACACGGCCTCCATGTCTGTGAGAAGATGGAGCGAAAGTGTGGTTGAGATGACATGTGCAGTATGGCAGCATCCATTTAAGGGTATCAACAGTGTTCCAGAGGCTCCTATTACACTCAGACAACTGTCGGTTTCTTTGAATTCATTTACTTTTTTTTTTTTTCAATAAAAAAAGAGCTACAATAAGTTTGCAACATCAAGGATTATGAAATTCCTGATTCAATGTACTGTAATGAACAAGAAATGTGAGATGACAAACCATCTGTGGACATGACAAGATGGACAGTGGCAACCAATCCTCTCTTTGTAAGTTTTAGTTGTTAGGAGATGGTGTGATGGAGCCAGAAGGACAGCGGAGAGAGAGAAGAATAAGAAGGACAGAGAGGCAGATGGGAGGAAACATGAATTTACCCCGTCCTAGGTTCAAATCTGAGGACCATGAAAGGAGGGACAAGGGAGAGGAGGTGGCAGTGATCGTGGGGAAGGGAGAGAGGATCAGTGTGTTGACAACAGTAGAGGACTAAGAGATGAGGAGGGGAGATTAACAACATTCCATGGCAAATTCATATCACATGAAAAGAGAGGGTGAAACCAGATCAACAAGTCAAACTAGGGGACATACTATGACAAAACATGAAAAAATCCTTAACACTTTCTCTTTAAGAGTTATCTAAGTGTTAATAACATGTCATGTTAGAAAACTAATCATTCAATCAAATGTGTACCATGAAAGTCACACATCGTAGATGAATGAATAGATGCTCAGAATAGTTTACGTGTCTATTAAATCATATTAAAAATATTTTGATAATTCGTTAAATATGACTCAAATACTTCGTCCACAGTTGCACACAAAAATAGCATATGACCAGACATGTTTTTGAAAATTAAGATGTCTTGTTCTGACTTCATTTGCTCATCTGGCTAACTCACTCAGTCTATTTCACCAAACATTAAACTGCTGCATGTAAAGAAATTTTGAAAGTTATTAAAATAATTTTATTTAATTGTTTTTGCCCATGCATTTGTAAATAACTATATTCTTTTTCCATATGTACAATAATTGATTTGGTACTTTAAGTGCTCAACTTGTAGAGATGACTCTGCCAACAATTACAACACACCTCTAATATCATTTATTGTTGTTTAAAAACTGTGAAACACCAAAGTTATTGATGCATTTAGTTATCTTACTCCAAGTGGTTTGTGTACACTGTTGCATAAAGGGATTGCTGAGGTAAGTGTATCTAAGAGTCTTATCTGTGACCTCTTGGGAAGTAGATAATCCATGGTAACATAACATTGTAAAAACGGTGTTGTGATGTTTTGCCAGCTGTTGGTGTAAGGAGACTTACTGGTGCCCTCCTCAGAGACCATGCCCAGCCCCTCTGCCTTGTTCTGTCTCTCAAAGGCATTTAGATCCAGGACACTGTAAAAAACATGAACCATCATTAAGAAGCATATCCTGTCTCCGGGTTCAGAATACAACAAAGACTTTTATCCAGATATTTAACTGACCTGCATGTCTGCATCAATGCCTGGACACTTAAGAAGAAGCCCACGTCTTTCTTATCCTTTAAGTACTCCAACATTTTCTGAAGGGAGATATTGAAGATTATTCAAATGTGAAACTCTTGATGTTAGAACTACAGCTCAGTGCTGATGAGTTACCTGATGAGATTCAGATCTGATAATCAAGTCAACAATTTTCAGAAAGCGATCAAAACTAATACAAACCTTGTAATATCAAAGTTAAGTTAGAATAACATCCATTTTGATCATAAAATCATGCATAAAACTAGAAAAGCACTCGGAGAGCGCAGACCTCCGCCAGCACCACAGTCCTCTCCCATATTGTGATTTTCACCATAAATATTAGTCCTACCTTTATTTCATCTAAATATTTAGATTCATTGACCATGAAAACATACCATTAGCAATTGGTCTCATAATGATATCTACTTTAGTTCAGTAGTTATTCACGAAAATCGCATTTATCGTCATGGTGGATCCAGACACTGATCCGGATCAACACCAAAATTGAATCACTTCTTCCTTTTCCCATGCTGAACATTTCCTAGAAAATTCATCAAAATCCATCCATAACTTTTTGAGTTATTTTGTTCACAGACAGACAAACTCTCCCGAAAACATAACCTCCTGGCTGAGCTAATAATCATGAAGTTAAAAATATCAGTGATACCCTAATATTCACAGTATCTCATTCAGGATATCTATCACCAACTAAAGCATTAATTATTGTGTTTTTATTATTAGGATTCTTGGGTTTATAATGACACCAATGATTTCTTATCAGTAAAGCTTAAAGGAAGGACAAAATATTGATCAATCTGATACATTTTAAGTGTTTTAATACTGATTACTTCAGCATTGCTTCATGAGACGATCATGTTTGTGGACTCTTAAACAGTACATGGAACTACCTTTTCTTAATCTCTTTTAAATATCCTAAACTTTATCAATAAGCCATGACTCAACATGACTGGAACGCTATTGTTACTCAAAGTATGAATTCAGGCTTATGATATTTGTCTTACTTGTATTTCATCATGAATGCTTGCATGAATTCATGACTGTTTCATACATTTATTAACCCAGGTGGAAGTTACACAGTTTTTATAAACCTTGGACAGGTTACTAAATTAAAAAGACATTATCTGTGTCACACTTTTAATATGGACATAAAGTATTGCTTTAAAAAGTAAAATAATACCACTTTAAAAATGTGGTTAAAACTGTAAAAAAACAAATTACTATCAAAATTCAGCCAGTATTTAGGATTAAAGATGCAATGGCATATGTAGAGTATGACATACCTGTTGAACTTCACTGTTTCCTCCATTAAGTATAGAGATCCCCAGCTTTAGGGTCGTGGTCACCATTGGACCAGTCTCACCTGTTTGAGGACAGCACAGCTATAAGTTTGGCATGGATTTAAGAGATTAGATATGAGGTAAACAACAAAGTTCCAACCAAAGAGATGAACAAAGACAGAGAAGGGGAGTACCTTTGCATGCACTGATCATTTGCAGGACCATTTCTGCAGCACCACGATTGTGCAGCCTTGACTGCTGATACAGAAGCCTTTGTTTCTCCATTTCTTTTTCCTGAGGTTAACACAAGCATCATGAGAATCTGGACCTTAAAATGTTGCAAAATCAATTTAAACAGACAGAATGGACACCTCCAGATTCAGTTTTGAATTATTCTATTTGTTTATCAGTCTTTTATACTGAAGGACTGGGTTACACCAGTTGTTTATAGATTTGCTTCTTGATTAAGTTAAAAATAATCTTACAACAAGGTTAAGTTACATCAGCAGCTGGAGGTGATGGCTCTTGTGTTTGGACGTAAGAATTTTAATTAAATTGGTAAAACTCCATTCTATCTATTCATGATCTGAACTTCATTTCACATTCATTCTCCTTCCACTCAAGCCCCTAACTTACAACTTTACTTCGTGAAACAACTTACCATTGTTTCTCAAACGGTCTAAAACCATACCACGTGAAATTATCTTTAGAGAGAAAATAGGCATTATTTCCCAAATTATAAATAGCCTTTAACCTCTATCATTATAAGCAATGCACTATTCTATCATCTTCTTTTATTCTTAAATATCTTGCAGCTCAATGATATATATATTTTTTTTTACCTCTCTTTGTTTTCTCTTCTCTCTTTTTTAAAGATATTATCTTAAACATCTGTTTAAAGCACACACTGTCACTTCATTAGTCATGGAGTTGTTACACTACTTCTTCACGTTTGCTGGCTAGAGCAAGCGTTAGACTACAGGAAACATCTGTACTGGCTTGGTATATTAGTCTTAAAGCTCACCAAGGTGTCTTTGTTGCAGTAGACCTGCAAGTAAGATTCCTTGGACAATAGCTGTAAACCTTCTGTATCAGAGATATTCCTTTGGCATTTCATACGGGTGTTTGGTAAGTAACTTTATTTCGAAATTATTTTTTCAAAATATCAAAATAAACCATTAAACTGGTTAACTGAGGCATTCCTACTCATGCTATAGCAAATTCCTGCAGTTAAAGCTTTGAGTAGTGGTGCACAATGTTTTCAATGAAAGATGAAATATACTAAACAGAAGCTCATAAAGTTATTTAAGGTACCTACGGATTACAAAAAATCTGCCAGTATTTACAGGTGCTTACATGTCTGGTCTTACCCAGGTTTCATTTTCAGCTTTTCAATTTTTTTTTTTTTTAAAGGACTTTGTCAATTTGCCAGATGTATGCGTTACCATACAGAGCTCAATGGCTGTAGCATTTTTTTAAAACTTTCACATCGAAATGGACCGTCACAATAGAGGTAATGGTAACTCCCAGCAGAGGGTAATTTCTGTTGTTTATAGTAAAATTCTGTGTAGTTAAAGGCATCAGTATTGACACTGGCTAAAACAGATTTGGAAATAAGTCATATTGGATGTCAGCAAAAACTCAATATTGTGCATGTCTTTTGTAGCCGACTGGAAATAAAAGGTCTTTTATAAAGAGAAAATGAAAATCAAATGAATATCTCTGACTCTGAAGGGCAAAGGGACATTCTTCTGCTCAGCCACATCACAAATCAATTTGAAGCATCCCACATCCTGACTGAAACAGGCCCCGTCACCCGCCCCTGCCTCCCCTCCCTCCCTCTCCATGCCCAACCCCCCTCCCTCCCGCCCTCGTATGCCTGACCATGTGTTACCCTCTATGTGTCGAGCTGTTGGACCTCAAACTTACACTACTCTACCTGTCTGTCTAAAGAAACCTGATGATCTTAGCCCTGAGTCATGTCTGTAAATTCACTTCTAAAGTTGTACTATGTGTGGGAATAAATATGTCTGATTGCTGAATGCTCTACACTGGCTTTCACTGTAGTCTGTCAGTATGCTATGTGAGTGGGGGAAGGGAACATTGATCAGTAGCATTCAGTTAATGAAAGCTGTTATACGAGTGAGAGGGATTACATGAAGTGATGGAAAGAGAGAGAGACAGAGAAGACAAATGGGACAGCCATATAAACTGAGAGATGGCATCATTAGTTAGTGAGTTTCTCTTCAATAAAACAAACATTTCTTAACAAGGATTTTAAATCTAAATGTCCAGAAAGCTAAATTCATACATAATGTCCTAACTTTGTTTACTATGTCCAACTGAGGTGGTGTTGAAAAAATTTTAGTTCACAACTAAACAACACCTGTGCAGTTCTGCTGCTGCTTCTTATGAGGACAGAGGACCACCTCAGCACAACCTCCTTGTTGTTTAGGGGTGACCCAAAGCTAGCTTGGCACAACATCATCAAAAGACAGCTTTGGCAAGATTTGACCTATACGTTTTACAGTATATGGTTCAACTTCTTGGTTTGCTTTGGACTTAATAGCCAAAATATATGATAAAGGCAGATTAAAGAATAAACATCTTGGGCTTAAAAGACAGTAAGTGCAGGACAGCCAATTACCGTGGAGTGCCCTGAGTGTCTGTCTGAGGGCAGCTGCAGAAAATATGGAATGTACAGGATTGTATGTGAGGAATTGTTCAGTGTTTTTAAAGTTATTTAAATCTAGCACTGTATTTTTTCTACTTTTACTCTTTTTGTTTCACTGTTTTAATTTGATTGTTTTTATTGTGATTTATTGATTTATTTACTTCTGTTTATGTATCACAAGGGTGTAGGTATGATTTTGACATTGGTGGGGACATAAATGTGCTCCAAGGCGGCACCCCTAAAAGTTGATTTGTTTTACGTTTATGACTTTTGTTTTACATCATGTAGAGCTGATCAAACAAGTAAACTATCATATTCACAAAAAGCTTCTCTTTATACTACACCTTCAACTCTCCTCCTCCATCTCTACAACAATCATACATGTTGCTGGTTACAGTCTGAGGAGAAAACAGTTTTACAAATATTACCAGTAAGTGTAATTTATTCCCCAACAATACGAATGTATAAAATCATGTTTGTAATCTGATGTCTTATTGTGTTTTTTCCCACAACTTTTATTGTTGCTCTTAAATGGTTGCTGCCTTTTAATACACAAATTATGCATGGAAAATAAAAGTAAAAAACCATGAAGTGGGTCTCTTTGGCGTTAAATATAAGCAGTTTTTAGTTATAACTTTATATACTATGCTTGTGTTTTGTGTTAGGGATCAAGCGGTGGTGGCTTAACATTAATAGGGACGTGTCCCTAGCGTCCCTACCCAATTCTACGTCCCTGATGCATCCTATGTACAGCACTTTGATCAACTGCTGTCTTCTTAAAGGTGCTTTATAAATAAACTCGACTTGACTAAATCTGTTCAACGTCACACAAACACTCATCTCTGAATACAGTTCCAGTGACTTTGGAAGTGCAGACAGATAATCTAATCCTAATCTTGACCCAGGAATTCAATGCAGGCCTGCACAGGGCAACTACTCCATCTTTTCAGGGTAAACAAGCCCAATCATGAGGCTGATTAGTTTAGTTTGGTTCAATTGCATATCTGTCACCCCTGCATCATGGCAGGTGACAGATGGCAAGAGTAGCAGTGAATTACTGAAAAGGCTTTGTTTCTAATGTTTCACCTCAAATGCTCATCCCATGTTATAACAGCGCTCTGTCGAACAAGGATAATATTTTTGTCAGAGAGTACTCATTTAAACATTGTGAGACCAGACCTCGTATCACTTTTGGTCTCGGGGAGAACTGAGCTTTTCGCAGTTAGCCCTTGGAAAGAGGCAGGATACACCAGAAAAACAGATCCAAATTTTCTTTTGGTCCACCAGCAATCACATTTTCAAATGAACAATGAGAAGTAGTCATGTTTAATAGCTCTAACTCAACTAGACCCACCTGACTCTCCATCACTACTAGGCTTCATTTGCTCCTCTCCTCTGTGAGTGTATTGTTGAGTTTCTCTTGTGATGCATTTTCATTTGTTAATCTTCAACACTGTATCAGCGCTGCCACTGAATTTTGTTGCCAAATGTCTATGATTCCTGTCACACCAATTTCCCTGCAGGGACAAATAAACAAACTAACTCTGGACTAGTATTGTTTGCTTTTATACCTGTTTTTATGCCTTATTTCATTCTCTTTTTATTCCTACTTTTTGTAAGATGACCTTAAGAGTCATGAAAGGCGCCCTTAAATAAAATGCATTATTATAATTTTTAATAGTAAGTCTCCCGCCAATCACAGTGCTAACAGGTGGAGACAGACAACCAGACACGCATACAGGCAGCTTAGAGCTCCCATGTAGCTTATAAGTTTGTTCTCGGTTTGTCAGAGAAAGCTGGAGATTAAAACCAGCGTCACTCTTGCTGTGAGGCAACAGAGCTTTTCACTGCACCACTGTGCAGCCAGGACGAGATCAGGAAATGTCTGATTTAGGCCACTGTGGTAAACAAAGACATCAACACAACCTAATAATTCTCCATTTTTGTTCCCAAAGACTCAGTCTTGAAAAAGATTATTTGCTTATATTTGTAACAGAGTTAGTCTGATGAATGTTTTCATGGTTACTGTTATTGTTAATGTTGATGTTAAAACACATGAATCTAATCTAAAATAACCCCAATCCAGAATCAAGGCATAATCAGATAATAATAGGATATTAAATTAATAATTTCAGTTGTCATCACAGTTGGAATTCAGCAAAGACTTTGAATCAAATTCACACTTTGGATCAACAAAGTTTATGAAGCCTCTCTGGATTGCAGCTTCAAGTGTTGAAAAAGCGACTCACAATGAACAAGGCACAACGTACAAACAGAGACAGAAAAAACAGAAGTAATGAGACAAAACGCAGACAGAGAGAGATGTGGATGTGAAGTAATGTTCTGATGATGAGGTCACTCAATGCTTTGAGAGCTACCGCTCCACTGTGTTCCTGGTCCCCAGCCCCTGGCCGCCCATTACCAGTTCTGACTGTCGCACCTCAAAGGACATCTCATCCTGAGCATTTTCCACCATTTCCTCTCCCCCTTCTTCTTCCTCACCAATATGGCAACTCTGTAGAAAGCAGACATAAAGAAAAATATATCACTAATTCAATTCACATGATAGGTAAATAAAAAGTGAAGCCAGGACCTGCTGTAAACACTAACCTTTGCCATAATGTCGGCATATGCCATATAAAGATGATCTGTATCAAGTTTACTGCAATGAGGAAAGGAAAAGAACATGTCACCCTGTACTTAAGCTACATGTCTTTATTCAAGTATGCAGCATCACAGGCCTCTCAAACCTCTTTTCTGTGAGAGCAGTACGACTGAAATGCAGAATAAGCTGGTGAAGGGGGTCTGGTTTTGATTCTCTTTCCTCCTCTTCATCTCCTTCCTCTTGCTCCAACGCTTTCTGTCACAAGACCAAGAAGTGATTTTAGCGTCAACAACAATGGTAATAGATTGCAGGAATGTGAGACAGCACTTACAGATAAGTCATCGATCATCCGGTCTTCAAAAGAGTAACCCTCAGTGTAAAGCCAGTTACGTTTGTAACCTTCAAGGAACATGTTTGAAGCTCTGTGCCTGAAAGAAAAACAAAAACAGCAATTGTTTACACTTTATTACATCTGGTCTAGACTGTCTCACAAAGGTCGAGGCTAACAGATTTCTCACCTTGGGATATTGTAAAGAGGTGTCATTCTGAAGCAAGCGACCACAGCCCTGCGTCTCTGCTTTGACAACAGTTTGTGCCACACCATCTTTTTGGATTTAAATGGATGTTCAGTCTACAGGAGAGAGGATACACAGGATTAACTGGCAGAAGAAGTTTCTAAGATACAGTATATGCAAAGCAGCAGAACCCGTCAAGGCAAAAGAAATCCATTTTAAATCTGTGAACAAAAGTAAAATAAAGTGTTTACGAACATAAACATGAAACAAGCAAACATAGAAGATCCATAACAGTAGAGTTTAATGTTGTGCCTTTACTTCTCAATGTTAACTTCTGATTTGATGTTTCTACTTCACCTCTGGTTGGAAGGAGAACCTTATTCTGTATTAGTTACTGAGTCTTCTTTGAAAAGAGTGGATGAATCTTTGAATCTTATTATGAATATAATATTAAAAGTAAAACAAAAAACAGACCAACAAAACAACAACATATATATATATATATATAAAGATATATATATATATATATATATATATAAAGATATATACACACATATATATATATACATATATATATATATAAAAAGATATATACACACACATATATCTATCTATCTATCTATCTATCTATCTATCTATCTATCTATCTATCTATCTATCTATATATATATATATATATATGGGATTTTCTTGTTGAGCTACACAAGTTCAATCCTTAATTATTAAATTAAGCCAAAACTAAACCCTGTGTTGAAAATAGTCAGATTGTAACTGAAGTTGATCATTCATTGCCAACAGATGCAGAATTTATTCTAAAAAAAACTAAGCACAACGTCCAATCTTACCAAATATTGACACAATGAGTTGTTTACTTTGTGATTGGACAAATCAATTAAAATCATTTTTAAATATTTCATATCTATAACAATGCTGCCGCTTGTGCCTTATTGTCTCTAGACAGAATAATTGCTGAAATAACACCTGGTGACAATTCTGAAATCTGGCATTTGATTTCCTACAATAATAAATCTATGCAAACAATGACATATCATTATAATAGGATTATAACATAAACCTACAACCTTAATCTGAGACCAACCAAGAGTGCTGTAGGGATGATGTACATTTGGAGCTAACTCAGAAGATGGCATTATTCTTGTAGACTTCTCAAAAAGCCTATATGTGTTTTTTTTCTTAGTGGGTGTTTGCGTTGTTTGCTAAAAATGAGCCCTGAGTGACAAACAACTAGGCACATAAGATTCCTGTAAACAATTTAGAATTACCAAATAACCAAACAAGCATGTTTTTGTCTGTGGGAGGAAGCTGGAGAAAACCATGCATGCAAGTCAAAAGCATGCAAACTGTACACAGAGAAGCCTCAGGCAGAGATTTGAACCAATAACATTCCTGCAGTGAGGCAACAGTGCCAAGCTCTGCAGCGCTATTAATCCTCAGCAGGGGTGAACAACTGGTGGCCCGGGGGCCATATACAGCCCTTGAAGATGACAATCTATCACATGTTTCAGCCTGATTTGTTCCAACAATGCAAAGGCAAAAATACATTGCAATATGAAAAACTGCAATATTTTCTGAAAATTTTTAAGTAACTGTAACTTTTTGGTTTCCATAATAAATCCATTGATATGACTTGTAGCAGTTTCTTTGAAGGTAAACACAGTTAGAGCTTAGACAGTAGTTTACTGCATTGAAAAAAATACCTTTAAATTATTGGCTTTACTGTCATGATAAGCTCACTAAATAAAGCATTCATTTTTGCATTAGAGCTCAAAATATTATTGTCTAAATACATATGCATCATCAAAATAAGTAATTTATCTACCCTATATTGCAAATGTTTTTCCTGTATCTGTTTAATTTGTTTCCATTTTGTATAATACTCTAACATCAATAAAGGGTGACCAAGAGAACTGCATTATGAAGACATGTAGATCTGTGGCTATTTTTAATTGTCTAATTGAGCACCTGCTTCAGTTCAAAATAATTTGGTCCTCTGGAAGTAAGAACAATGTTAATGCAGCCCTCATGGTTACCAAAGCTGCCTAACCCTGATCTGCATGTCACATAAGAACAGTGATACTGCGTGCCAAACAAATGGGGCAATTTAGCAGTACTTTGTTGTTGGACAGGTTTAATTATCACCACTCATGATGAACCATGACAGCTGTTCTTTATGGACGACCTATCACCCACTAAGAGGTAGGCGAAAAATTCTCTGCTGGAGCAACACCTTGTGAGTTCTAACATTTAAACTGAGCTACGTTTCAATGAGCGCATAGCAGGTGCAATTCATCTCTGAAAACAAAGACTAGAAGTGAGCTTTTCAGGACCATCAGGGAGTGCTAGACTTTCCATCCTGTGCAGCAGAAATTTTTTTCTTTCAGCCACATGTTGCCTTTTAACCCCAAGGCAGAAACACCACAAAACAGTGTTTTAAATTGGCTTTACTGGAAACAATGAGCGTGCTGCAGTGGTGCAGCTGAGACTGGGCACTTACCACTTCCAGGTGGTAGAGGACGGCAGACACTTCCTGTACTCTCTTGACCACTTTCTCTGGGGCATCAGCATCTTCAGCTTTTCCCGCCATCTCCTTGTACAGAGCCATCTGCCAGCGCATGGATGGGTTGTCCACCTTTTTACAACACAGATATTTAGAGCTTGATATTCTACGATTTCAAATCTGACTGCATGTAGGTTAATGAAACAATACTCAAGGGTCACAGTCAAGGAATTCTACCTTGCCCTGAAGATGTAGGTTGTTCTGCAGGAATTCTCTTACTTCTTCATCAGTGTCTCTCTGTGAGGTAAGATATTTTTATCAACCACGTCTTTCAAAGAAAGGGTGTAAAGATCAAACTGTCATAAAAACTGCTTCATATTATTTCAAGAGAAATAGTTTCTGTCCAATGATTAGACTCATTTAAAGTAGCAAAATACTACCAAAGAATATCGGATCTTGGCCATGTTGATGAGCTCCTGATCAGCAGGAGAGCACATGTTGAGGCCTATGGGCAGCATCTTTTTTAAGGCAGCCACAATAAGTGAAGTCTGCACAGAGTAACGATCTCCACGTTTCTTCTTCTTGGTACGCTCGGCATCTGAGCCACCACCCTAAGAGAAGGGAAAATAAACCAAAAAGCATCCCAAGTATCTCGTAAAAATGCCACCACAGTAAAAAAATGCTTTAAATCAAAAACATTGCAGCTTTAATTCAACAAGAGGAGTCTCTTTTAAGGATAAGAGCCCTCATTTTAGACTTCTATTATATTGTATAACCCTAGACAGTATCTTCAACATAGTAGCAAAAAAGTAAACAATTCACTTATTCTACATTTATAATGAATGTACATATGTCAAAGTAAATGTTGAAGTTACTCCAGTTCATTAAACATTTTCTTTAACCTTGACAAATCTTGATGCTTTAAAAAAAAACATGATGGAATAAAGATTGCAATACAGCAATGAAGAGAGTTTATAATGCAATGACAGTAGATCTACCCATGTAGAAATACCAAATTCTTTTTTTCATGAGTAATCCTCCAGAAAATGTTATCGTACTCAAACTAAGTGCTTTTTCAAATGCATAATGTTTCTCTGAGCTCAGACTGGTAAGTAGAGGGTAAAGTGAAATGTGAGGGCAGAATGGGGATACAGTAGCTGGCTTTAGGAAGGGAAAAGCTGCAGGAAATGGAACTTAAAGAAAAGTAAACCTGTTGGATTGCATTTGCAAAACATGCCAAAAATAAAAAAAATACACAGTTTCATTCAAGTGGCAATCCATCCAGCACTTAGTGAGCAGGGTAAATAAACAAACTTGCAGGTTTTTCTCTATTTGTGAATTGATTGTTCCAGTGAGTTTGTGAGTAAAATATTAAATGAGATTAACTACAATACTCTTGAACTTAGAGGTAGATTTAGAAGTACCATGCCATCAGAATCCCACAGTTAATGTCCTTGTTAAGGAAAAAAGCCCATGCACTCCTACCGAGCTCCTGATCTGTCTATGAGAGTTCAGTCCTTCTGTTATCTGCTCTTTCTGAAGTCCTCCAAAATGTCCAAATGTTTGTGAGAGCTCACAATCTAATCTGCATTTTGCTTTTTAAGTGTTTAGTCAATTAAATGCATGCTGTACAAAAAGACACATAATTCTATTGGGACAACAGGGAATTTAATTATAGGAATTGATATTAAAAGCAACAGTATGTAACTTTCCCAAAATTAAGCAGGATACTGTTCCTCTTCCCGCAGGGTCACAATTCAACTGTGAACCTGCTGTTTAATGTTACATACTGTGGCTTTAGTGCCACTAACTTCAATTAGATACTAAACATATTGCTGCTAATAAGTAGGGCTGGGTGATATGACTAAAAAAGATAATAATCTGTAACTTCTTTAGCTGAGTAGTGATACAAGATAAAAATCTATTTTCCACTGTGAAAAAATAACTTATGCTTTATCAACTTTAACATGACTTAAGTAAAACTATTTTATATTGAAACAATTTTAAACTATGTCCTAGATGTCCAAAATTTGGTAATGAATTATGTTTTATTATAACATATGCCAGCCAAACTCCTGCATGCTCCAGTAATCATAACAAACATTGACAAAACATCATTTTTTAAGGATGTCAGCATTTTTTCTGTTTGATCATCTGCTCGATATACTGTGGTCTCCATTATTTTGATAAATGGTTGTAAGAAAACATAGTCGTATTTTTGATCTAGAGAAAAACATAACACTGCTACATTGCACAAGTATGTCAGAATCATATATTTTTTAAAGCTGACAAACCTGATGAGGGGGCTTTTTCCTTTTCCTTTTCATTTTTTTCAAACTCTGCTGATCAGAGCAAACTAGACAACATGGAGGAGTTTGCCTGCACTTTTTTGAGGATTAGAAAATAAATGGTTTGCTGTTTGGAATCAAACAGATATCTTTGATTTGCAAATAACATCTTAGCGGTTCTAAAATAATGGAGAATGAACCCCCATTGGGCTTTACCATCTGAAGTGGGCATGGTCATTCAGCCATTTGATTTTTGATTATGCTGCTTAGTTACAACTGACTGCAGATATCGCTCTTAGTTTTTCAATATTTCATTTTGTTGGTGCTTGAAGTTGTTACATTGCCCATATGTCCTCTGGTTGAATCCTTTTTTTTTAATGTAGTAAGACTTAAATGTCGACAGTTTATTGTTCAACTCTTTACAGATAGGGTTATGGATGGAATATATAAGCTTATTGATGGTTAGGTATAATACGTAGGTTTAAAAAGGGTAAAATTAATGAACTAATATCTGCGTTCACCCACTAGAGAAATACTGGGCAATGAATCCTCACAATTTTGCCTGACCTAAGGTTTGCTTGAGTGGGGGAAGGTATAATCCTCCAAAGGGAGGCATAGCAGAAAACAATTGAGAATCACTGTTGTTTATAATCTTTTTACTGAGCATTAGGCTTGGCATCTATTTTCTCTTAAATCAGTGCAGAAAATTCATACATACCTGCCCTACACCTTGTTTTAAAATATATACTGAGAACCGTTAAAACCTGATATATTTTTCAGCTGTACGAGAGAACACTTGCAGCACCTAATGTGGCCATGGGCACTTTGAGAATCTAAATTCAGTTTCAATGTTTTAGGCAGTAGCTTATGCAGCTTTTATACAAAGTGCCTTGACTTATAAGTATTCAGTAATGAAAATAACATTGTGGTGCAGTATGTTACAGCACATTTTCAGTGTTATTTTAGTGACATTGTCACACTGCTATTATGCATATCTCACTCCCTATCTTAGCTTGAAAACAGACACTAACATTGCTAAAACTCAATGCATCAGCCACAGCCTCTGCTCAATTTAGCGCCAGATGCAAGAGTGTTACGGGACTAGTTTAGGGGAAACTGGGAGCAAAGCATTTTAGACAATAAGAGTGAATTAATGTTGTGGTTAGGTTGTTCATGGAAATTTTAAACACATTTAAGAGAGAGATCCCAAAAATATTCAAAGAAATCTGCTACAGTGATATACAGAGTCAAAAATTTGTTAGTCTGGATACCAGGAAGTGTAAAGGAAACTAAACCATGATGTGCCATGGCATTTCCAGGGAGGAGAGAAGAAAGAGCACAGAGAAGTACTAACATCATCCCCTAGTGGCAAAAAGCTGCATTACAAAAGCTACAAGGTCAACCATCCTTCAACAGAGAGAAACAAAGACATACTAGAAGGTTCCACCTCAACTACGTTCATAAAAGAGCAAACTCAGTGGCAGGATGATGGCACTGCGCTCTCACTACCACTTCAGGCTTGGTGTAAAGCCCAGTGCCATGAGCCCAACTCTACAGCTGAGTACTTTCATCAAGCGCCTCCAGACTCCCCCCCTCACACACTGGCAGGACCGGGGTTGGCCCGCAGACGGGGCCTGCCCTGTTGTCCGGTGAACACTTGTCAGAAGAATGTGAGTGTCTCGCCCTACAGTATCCTCATGATGTGTTCGAGGTTAAAGATTACGAGGAAAAGAATCCAGAAGAGAGAGTCATACCGTATAGTGAGACAATCTAAAATGTGTGTCAGCCAAGGTTATTCACGTTTATAACAACTGACAAAACTAAACTAACCATCTAAAACTATAAAAACAAGGCTTTAAAACATAACTGAAACTGAATATTTTGTTTAAGATAAAATAAAATTAAGAAAGATATTAAAAGATTATGAAGTGCTGAAAGTGACAAGATTGACTTAAAGAGCTGACAATAAAGTTGAATGCAATATTGTTTGTCAATGTCCTTTTAAGAGAGTTAAAGCCAAACCACTACGTTCTGAATAATATAACCTGTTGTACACACATTTAAAAAACAATTTTCTGATATATTCCTAAACTAAGTTATCTTCTTTTTTAAATTAACTCTTAAAATACACTTTTCTTCTCACTATATATGTGTCTTGCCTGATCATTGCACTTTTTCTGCTTTCCTCTTATATTTTGACACATAATTCTATTTATTTTGACTTTACTCTCAAAGTTCCAACTTTTGCCAGAGCAAAACAGAATAAAAATGCCATCCATTCTTTTCCTCATGAAAACTAAAACACTGACGTCATTTAAGCTAAACTAAAACTATGCATTTTCATGAAAAACAAACTAAAATGAACTAAAAACCACCATTAAAATGAAACAAAACTATTTTACAATTGAAACAAAAAGGAAAACTGATGAAAGCTCCAAACTGTTATCACCTTGGTGTCAGAGCACAAATGTAGACACTTGTACCCTGGAGTGAGGCCATTTTAATGACGCTGTAACTGGATCTATCATTAAAAAACTGACCAGGGTTTTCATATCCTATTAACAAGAATAACTCTGTATTAATAGCAATGACACATTCTCAACTGAGATTTGTTCCATCACAACGGGCTGAAAAGTATTTTTAACTTAGCAGACACAGCTGCTTGTGCAGAAGCAGCATCTGACACTGTCTCAGGTCGTGTGTCTCGGGGTGGAATGAGCACGCCTGAGTGTATGTCTCACTTGTGTGTTTGTGGATGTGTTGAGAGTGTGTGTGGATCGGATGTGCCAGTGTGCTGGAGGGGTTGATGAAAAGCTCCCCCAAAGTGAGGTGCCATGCGGTCAGCACAGCGGTCGTGCAGGAACAAAGTCTAACCTCTGAGTCCCCGCCCTGGAAACCCAGCCGCAACCCAAAAGAGGAGGAAAGGGACAGCCAAAGAGAAAATGTTGTTAACAATACTGCTACTGTTGTCCAAAATAAAAATTTAGAGTTTGCCAAGATTATCCAAGCCCGGCAAACAAGCTTATGAAAAAATTTTAGGTCAGTAAAATAAAACAACAAAAACAGAAATGACCGGAAACGTAGGCACTGAAATAAAGCCTTTTTCTCTGTACCTGGAAAACAAGGGTATAAAAAATGATTTGTATTTCAAATTATAATTTTTAAAGAGTTGGCACAATACAAACTCTTTAATATCCAAAAACCATGCTAAGAATGAATCTAATGAAATATTGCCCTTTTTAATTGAAACAAAAGTACTTATCAGTGATATAAAATCTTAAAAATTCTGATGAACAGAAAGAATAGAAAGGAAGAAAATCAGAAAATACCTCCCTGCAGCACTGGCTCCGCCCCCACAAACTCACCTTGCTCATTTTGCTCTTGCTGTCAGCGGTGAGGAATGACATGTTATTGATCTCATTCATCACCACAAAGTTCTGCTCCTCTCGCTTGAAGTTCTATTACAAAGACAGAAACAGGGTATACACAGTACAGTGAAGATTTAAGACACGACAAATGGCTGAACTAAAAAGGTAAAGTGAGAGTTACATACTCACATGAGATTTAGACCAGAAAATAAAAACCTCTCCAACCATTCGGAAGAGCTCTTCAGCATCTGGGTCTGGACATGTCAGCCACCGTGCCCTATAGAAGAAAAAAAAATAACTAAAATAAATCTCTACAGTATGAACAAGTCTCACTAAAGCAGGGCGTAAGAGAAGCAGGGATGGATAATATCTAATGTTTATGGGCTTGTAGTTAAATACTCAGGCATTATTATTAACTTCCCTGAAGGAGTCCTCCATGGGATCAAAAATCTAATCTCATCTAATCAAATAAATAAGGTCATTTTGTGGCAGTGACGCACTGCTTATGGTGTATTCTCCAGCTCTAGGTGTGTGCTGCTGTGAGAGGAACAAGCAGCTCACAGTGAGCCTTTATTAGTGTCAAACTCATGCTCTTACCTTTTCTTTAAAAGTAGTAACTCTCCCCCGTATGTGCTTATACACGAGCAAGTTTCTTTGGGACTGTTTAAGAGCTGCACCCAGTGTGTGATAATGAAAGTAGTAAGGACCTAAAATGACTTATGGACCCAAATACCATCCAATTCAAATACTACTGATTGATTGAAAATGCATATAAAAATATAGTGCAATCATCTAATGTGCTCACTTTGTATTTTCAATAAAATAATCTGTATATTTTACAAAAGTAAAGACTCTGGTCAAAGAGTAAAGAGCTTAGGATAAAACCAATATGCTTCATTACTGTCAGGACTAGCAACAATGATCAGCCATAGTCTTGTACAACTTCATTGTTTTGAGCTTTTTTTGTACCTGTTGTTGTCCACATAGCGAATAAGAAGAGGGTAGAGGGCATATAGGTCTCTGCAGAGAACAGCAAACTCATCCCGTATCGTACCATCCTCCTCATCTCCCTCTGATTTCCCCTCCATACGCAGATGGTCCTCCTCAGCCACCACTTTGGAAGTGCGTTTCTTTAACTTCTCCATTGTTGGGATGAAGTGGGACTTAAGCATTTCTGGTTTTGCCCTGCTGACAATGGGCTGTGAAAACACTACACAGAGGACATAAAAGTTGTTTACTTTCCGACTCACTTACAGACACATGTCAATATGTTCAAACAGAACTCACCAGCCAACCTCTTCATCCAGGAGGCCTCGTCGATACCCAGGTTGTTTACTACGATTTTCATGATGCTGCCAAGCAGCTGGTTCAGGTTTTCTGATGTGACACTGGTGCAGATCTGGCCCTCCATTTCAGGGAAGTTCTCTGGTCCCCTCTCCCACCAGCGGGGAAGGTAGTTACACAGCATGGGTAGAGTGATTTCAATCACATGAGGCATCTCAGTGTATCGAGCCCCTGACTCTGCCAAGTCTCCGATCTCCTTCTGGAGAATATCAAGCTCTGGGATGTCTGGACATAACTCCTGGACCTCGTTGGGAAGGCCCAAGACTTTTGAATAAAGTGAAGAAGACACAGAATTTAGGAAGAAATAGAAAAAAATTGTTCAATGTGGACCAAAATCAATTTGTTAATATTGATATTTTGGTGTTATGGCAATCCACAGGACTTATCTTTTTATTTTGTAACTGAAAATTACAAATAGTTGTCACAAAACTAAAATTTTACAATATTTGACACTACCTTTGATATGATTGAACTAAAAACCAAATAAAATTATGACCTGCTTGTCAAGATGCCAACAACAGGAGAAATAGTAATGTAGGTGATTTTTGCTTATTTTCATTATAACATTAACCGTCAAACTTCCAGCCATTTCCTTAATCGTACAAAAATATTTGCAATTTTCCCTGCACAAAATATAGTCAGAAAAGTTCTACATTCTTTCAGTTCCTGTGTTTCAATATGATGAATTCTCCATTACTTGTATGGTTGGCGTCATTAAAAGGCACAGAACTTGAAACTGATCTTCAAAAAAAAAACTGCATGACTGGAAATTGGAAGAAACAGCTCAGAAAGCTTTTTCTTTTACCTGTTCTACCCACTGGTCCAAATGTTGCTAATGTAATGCTGTTTGAATAGTGTTCTACTACGCCAATTTTATTCATAATTTAAAAAAATAAAAAGCAAAGTATGATACCAATGGCGATTATTCTTATGTTGTGGTATCACACAGGCATAAATATTAATAGTTTGATTACATCATATGGTCATATTATTGTGGTTGGTTCCAGCAGAAAACAATGTTTTTACAGGGTACTATGAATAAAAACAGTGTTTTTAATCAACTGATCCTTTAATTCATTCAAATGGTTAGATGAAGGCAGAGGGTAAGGTATATACATATACACCAGCCCTACTAAGACTAAAAGCCAATCAAAGGAGAGTGAAGCACTCACTGGCTCTCTCTCTGGGTGTCTTTGTGGTGTAAACAGAGAAAGCATTGTATTCATTTAGAAGAGGCTCTAAGAAAGCCACTGGCATGGCTGCTGCAAGATGAGCCAAACACTCTCCGAGAGCCGGCCTCTGCCTGTAAATGTGAAGGACAGGGGAGACAATAAATCCAAATGTCAATCTCGTTTAGCACTTTCCAGAATTACATGATAGAAAGGCAGGACTCACTTCTCCACATGAGGATTCTTGACAGTTCCTAAGGAATAGATGCTGCACATGATTCGGTAGCATGACATCTGCAGATCATCCACTGTGTGCAGGCAAAAGTAAAATGTTCACTAGTGTCAGAGCAGGTTCACTACTGTATATCTGAAGGAGATTCAAAAAGCTGTAATGCTGGAGAACTCACACATGACGTCATCTCCAAACTGGTGCTGTGCAATGTGATCAAACAGTGAGGTGAGCACTGGGAGCAGGGCGATGGTTGTGTAGTTTATGTTCTGGGACACTCCTTTCACTTGCTTTAAAGGAGGGAAGCAACACAATCATGACTTTAAAGAAAAGGTTAAGTAAGGTCATGAAAGTCAAATGCTGAGTCCCAAACTGAATACTTTCATACTGTTCTCACTAAATGTGACATCAAACTAAGCATAGAGTGCTTTCTGAATTCATGACATATCTTGTGTTGTTTCTATGAATAATCTAAACTGGGTAATGAACGATAATTATGTTCCTACACTGTGATTTAACTTTGCAAATAAGGAGCAGGACTAGATAAGCTTTCTGTCTTACTCCGTCCCTTCTCAACTGGTTTGCTGTGTTAAATACATGTATATGTTCACATATGTTTTCAGTTTACTTGATAGGCATGTACAGTTGTTTGGTGTCTATATGTTAACTGTTTTGTTTTGACTTTGTTTTCAAAGTTTGCGACGAATAAATAATATATCATGTACACGATATTATGTCCCGCCTGATATGTACAAGAATTACCAGAATATTTTAGTGTGAAAAAGGTACAGCAGAGGCATCCAAACAGCCAACATATGGTAAAAAAATAAAAGTGGGCACATTACAATAAGCAACAGGGCATATAAGATTAAAAAACATGATATGGGCTCTTTAAGAAAAGGAGAGAGCTGCAGACAAGAGGAGCCTGTTGTATTTACAAAGACATTTTCCTCTGGTGTGTCTGCCATCATAGCCTAAAACAGATTTTTTAAATACTGAGTCAGCATGCTATCTGAGATTTAAAAGCTCTTAGACTAAGACTTTTGAGACTATTTATGGACTTTAATTTCAAAAAACGAATTTAAGAGTTTTTAAGACAACAGATTATTAAGTATGGTGGAACAGCATACCAGCACTTAGCTTATTAAGCAGGATACTTTTTTTCTATTTAACATATATACAGCACAAACGCGCATACTACTTTGGTTTGTAGTTGTAGTATGAAGTTTCTAAAACAGCTTACTCTTTTATCTTTTACCTGGTTGCCTTTGGAAACTTTTCCCAGTTTGAGGTTCTCTACCATCTTCTCTATATCATCAGCAGCGCTCTCAAAGAAAGACCGCAACCCTGCCTTTACGATCTCAGGGCCAGACTTCATTACTGTCCTGTTAACACAAATAATAAAAATCATTATAAATCAATGAGTATATAAGAATTCAATAATGGGATGAAACTCATGATTTTAATGCTTTTAAGTATTTGAAGTTATCATCACTTGACCTTGCATCCAATGATCGTGCCAGAATATGAAGACAGTTAACAATTGCTGAGGCATCCGTTCCTGCAAAAAAACAAACAAAAAAAACATATTTATACATATATAATGTGGCTGATGGTTGTATCTTATATAATAAACATGACAACATATTACAACACAAGTAACACAGCTGTTTAAAGTGGCTGAAACACATAGAGTGATAAGATTTAGAGGGACTGACAGAGAAGACAGCATCTTACCAAAGAGAGAGACTCTGTGTCTCACCAGAGCAGACATTTTACAGAAGATACTGAGCAGCAGAAAAAAGAAATGGAAGGAAAGGAAAATGCAAGACAAAGTAAATAGTTTGAAATAACAGAAGTGATGAGTGGAAGCAACTAAATAATTTTTTAAGCCAGTACACAGACTGAGAGATCACCTGGCAATCATTTCCTTCTCTTTATTTGAAGAATGCCCACCACTCCCCAGAACTTTGGCAGGTGTTGACAGAAAGTAGAGGCAGTGGTTTTTGAAATATTGGTTGATCAGAGGCATCAAGATCTGGAAGGGAGGGTTTCAAAGAGAGTTCTCACATGGGCTGCAGCAATGAAACTGTTTCTCAAAAAGTAAGATTACCCAGTGACTCACTTTAGCAAAGAATTTGATTTCTTGCTCATGAGGAGACTTTTCCACTCGTCCACTGCTAACCACAGCCTCTGTAAAAAAATAAACACAGACACACAAAATGATAGAAAAGCTCAATAATAATGGTCACATAAGCTTACTTTAGTACAAGTTATTTTTCAGTCTTATACCAAGATGAGCGATGAACTCCTGAGCGATTTCCATCCATTTCAACAACTTCTGAAGGAAACCATACGCAAATCTCTTCTCAATGGATGAGATGTCAGATTCCATGTCTTTCAGGCCCCTGGAGTAAAACAAAGTCATACCTGAAATTAGCCCTGAAAATAATGAGAGTAACTCCTCATAAATACATCCAATGCAAATTCAATATCGGCTCCCAAAATGTCAAACCAGCACAGACATGACTGTGAATAGACAGTAATCGCTGAGAGGAGAGTGACTTTGCTGACTTTTTTTCATGTTTGCATTAGAACAGGGTAGGCACCTCTGGTTATCATGAGGGCCACATTGTTGTTACTCTCAGTTTCAGAGGGTCAGCTTGTTGTAAAAGATGAATACATCAATGAGACAAACAAAAAATCCTGTTGTTTAACACTGGCATACATAACTAGCCCATTATAAATTAAATTTTTGTTTTTTAAGCTAAAAACCAAACAGTCAGGTTAAATTAATAAGCTACTGAAGAAAGACTATTTTCTCTTCATAACTAAACTTTTCTTAAATTCATTTTACCTGTTTCTCCCATTGAGAATAAAACTTCTGCGACAAAAGTAATTTGGCCAAGACGCAAAAATTTTAGATACTTCTGGTCATTTCAGCTCATCCAACAGATTTTTCAAACCAAAAGTATTATTAATTCTTTATAAAGACCTTTACAAAAAGCATTAAAGCAAATCATATCTAATTTATATGCCTTTAAAATAAAATGAAACCAGTTATTTAAGACTATCACGCATATATTTTCAGTTCTTCATGTTTAATGCATTTTTCCTGTGGTGCTTAAGTGCCATTTTTTTTAACCAAAATACTATTATAGCAGACTTTTTTATCTTTATGGTTGCAGTCTTACGACATTTGAAATTGACTGGTGGGACGCTCTAAGTGAGTTGGAGGACCACATGTGGCTCTGGGTCTCCAGTTGCCCACCCCTGAACTGGAATACAACGGTCAAACAGTAACAGTACAGTTGTGAGTTAAGAATACAGGTTGGGCCTGCTGTTTGTGGTTCTCTTATTGTTAAGATTTGATGTCTTTACAGGATGACCATGAGATCTAATGGCATGGGCCTCTGGCTTTTAACTTCAAAAATCTATCCAGCACCTTCTCAGTAAGAGTCGGATTTGGGCATCTGTGCTAAGATTGGAGAAAACTCCTCCTTTTTGGAACATCATGTTATAAGAATATATCTGAAAAGCCAATCATCCATTTATCTTTATGGGCAGTAATTCTACATTGCATCATCCAAATTTCAACAGCCTCATAAAGAAAGACAGGCTGCTCATTCTGTTTCTTGAAGAGGCAATGTGCTAGGCAACTTACTGAAAAAAAAGGAATTTTAGACTAATTGGACACAGTTTTACCGAGTGACAGCATATCCATTGAGCTGAAGGAACTTGAGAAGCTCATGAGACTTCTCTCTGTCTCGTGCCTTTTCTTTTGCTGTCAGGGTGTCATAAGGCACTAGCAGAGGGTGAGTCCCACCTCCTAAACAAACAGAGAAACTGATTCTTAAAGGAAACAGGAAAAAGTCAAACAAACCTCTGTAAGCCAAAGTTCACATTTAGATAAACAGACAGTTTTACCCTTAGCCTGCAGCTCCAACTTTTTCTTCCGTCCCCAGGTGTTGTGGTAATTTTCTGCCAGTTGTTCTGCCATTGACTGGGAAAAGATATAAAAATGTGACATTCCTGTAATGATCTTACAGCACAAATGGCTCTGATATTCATTGTCTTACCTGCAGGTCTCTTGATAGAGCCATATGTGTTATTTCAATGGGTTGTGGACTGTAGCCATGGCTTGGGTCATAGGTGGCCTGAAACATAAAAAATAACACATAAGAAATTCTGTGTTTTCAAAACGACAGAAATGAACTACTCATCCAAATGCTCTTACCTGAGCTGTCTGTGAGATCTTTCGTGATGCAGCCTTTTTCTTCTCTGACTCCTCTTCCTCTCTTGCTTTATCAATAGTCCACTCCCATGCCAGCATAGCTTTGATTGACTCTTTGATCGGCCATCGGTAGATTTCCTTGTCCTGCAAGAAGAAAAAAGGGTTAAAAGAAGCATAAAAAATGAAATAGATGTGCAACAATAGTGAAAGGAAAAGAAAACTGTAAACATACCTTCTCAGAGAAGGTTTTGTATGGTCTGAGCATGGGATGAGTTTTTGCATTTTCATCCAACACCTCCCCGTATGACCAGTTATTCTGGATCTGGAACAAAAAATCATGTTAGATTAGTGTTAAAGTCTTTAGATACATACAATGCTTTACTTCTTATTGAATTCAAGTCTACACTATTTGTGCTCTTTATTTCTCTACTTTCCAGAACATGGTAAATGGCTCTTCAACCCAACTACTACTGGCTGATTTAGAAAGAATTTAAGACATATCAATATTTCAAATAAGACACGTTTACCAGGACAATAATCATATTACTGGTAATTATTATAAAGGAAGACACCAAGCCCTAACATGTACGAGCAATATGATATTTGTCCTAGAGGTAATCTATTTAAAATATTTACTCTAAATTGGATATAATTGTTCTTTTTAAAAGTAAAGTTGATCAAAAAATATTGAATATCATTATAGGTCGTTACAAGACATTTTGAAGCTGCTATTGGAAAAAATGCCAGTATTATATTTAGCAGCCCATGCAGACTAGTTACATTTAGCAGACACTGGCTTTGAAACATATTTTGCTGACGTACACCTAAAAATCTCAATGCAAACCGTATTTGCAAACAGTAAGATACAACACTGCAGTCATTTTGCATATCTCTGCCTCTTTGATTAGCCTAATCTGAAACAGTGACAACAGTAAGAGAAAACAATTGTACTGTCTGACCTGGGTATTAAAACTGACAGTGTTTTTGTGACTTCTGTGAAATACTGAGGTATATGATGTGTATCAACATGCAGCTGAAAGATATTAATATGCAATTTATGGTCCATATTTCTCTTCTAAATATGCCAAAGAGTGTTACTACAAAGTTTGAGTCGAAAGCAAAAGCTTACCTTCTCAAAGGCCCATTTATCATGTGTGTATTCAGCATATTTGTTGATAAAGGGGTCCAGCCTCTCAGGGATGATAGTGCTGTGGTTTGGAAAAAAAAAGTTATTTTGACTTTTAAAAAAAATTCCCCAAAAAAATGTAACATACTTTAGACTTTACATTAAAATACACTCACTTTGTGGTCTCCACTGGCTTAGGATCAAAGTTTCCTTCTGCATCTACAGACGCCTTCTTTTCTGTTTTTGATGAGTAGCTGGCATCAACATAGTCAGGAGGGATGGCCCCGGCGATGGCACAAATGCATGGCATTGAAATTTTGAAAATCTCTGCATCAAATTTCTAAAATCATACAAGAAACAATCAGTGTAATCATACAGTATCAAATAGTCAAAATCACTAAAAAAATTGCAGGAGCTTCACCTTGTGTGCCAGTGATTCAAAGATACCCCAAAACAGCTTGCGCGTCAGATGCAGCTCCTCCTCTGAAGCTACTCCAAAGTTTGCCCAACCATTAGGGAGGCAATAATATTTCCAACATCGCTCGTAATGATTGGTCAAAAGCTGCAACAGAAATTAGTATGAGATGGATTTGTTAAAAAAACAGAGCAAACATAAGAAGCACATGATCTCAGAAAAAGGGCCCATACCTTCAGTGGCATTTTTGCATACTCATTGAGAATGGGGACATCAAACACCAGCCGCCTTAGCAGATGCTGAAGCATGGAGGGACGCAGATGTCTGAGAGAAAGACAATTCAATCAAAACCTCAAAATGAACCTGATGGTACTAGCTGATATGAAATGTTTACTGTACTATTAACTGACTTGCACAAAGCCATGAGGCACTCCTCTATGATGTCTCTTTGGGCCTTTGTAAAGGCACGTCCGCGAGACAGACGGTAGATCGTGTGCAACA